>JACEIK010000264.1:470239-532065 GCA_018107945.1 Datura stramonium
CACGTTTTCTGGAAATTATATTATGGAAATAACATCACAAACCGAAGTGGGGGCTTTATATACTTGGGCCTAGACAGGCCCAACGTGTCACGGAGCCAACTCGGAGGCCCCGCCTCCGCGACAGGGTGCCTTCACGGAGGGGCTCTGCCTCGGCACCTCCCGCGGTGGTTCGACAGGATTTTCGTCTGATCTTTTCCAGGGCCTTTTTCTAGCACGTATGGCTATCAAATATGCTTAACCAACGTGCGAATAGGCCAACTAGATGTCGGGAATCTTACGGGGTGTAACAGTGACTAACCAAAAAGGGCTACATTCATTTTTCAAGTGCAGCTACATCTAAAATTTCTCCTTGAATCACATTCAGGGCAAGTTCTAGATGATATGCGCACACAAGAATTAAGCACAAAAAATCTCACCACACAGGGAATCACACTCCAAGGAGTTCATCTATTCTCAAGATCAATTGAAAAGTATGACTTTAGACAAGTTATTTCGAGTTTTACACACTCATTTTGTAAATCATAAATCCAAACAAAGAATGTACAACTTATGATAAGAGAGTGCTCTTATCAAACTCATGAACCCCTTACACAAAAAATTTGGTGGTACCAATCAAAGTAAGTACAAAACTGACTCAAGAATATGGCATTTTCCCTTAAGAAAGTCGCCTCTCAATCTATCATAAGGAAATGTCACCTGATTTGACACATAAAAAGAAAAATAAAATTTGCTCTTTGAGAAAGAACCGTGGTATAAAGAAAATCATTGGAGTTTATTACTATCTACTATTTACAAAGGCGATTTCAATGCACAGATCAAGAATTAATTGGAATGCAAAACCAACCCGTCAATGACACTTCACCTCATCAAAGCAAGAAAATCAACCTAATACTTCCATTAATTCAAAAATAGCCCGACGAGGGCATTCATTCATCTAAGAAACCATGTGAAATACTTAAAAACATCAACAATGATAAAGTCCAAAATACAATCTTCCTTACGAAAAAATGTACACAGTCATTGTCAAAAACAAAATAAACCCGACGGATGTCGGGGTCGAATCCCACAAGGAATGTCATCTGATCACATAATAGTCGTCTATTCAATTGAACTAATTCGCATCAATGTTGTAAGAAAAATAAGGAAAATTGGGGGAATCAAAATTTATAAAATAAAATATGGATTTGCACACTAAAAACAGGGGCAAAGTATAGAAAACACCAAAGGAGAGACTACTAGGGGTGTGATATTGATAGGGGCGTTATTGGATTGGGGTTTGCTAATAGCTCATAGCTTTACTCAATAGTATAATTAGCTACAGATTAGGTGGCATCTTACATTTCTCAACCAATTAGATACCTTATACCTCAGATTTTCTCAAACCTCAAGGTTCCTTTTCACAACAACCACATCAACTTGGATATGAATCTACTATTTCTAGTTTCGATTCTTAATGGATGTGTAATAATGGATTTTGGCTATGTCTAGCCCAACCCTCACATAATTACCACCCAATTACCCATTAGTATTTCCTCACCCATACTTTAAATTTCTCTTTCAAGAAAAACTAAAGTAAGAAAACGCAACCCACATTTGCAACTATGAGTATTCAACTAAAAACTCAGAGGAAACTAAAATTATACCAATTGAGTAAATATAAGATCAAATACACAATAACCAATCAAAATCAACCCCAATCATTCACACACCCCTAGCAAAGAATATAGCTACTCATGTAAGTAAAGCAAGACATTGCATTCAAGAATAATTCAATATCCATTCACAAACTGATTAAAAAAAATCCAAGCAAGGTCTGAGCTCCAATGGAGTTTTCTACCTTCTCAATTAAGAAAATGAGTCTTTCTCTCTCTACTTCTCTCTACTTCACTACAAGCCAATTCAATAGAATAATCAATTATCTCTAGAATGGAATGTTCAGTTTCTTTTTCGATGTATAAAAATAGGATACAGATCTACTCCTCTTTTTTTGTGCTTAACATTTTTACCCCTTGCTAACGGGCATCACTTGCGATTCATGGGTGCTTGTTCGTGGGCCACCGATTAGTTACAGCTGAAGGACAGTGAGCTCTAGAGTACTTTGGTGTTGGCACCGCGGTTCACCGATGTTGATCCGTGGACCACCGGTTGGTCACAGGTGATTCCCAAAAGGTTCTTGATTACTTCGGCGCTGGCACTAGCAGTTTGAAGGTGCTAATCTGTGGTCCGCCGGTCTCCATCCTTCCTCAGAATAGTAGACAACTACGGTTGACCTGTGTTTCACCGGTGTCCTCCGGTGGAGCGCCGGTCCTCAACTTGATTTTTGTGCTTTTCTCTCAATTTTATTCTTTTCTCTATTCAAGTTAAGTACCTGCAAAGATCAAGGAGAAAAGGAATAAAATCCACCCAATTAAGTTGAAAACTAAGCAAAAACTCAAGTTTACGAGCCTAATGAATTGGTAAATACCAACTCATCAAACCCCCAATCTTGAACCATTACTTGTCCTCAAGTAATGCAATTCTTTTCATTTGAGAAAATGGACAACATGTCAAATATGAATCTATGTATCAAGGACCAATGAGCCTAAGACAACCCAAAACGGTCACCAACTCAAAGAAAAAGAGAAAGGACTCCCCCTAAAATGTGAGAAAGTTTCAAGTGGTAACCACAATGAATATGCATGCTTCACAATTGCTTTCATTTTTCAAAACAAGGGCATGGTTTATCCGATCAAACACCCATAGAATCTCAAAACATAATCATTTCAAATTCAAAGCTTTCCTTGAAGCTTACACTGCTCATGTCTCAATCATATCTTTATATCAATGCAAGCATGTCCTCAAAGGAAGTGGTGCCACTTACTACAAGAGAGAATCCCCTTTCTTTATCATTAAACATTGCATACACAAGGGATTATAGAAAAAGACGATTGCACTCACCCTTACAGAAGAACTCTCCATGCACACAACTTGACCCATAGGCTTGTCCTTTGTGTAACTCGCCACTAATATAGAGAAACTACACTTAAAATCAATTAGGACTTATGGGTCATGATGAAGGCTTGGGGTAAGGATAGGACAAATGTTTAGCTCTAGTGACTAGAACCTCTCTAATGCCTATGCCTTTTTGTGAACGCTTTTAACCTCCCATCAAACTCTTTATATCACTTCGCTTTCTTTATCATTTTTCATCATCTTCATATTTTAATTCTCAAGAGCCCTCCTTGTAACTCCTTTTTCTCACACATTAAGTCTCATCTAAGCAAAAGGTAACACCATTTCAATATTCTTTTCCTCTTTTGATGATTCAAGGTTTTTCAACCCATTATTTCATTCATTTTTATTACAATTTGGTGCTACTTCACATTTAAGCTCGTCACATTTCCCTCCTTCTTGTAAACCCCCAAACTTAGGCTTTTTGCCAGTTTTCAATTGATTTCCCTATCTCTCCCTCTGTCTTGGACTTCAAGCCCCCATTATTTTCATTCATTCATCACTAGTAATTAGGGAGGATGGGTGCCAAAGAAGATGATTACAAAGGGACATTGGGCTTGTAATGTGATTTTCAAGATTAAACAGTCCAAAGGCTCAACGTTGGCTAGCAAAGGAAGATGTTTTGGGAGGTCATTTTGGGTGAAGTGACTAATCTATAGAAAGCCTACAATCATGTTCTAAGTGTAGCTACATCAAGGATTTCATCTTGAGTTATACTTAGGGCAAGTTCTAGACAAGCAGAGATGCATGAGACTCATTCAAACGACCTTACCACACAAGGCATCACACCCAAAGAGTTCACGCAATTCATTATCATCACGAGATTTTAATTCAAGACCATAAAGCATGCGAATCCACAAGCCAAATAGGGAATATGCAATGTATGACAAGAGAGCTACATTTCCCATTTCAAATGCCCATTTCTTTCAAATTAATTTATCATGCCACACACAAAAAAAAATTGGTGATACCTCTCAAAAGCAGTTTCACAAAAGACTCAAAAAAAGTATGGCATTTTCTCTTAAGAAAGTTGCCTCACAATCTATCATTGGAAAATGTCACCCGGTTCGACAACAAAATAAAAGAAATTGATCCTTGGGAAAGAACCGTGATATAAAGGAAACCCTTAGAGTTTATTCATTATCTACTATTCAAAAAGGAGAAAATCAAACTTTGGTCACGATCTTTTGGCAATAAAAAAAAAGACCCACTCATTAGCACTAACAATCAAAGACAATTTTTTTATTTCATTTCATCCATTCCGAGCCCAACAAAGGCTCAACAACCATTCACAACTCTAAAAAAAATAGCCCGGCAAGGGCAACATCAAACATTGTTAAAATAAGCCCGATAAATAAAAATAGTGGGGAGTTAATGGGAGAATGTAGGAAATAGAAATGGTGGTTGAGGAGTTAAGGAAATGGGAAAGTGGGGAAGAAAGTGAGGGTTTTGGGAAGTGGCGGAGAAGTTGAAGAGACATGAGGCGGACCTGGGTCGGGTTGGTCAACTGGGTTGGTTAACTTTTTGAATGTTACCTCATACATCAGTTGCGCTAAACCTGCGACCGCAGATGTGAATCTTCGGACCGTAGTTCAGACGCAGGTGGCCTTCACTTTTCCTAGTGCATTGTTTGGAATATGCTATCCACTTGCATCTCATAGATCTACACCTGTATTTTTCAGATGTGACACAAGTCACTTCTACTTTTCATGATTTTACCCAGGTATACTTCCTGTATCCTGTGATATACCTTCTCTCGGCAGATTTGCACCTGCATTTTGCAGGTGAGGCACAAGAACTCATCACTTTGCCAGGAATTCTGGACTACACCTATGCTTGATCTCCTCTCCGCAGGTTATTACCTGTGTTTCGCAAGCCCCACGTAGGTGCCCCTGCTCTATTTGCTTCCACCTTGTTCATAATCCAATTCTCCTACATAACAAAAACAACAAAGATGTAAAGTAAAAAGAAAATCTAAAGACACTTGGGTTGCCTCCCAAGAAGTCTTGATTTAACGTCGCGGCATGACAATTTTACCTCATGAATGGGATCACTAATCAGGAGGTTTGTCTTCCACCTCAAGATTCTTCTGTTTCTCCTCTTCCTTATCCATCACATCTATCACTTTTCATTTATTGGGTGGTTTCATAGGTTGGCACACATTGAAGGTAACTTATTCACCACCCACTCAAAATTTCAGTTCTCCAAGCTCAATATCTACTAGAGCTTGCCCGATGGCAAGAAATGATCACCCTAACATAATGGGCACATGAATATCCACATGGAAATACAATACAATAAAGTCAGTTGGAAGGAAGAATTTTTCTACCTTGACCAACATATCCACAAGAATTCCCCATGGGGGTGCTTTATAGATCGATCAACCATAAGCAACCTCATTGTGGTAGGCTTGGGACTTTCCAATCCTAGTTTTTTGAAAATCACAAGCGGCATCAAATTTATACTCGCTCCTAGATCGCAGAGAGTTTTGTTAAACACATACACCCCAATTGTGCAAGGAGTAGTGAATGATCTAGGATCATCTCTTTTTGGAGCAAGGTTTCTTGACATCACTACACTATAATGATATGACACCTCCACTATGCTCGCATCCACAACTCTTTTCATCTTCAGGAGCTCCTTCATGAATTCAGCATAACCCGAGATTTGGAGAAATGCATCTACCAGTGGTATGTTGATGGACAACTTGTGAAACATATTGATAAACTTCTTGAACTGGTTGTACTCTTTATTTTTGGTTAACTACTGAGGGTAAGGAGGTGGAACTCTAGGCTTTTGTCCTTTAGCATTAGCGGCCTCCTCGCCCTTTTCATCAACATTCACATTTTTAAGAGGAGTCTCAACCTCTTCCTCTTCAAGGACTTCTCATCCTCAACATAAATAGGTGTATTTGGAACCTCATCGCTCATGTCTTCTTCGATTGGTTTAGGACCAACAACCACTTTGGGCTTATCACTCCCATTAATAACAACATTCTCACTCCTTGTGACAAATAGCCATACAATGGGCATCTTTCTTTGGATTCAACATCGTGTCACAAGAAAGGGTTCCTTTCAATCTTGGGTCCATTTGGGTGGATAGATGATTCATTTGGGCGGATAGATGATTCATTTGGGCTTTCAAATATTTGATTGAAGCTAAATGAGAGCTCACCGTTTGGTCAAGGTTAGACATCTCCCTTTTTAATTCCTTAACACCGCCTATCGGTGGACTCCACTTTTTTCAATACTCTCAAAAGCATCTCCTCAATCTAGGAACTACCCGTATCACTTACTCTAGGCTGCATGGGGGCCACATCAGCTTTGGGAGTGGGAAAATAGGGGTTTTCACTTCTATGGTACCTATCCCTATCCCTTTCAGGCTCATAGTTTCTCCACCCGTTATCTCTATCACCCTATCCTTGGTTGTCTCGATCTCTCCAACCTTAATTCTAATCGCGAGGATGCCAAGGTCCTTGATTGGCACCTTTATATCCTTGACGAGAATCCATCATCTAGCCATCCATGAACAGATACCCCTTATCATATCTTGGCTATGGAACATCTTCCTCATATGGGTTGTGACCTTGGGTCTTAATAGTGTTGATGCCTTTGGCTCCGGATCCCAAAATGTGTTGGCCATCAACTCAACTTGAGTCATCATTTTAGCTAATGTTTCCTCCCACCCTTTATCTCACCTTTTTAACTCAGCTGCTAGTTGGTTGGAAGATGCACCACTTGCGGAGTCTCTAGTGTCATGCTCTATCAGTCTTTGTCATCCTATCAAGAAGTGCCTTAGTCATGCCAAATGTTTGGTCCATGATTGAACCACCTGCCATATTATTATCCACTGATTTGTTGATAGAATTAAGGAACCTATATAAACTTTAGAGGAAACCCCACGGGGCAGACCATGGTTGGGTAAAATTCTCACGAACCGAATGGAGGCCCTGATCGTAGACACGGAACAAGGGACCCCGAGAGACCCCAAGTCGACCTACGGCACATGCATACAACTATTCTCAATTAAAAAAGCGGGACATTAAACATTAAACATAGTGGAAACGTAACCATATCATAACATCAAGAAATGCTGGAAGTATACAAGAGCTGAGTACTACATACTAGTCTGAAAGCCTCTACTACGTATGATGGGTTGATGGGACAACATCCCCAACTAACCCGAACAGTACTAAAACTCAAGATAACATAAAAGTCTGTCAAACAACCCTTAGAACATGAGGACTCACCAATGAGCTGATAGAGTAAGCTGACATGGACAAAGGATGAGGACGAGCCTGGGATCCGAACCCTGTATCATGAAACGATACAACATAGAAAGTATGTGGTCAGTACGTGGAATGTACCGAGTATGCAAGGTAAGTAAAACCGCGAAGTAATATAAATCAATTTACATCACTCGGTCTAGCCCTGCGGCGCTGCTCCTAATTCATTCTTTTTATCTCTTGCTGGCGCTGTCTGATCCCCTTAATATTTTGAGCAAATGCCTGAGATTTATGCATGTTATACACATATCATAAGCTTTTTAAGGATAAAGAAGAATACATGCATTCATTGTGAAATCCTTTCATTATTATACATGATCATGCATGGATTTAGAACATCATGGTAGATCGAATAGCTCAATACGAAATGGCCACTTATAGCCAAAGCGAAACCATGAGTCAAACCTTACTTATTGTACATGCATGCATAAGCTGATCATCATGAATAGTGAATATGCAATCTGAATGATATGGAGTGGGGGAACTCGTCTTAACTAACATACCATGATAGACTTACGTGGTCCCAACTATCACACTCAAGTGGAAAAAGCCGTCCATAACTTTGCCGGGGCAATGGACGCTACCAAGATCTCGACATCAAGCTCAAGGACCAATCGGGCGAGGTAGCTCACAAGAGAGGTCCCAATAATGTATAAGTATTAACCTACATTGGCGCGTAGTTAAGGATAGGGTAGAAAACTAACAGCTCGGTCTAGACTCTTACTCCCAAAGACATGCAATGCTCTACATCGTATATAACGAAGCTAAACATCGTCCCTCGACCAATCTCAATATGAAATCATGCATAACTCAATATCGTATGAAATGAAGCTCAACATTGTCTATTGACAAGCTCATAATAACATCGTGCTTAGACTCCATCATATATAAATGAAGCTTAACATTGTCAATCATTAAAGCTTATAGTGACACACACATCTCAATCATGATTTCATGCATATAGGAGGCTTTACTTGAGAAACATACCACAAGCTAGAATTTATAATAAGAGTTGAAAAATTCACGTCAAACCATGTGGTAAGCTTATGCCGGGAAAATCATTACTTTAAAAATCATGTGGGTATCACCCAAAGCTCTATCATACTAGGATTTATTCAATTCACTTTGAAAGCATCAATACAATCATGGGTAGGTTTAGAGACATGCTTTTCGTCATTTATTTCATCATCACTACATACATATCACAAATCGCCTCTTCTATGAACTATTCATCCATGGCGTTGTAGATTTAATTTTAGAAAAATAATTTTTATAAGAGGAAACAAGTTAGAATGTAATCTTAAGTAAATCATCAATATCAACTCAATCTAATCATACCCATGAATGAGATATAAGAATCATGCAATTGATCAAAACCCCAAACTGATTATTCATAATTTAACACTAATTGATAGGAATTGGGCATGGGTGTGGAAGGAAGACACCCGTTAAAACCCTCTGAGACCTTTCAAAATGAATTGAATCAAAGTTCCTTAAATACTCACAAAGAAATTGATGGAAACTTGGGGAAGAAGACCTTTCCAAAAATCTCTCTAAAGTTCTTGTATGAGAATGGGCATGCATAAAGGACTTAACTCATTTATCACACTCGAGAAAATATCCAAAACGATGTAGTTTAGGGTATAAAGCGTGGAAAAGTCGGAAATTCCCTTAATGACATGTCCTAAAGCGCGGATAGAACCCATGGGTAGTATCAGCAGGTCGTGGAAACAACCCATGGCCCGTCCTGCCTCTTTGTTGAATACACTGCTGAAATCCCATTCTCGAAATCCTACCACGGACACAAAAGACGGATCGTCCTTTGGTCGTTGCTTCCCCTTCTTACGAAACTTTGCACTCCCATTCACCCGAGTCTCACCTGTAGCACATTGTAAGATTCAACGGGGCGTGGTTTCCACCCATTGTCTCCACTGTGAATGTCCACATCCTACCACAACTGCTAACAAGGTCCGTCGTTCCTCCATGACGGACAATGTAACACCAGTTGTTACTTGACCATTTTGGCGACTCCTTCCATGACCACCACGGCGACTCATTGTTTCTTACAATAGGTCATCGAATCAACCATTGTTTCCCTTGATGTACGAACTCTGAACCCACGACCACAAATGACGACCCGTGGTTACTTACCACGGGTGCGTGGTATATCGTTCTACAACCTTTCCCAACTTTTAACAGTTTTTGCATTTTTAGCTTCCGGAGGGTCTACTCTCAGCACTTTCGGGGTATTATAATATCTCCCCTTGGGAACAATTCCTCCTCTAATGTAGAAAACAAGCAACAAACAAATACATAAAATTTATCATAACCATATATTGATCATTTTAATCGAAATTTTCAAAGAACGACTACCTCGAATAAAACCACATAGCTGAAATGATCTCATACCTCACATACATTCATACATAAAAAACTTGTACACATGAATTGAACATGTAGACTAGATAGAATCATAGGGAAAAATTGATATCTCGAGTCGGAGCGAGCGGTAGAGAATAAATGTGGATATTTGGCCATCATATTGCTTGACTTCCCGTAGCCCCCTCAAAATGTTGATTTCTGCATAAGACCTTAACTGAAGTTACTTTGTTCCTTAGCTTCCAAACCTTACAATCAAAGATTGCAACTAGAATTTCCTCATCCAGCGGGAGTTGTCTTTCACCCGATGCTATCTACTTGGGACTACCACAAGGTGGTCACCCAAACACTTCTTCAAAAGTGACACATGAAGGCAGGATAAGGCGGGGACAACTCCGATGGCATGTCCGACTCATAAGCTACTTTGCAAACTCTTACCAGCGACCGGTAGGGACAGCGTATCGGGGCCCGAGTTTCCCTTTCTTTCTAAACCATATGACTCCTTCATGGGAGATACCTTTAGAAATACGCAGTCATCCACATTAAACTCCCAATCCCTCCTCCTCACATTAGCATATGATTTACATTGACTACGGCTTGATTTTCAACGGTCCCTTATCAACTAGACCTTTACCATGGCCTCATGAACCGTCGGGTCCTATCATGTTTGCCTCACCTACATCAAACCAACGAGATAGGTGATCATCTTCGCACATGCAAACCTCGAACGGTGCCATCTGGATATAGAGTGTTAAGCTGGTATTATAGGAAAACTCAATCGAGGGCAAATGATCTCCCAACTACCTTTGAAATCCATAACACAACCCTCAACATATCCTCGAGGTTACGAATAGTTATGTCTGCTTGGCGTCTATTTACATATGGAAGGTTGTACCAAGATTAACTTGCATCCCAAGTCCCTTTTGAAAAGAACGACGGAATTGAGAGGTAAGCGAGTACCTCGGTCACCGAGATAATAGACAAGGCACTCGTGGCCAGAACCAACTCCACGAATATACAACTTAGCATAGTCATCTGGCAGATAGTGGTCTTGGCCAGGTAGAAAGTGTGTCATCCTTGGTCAACCCATCGACCACCACCCAAATGGAATCATAAAGTCGTCGAATGCAAGGTAGGCTGTGAAATCCATATTAATCTCTTTACACTTCCAAGTGGGAATCTTGATATTCACGAAGTATGCCCTCTGGCCTTTGATGCTTTCGACTTTCACTTAGCGCTTGGTCGGACAATTTCTACGAACTACGCAATATCCCTCCTTATATACCATCCCACCAATAGATTTCGCAAGTCTGGAGTACATCTTCGTGGGTCACGGATGAATAGAATATTTGTTACCATGTGCCTCATGCAATATTCGAACTCTCAAATCATCCAACGTCGGGACACATAGTCGACCTTGGTATCGCCAGCACACCATCTCCCCCTTGGGAAAACCTCAACCTTTGACTCCGCACCACTTCCTTTATCTTTCCTCAAAAGTCGGATCCTCATCTTGCCTGAACTTAACATCAACCACCAAAGACAATTTTGACCCATTTTGCACTACAACGCGCCATCGGTGGGCCAAGTCAATCTAACTCCTAGCCTGGAAAGTCGATGGACATCTCACCAACTCCTCTTTCCCATCCACATTGGACACTATTCATAGAGCCTACTAAAGATGCATCCACAGCATATTAGCCTTTCTAGGGTGGTAGACAACACTCATGTCGTAGTCCTTCAACTAACTCCAACAACCTCCTTTGTCGAATTTAGATCTTCCTATGAGAAAACATATTGAAAGCTCTTGTGATCGGTGAATACATCCACGTGGACCCCATTCCAAGTAATGCCGCCGGATCTTCCAATGAAAACACCACCGTGGCCAACTCAAGATCATGGGTTGGGTAATTCTTCTCATGAACCTTTAACTATCTTGAGGCATATGTTATTACTTTCTCATGCTGCATTAACACATACCTGAGTCCAACTGGTGACATCACAATACACCACAAACCCGTCTGTACCCTCGAGTAGAGTCAACCTTGGTGGTGAGGTGAGTCGGTCTTCAACTCTGGAAGATTTTCTAACAAGCCTCAGACCATTAGAACTTTACCTTTTTAGGAGTCCAATCTAGTCTTCGGGGTTGCAATGGATGAGAAACCTTCAACGAACTACGATAACAATTCGCCCGAAGCATAGCATGCATATAGCCAATCCATATCGAGAATAACACTTTGAAATCGATCATGGCTAGCTTTATCAAATCTACTAAAATTGACCTTAGGAAGAGCGAAGAGGCGAAAGGGCAATCTCTATATACCCGTCTAGCTATAACTAGAAGTCACCTACTAGAGTATAAACTAAGAAGGCCTACGATAAGACATCGGGGCCCGGCTCAGAAGCTGCGGTTATATAAGGCATCACAAAAGATAGGAAGCCCTGGATCTAGCAAAAGCATACACATCAACATGAAAAATCTCCAACATACCGGTGACTACATCTAGTGAGGCCTCCTGCTCCTGGTGAGTGGCTAAGGCATATAATCTGATACATGTTTGCACACCGATTGTGCTAGTAGATGCCCACGATGTGTCGTGCATGGTGGAGGAACTGCTGAACTAGAAGCCGGTCCTCGGCCCCCAGCACAATCTCCTTCGCAGGCCGAACAATCTCTAAGCATACATGTCCAGGCTGCCCACATCAAAAACAAGCTCCTGATCCTGCTAAGCATTGGTCCATGTGCCTCGGCCCTGTCTACTTGGCCAGTGAAATGATGGAATCTACGGGTCTTCTTCTATGACCCCTCGAGCTGACGCTCTCCCCACTTATCATGTCGGGGCATAGATGGAACACTCACGACTGATGATGCAGGGGTTGACGATCTCTGGTGGGTCTGTTGTCGATGCCCACCGTTGGACCTGCACAGAAGCTGTGGTCCTCGGTCAGACCTTCTTGGCCTCCACTTTCCCTGCAGGTGTCTTGCCTCCATCGTGGAGCATACAACACTATCCGAGAGAAGTCCATGTCCTAGTGGAGCATAGCTTTCCTGCAATCCCCTGTCAAAATATACTGCAATACGATGCACAAATCTACTCACCCGCGCCCATTGATCGGCCCACACCAACTGAGGGGGAATATTTAGATAGCGGGTGAACTCAAGGGGCGTACTCTGGACAATCATCCTCCCTTTCTTTAGATTCAAAAAATTCATGCTTTTCAACTTCCTCATTTCTCAAGGAATGCAACCTGAAACTCCTCCCATGTGATGATCCTTCTCCGGCAACCTGTTGTCCTTCCACTAAGCGGAACCAAATATGCGCAACCCCACTTCCAATTTGTAGGAGGCCAACTACGTACTCTTACCTTTGCTCACCCTCATAACCTAGGTGACCTTATTCAATCTCATCAATGATGTCGTGCGGGTCCTCATCTACCTTAGACCCCAAGAACTCAAGTAGGTTCATTCTCAAAAAGTCTCGGACTGCGGCCGCCGCCATTCTTTGTTCGAGGAACATGCGCAGCGCCTACTGACACGAGCGGTCAAGGCTGCGTGACATCGGGATGGAAGCTTAGACCTCGGCATGAGCGGTTGGCTCCAATGCACAGGAGCTCATGAACTTCTAGGGCTGGGCGATGCCATAACCGTTTCCCTCATCATGGCCTTCACCACCTCTCATTCCTCCTTCCATTCAATCCTCCTAGGAGCCATGATTACGCAATTGCGAATAGCACAAATTAGACGGATAAAGGTTTTTCATCGCACGAGCCTTAGATCACGAAAGGGAACATTTCCTAAAATGTTTAGTAGCCTCTTCGTCATAGAGGTAATGGCGCGCTTCCTTGAAAAGACTCTACCTAACAGCTTTAAGACTCCCTAGGATACGTCAAACCTATTTCTTTGATGCCGAGTTTTTTACGACTGAGGAACGGAGGGCGGGATATTAGACACGGGAAAGGGACCCCGATAGACCCCAAGTCGACTCATGGCACATGCATACAACTATTCTCAATTAAACAAGTGGGACATTAAACATAAAACATAACTTGAAACATAACCATAGTATAACATCAAGAAATGTTGGATGTATACAGAGGCTGAGTACTACATGCTAGTCGAAAGCCTACACTACGTACGATGGGTTGATGGGACAGCATCCCCAACTAACTTGACAAAGCTGAAACTCAAGATAACATAAAGTCTGTCAAACAGCCCTCAGAACTTGTGAGGATTCACGAATGAGATGATAGCATAAGCTGAGATGGACTAAGGATGACGACGAGCCTAGGATCACGGACCACTATATCATAAAGAAAACGATACAACATAGAAAGTATGTGGTTAGTACGTGAATGTGCGGAGTATGAAAGGTAAGTAACCCCACAAAAATAATACTTAATCCATTTAAGCAAGCTATACATATATCATAAGCTTTTAAGGATAAGAAGAAGACTACATGAATTCATTACGAAATCATACTCATATTATACATGATCATGCATGCTTTAGAACATCATGACTACTTGAATGACTCAAAAAGTTGAAACATGACATTTATATCAAAACCGACACCAAGAGTCAAACCTTACTTCTTGTACGTGCGCCATAGCGATCATCATGAATAGTGAATATGCAATCTGAATGATATGGATAGGGAGACTCATCATAGCAGGCATACCCACGATGGGCGTCGTGTCCCAACTATCACACTCAAGTGGGAAGAGTCGTCCATAAACTTTGCCGGGATGATGGACGCTACCAAAATATCGATATCAAGCTCAAGGGGCCAAATTGGCCCAGGATAGCCTCACAAGGGAGGTCCCAATAATGTATGAAAGTATCAACTACGTTGGCACATAGTTTTGGGGCATAGGGTGGTTGAGCTTACTTAGCAGCCTCAGTGCTAGACTCTTCTCCCAAGGCATGCAATGCTCTACATCATATGTAACTAAGCTCAACAGCGTCTATTGACAAAGCTTATAATAACATCATTCTTAAACTCAACATCATATATAAATGAATCTTACCATTGTCAATTGACAAAGCATAGTGACACACATCTCGATACCATTCATGCATATGGGAGGCTTTACTTGAAAACATACACAAACTAGAATTTATAATAGGTTGAGTAAGAATTCACTTCAAACCGTAATGTGCAGCTATGTCAGGGAAAATCATTGCTAAACATCATGTGGGCATCACCCAAGTAAACCTATCATACTAGGATTAATTCAGTTCACTTTGAAAGCATCAATACAATCATGGGTAGGATTAGAGACATGCTTTTCATCATTTATTTCATCATCACTACACCGCAGTATCACAAACACCTCTTCTATGAACTATTCATCCATGGAATTTTAGATTTAATTTTAACAATTTCTTTTAATAAGATAAACAAGTTAGAATCCTGGCTTCGTAAATCACATCAATATCAACTCAATCTAATCATACCCCCATGAATAGAGATATAAGAATCATGCAATTGATCAAAACCCCAAAATTGATTATTCATAATTTAACACTAATTGATAGGAATTGGGCATGGTTGTGGACGGTAACACCCATTAAAACCCCATTACTTGAAATGGATTTACTCAAAGTTCCTTGAATACCCATGAAGAAATTGATGGAAACTTGGGTAACAAGACCTTGAATCTCCAAGAAATCTCTCTGATTCTTGCATGAGAAGCCTGGGCATGCATAAGGACTTATCACCATTATCACGCCTCAAATATCCAAAATGATGTAAGTTTAGGGTCACAAAGGCGTGGAAAAGTCAAAAATTTAGCAATGAACCTTACTTTGGCGGCGGGATAGAACCCACGAGTATCAATAGATTCGTGCAAACAACCGGCTCGTCTGTCTCCTTCGCTGGAAACATACAGAAAGCCCATTCAACTTGGAATTGTACCACGGACACATAAACGGATCAAATCTAGC
This sequence comes from Datura stramonium, assembly GCA_018107945.1. Classification (NCBI taxonomy): domain Eukaryota; kingdom Viridiplantae; phylum Streptophyta; class Magnoliopsida; order Solanales; family Solanaceae; genus Datura; species Datura stramonium. The sequence goes on from JACEIK010000264.1 coordinate 485,842, forward strand.
TTCAACGGACCATTCCACTTTTTACAGTGGGTGTTTCCTTCTTCTAAAACTACTGCACTCCCATTCCCACGAGTCTCACCACGCGTCCATTACATGGCTTCAATGCGCGTGGTTTCCACCCGTTGTCTCCCTTTGCGAAAGTCCACAGCTCTACCATGACTGCTAACAACGGACAATGTTTCTCATAATGGGACATTGTAACACGCGTTGTTACTTGACCATACAGAGTGACTCTTCCTGACCACCACGATGGCTCATTGTTTCACTGTGAGTTCGAATCAACCGTTTTCCCCCTGACATCTGAACTCCTGAACCCAAGACCATACCGGCCCGTGGTTACTTACCACAAGTCGTTGTACTGTCGTTCTGCAACCTTTTTTCAACGTTTGGGTTTTGCATTTTAGCTTCCGGTTCTCTAAGCACTTCAAGGTATTAAAAATGGCGACATTCTTCTTGAATCGAAGCCACACGTCATGAATAAGCTCTTCCAGAAGCTACATAAAATTTGTCATCTCATCCATAATTGGAGCATCACAGGAAGGTGGGAAAAATCTATTGAGGAATGCTTTCGTTAGCTCATTTCACGATGTGATAGACCCGAGAAGCAACTCCTTCAACCAAACCGTGGACTCTCCCCTCAAGAGAATGGGGAATAATTTCAAACAAATGTATTCTTGGCTGATGTTTGTTATATTGAATAGTTGAAAATTTTTAATAAAGTTACGGAGGTGCGATTAGAATCCTCGTGCTTTGTCCTCTAAACAACCCCTTCATTTGCAAGAGATTCAACATGGTGATTGTTAGGTGAAAAACCGCATTCTCTATCATGGGTGGTAGGCGAATGACGCAGCCACATGCATGTGATACCCCAGTTCCTAAGGCTAGATTTAAGATTTGAAATATTTCCGCGAGAAAGGTCTAAAAAAATTTCTCGGAAACTGACTCATTGTACGAGGTCATGTTGTGGAGTAACGGATCGTGGTTATGAGCCGTGGTCCATATATTCAGAAGAAGGTCTGGGATGAAGAGTCACAGTATGACTTGTACGTCCCTGTAACAAGTCATGGTCAGGAGTCATTGTAACATTTCATGTGTGTCTAGAATTTTGGATAGTACTAAGTCTTGGTACAACTCGTTGTAGAAACAGCAGTCGTGGTTTGTATACGTGGAAATAAGTAGAGAAGTTGGAAGTTTGATTCAGTGTGTGGATGGGTTCAACGTTCTCTTAGTCCCAAGATATGACCCGTGGTTTGGGTCTTTTGGGAAGATTCCACAAGTTATGCATGATAATAGTGGTGACAATGGGGAGAGTGTATGTGTAACACCCTAGAAATTCCACAGGACTAGCCGGACTTAAACCATGATCTATGCGAGAAAGCGAAAAAGACATCGGTAAAGTCTTTAGAACTCGTAGGAAAGTGGTATGAGTCGTACTAAGACACGTAATAGAAGGGTTAGTGCGGCACCACAAAAACATTCCTGGGTGAGACCCAGAGACTTATAGCCCGAGAAAACATGGAAAACTATACGAGAACCAAAAAACGAATCTCGATGCGCTTCATTGTAGGGTCCAACGAGTCGTTGGAGGTACCGTTGTTTATGACCATAGAGCTTGTTGAGAGCGCAGCAGCGGCGCCAAAAACTTGTTGACGACTTCCCGAGCACGCAGGTGTGCATTGGTCTTACAAGTATCTGATGGCCTTTTTGCAGAGGCCGGATGTCGAACCCACGGGGATTGGACCAATTCAGCTAATTATCAAGTTCAGTGATGTTAACTTTCACAAGTGTTTATTTAGACTTTTTTCGATAAAGTGTAATTAAGTCTAGGGGTGGTCACAAATACTCTGAAAACATTCAAGCAACTAGAGATGGCACCTGCAGGATAATCATGCGATACTACGCTTTGTAATGGTTTAAGTATGAAATTATCAATTGCCATTTTACATAATTACAATTGCTGTGTTCATGGTCTTCGAGCCTCTAAACACACGACAAACTAGCCTCACAACTACATCGTTGAGCGGGGATGTGACATTCTAGTTCGTGGGCAATTCCAGTATGTGGATGTGCGTTCTGGGGTTTATAACTCTTGTTAGGACTTTTTGTACCTCTGTCATTTAACCAGGCAGCTTCACAGCTACTTTACAGGTGGTGATGTAGATAATAATTATGTTTGTATCTAGCTCATCCCGTTTTAGTCACTAAACAAGGTAAATTAGGTATAATTTCTTATTCTAACCGCGAATTATATCGTAAGAGACAAACCTTCTCCTACATTGTTTGTTCTTGCCTAGGTTTACTTTCTCAGCTTTTACCTGAGTGGAGCGTGTGGTAATGTTTCACTAGTGTTCAATCATAGAAAACAACCATAATTAAGAATGCAGACAAAACAACAATTAATAACTTAAAACCAAATCATGTATTCACAATCATACCTTGTGGTTTCAACCCTAGAGGAAGGGTTCTAGCCACTCAAGTTCGTATAATTACAAGAAAACATTAATTAAAAGTAGCATACATACAAGAATTGGTAGAAGATGAAATTGATGAACCCCTAGGTTTCTCCCACTTCTCCCTTCACTCCTTGGCAGTTTTCAGAAATAAATCGTGACAAAATGTTTTTAGGAGCTAAGTAACCTATTTCTGATAAATGTGAGTTGTATAAAATTATTCCTGGCATGAAATAGCTCTGTGTCATGGAGTTTATCGCAATTTTCCTCCGTGACACGGAGGGATCACGATGGGCACACTTGAAATTGCACCAAAGTACACGCCAGGCAGCCCCTTGCTGCGATGGAAGCGTGCTTGCCTTGCTTGTGCAGCACGTTGAGAACCGTGACACACCCTTTGATCGCCTTGGCCTTACTGCCAGTAGCACGTTAAAATGCGCGAGGAGTGAGCTGTTTCGCATCCTCCTTGCAAACGTTGTGGTTTTACTTCCGATTCCATGCCTCCACTTCACCAACTCACTGGTTCAGTTCCTCAATTCATTTCAAACCTACAAAAACAAGAACTAATCATGTTGGTTAGTATATATATTCATATTTACATAAAATTACACAAGAATGTATATAAATAAGTAGCTAAACAAGAAAAAATTAAGTTGTAAAGTATCCCTTGGGCATGCTATTTTTCCCAAGGTCACCTACCCCACACTTAAAGCCTTGTTCGTCCTCGAACAACCCTTTTATCTCATGTAAAGGAATACTCACACACTAACTAATTTAGCAAGACAATTCAATCTACAGCTACAACGATTGTTTTCAGATAGCAAGTTAAAAAATAGAGCATGCCTGCGACTTAATCATTAAAATGAAATACAACTATGTTAAGACTTCCTAACCTCAAGAATCGACTCTCACTCTTAGCAAACTCATGCAATTTAACCCGATCAAGACATCCGACGTGAATGTTATCTCTCATTAAACATGTGCCCTCACAACAAGAGAGTTACCCATTTTTACTCAAAAAATTTCAAATCACAACATGTATGGGTATATAGAATAGAATTAAGCTCACTCTCTCAAAAGAATTCATGCATCATGTAGTGACCCATAATCTTGCCCTTAGTGTTTACTCCACTAATTTAAGGATGTATGACCGTAAAGATCAAGTGGGACTTAATGGGTTGTAATGTAAGATAAGGGACGGTAGAGTATTACTATTATGGATAATAACGGTGCTTCCCTCTTCCCCAAGTGCTTCTAATAACTTCAACCTTTGTGGGACATCACTTTTCTTACTTCCTCCTCATTCTTCTCACTCTTGAATTTTCTCTTCTTGTTCCCATTTCTTTAAGCACACTTAGCTTATTAGTACGAATTAGCAAGCAACTTTTTCATTCATTTATTTTCTTACTCCCTACTTTTAATCAAGAATTTTTAACAAGTGCACCTTTGACCTTTTCTCAACTCTTACAACTGCTACTTTTCCTTCTTTTTCCTTACTTCTCACTCCTTCACTCTTTCGGATTTTTTCCTTAAGCCTTAGGAATTTTGGATCAAATTCAAGGCTGATGAAAAAAAAGGATTAAGCTTATGTTGTAGCTATCAAGAAATAGGCTTAAGGTTCCAGTAGGACTCCACTAAGTTCAACATTCAAGGTAGGTAAAGTGAGGGATAAAAGTGGGTTCATTTAAAGAAATGCCTAAATTATCTCCTACAGTCCACATCCTTCATTTCATTTTATATACACACCAGGAAAGTTATAGACACTCCACGGTAGCATAGAATATTCGAAAAACTTCAACTCACGGCCACGTACTCAATTCCGGACACATTCAGCGGGGACTCTTACTCAACTAATCACAAGAATTCAAATTAAGCTTCAATCACATTGAGTCAAATTCAAGAGCCTAAGTGTCTCAAACAAGACACACATTTCTTACATGATTCAACACTAACCACACTTGTATGCTACAATCATGTATAGCACATAACAAGAACATCAAGCCATCAATTAGCCACGGGTTCAAAAACCAAAACCTATTGACTAATTTTCCTCAAGATGGTCGTCATCCATCCATTATTGGAAATAGTCTCTAACAATGACTAATAACCTTATATATAGACAAGAAAATTTTGATAGCGGTTCAAAGACCCCCCGCCGGAAAGAGCAGAAAGAAAAGAAACCAACGGTGGTAAGTCATGCTCGGCTCAAAAAAATTTCAAATATGTATCCAAACACATTACCAAATATTAAGCACCACAAAATTTTGAAATTTCCCTCACCCCACTTGAATCATGCTATGTCCCCATAGCATCAAATTACAATTAAAAGGGTGAGAAATACTCCACAGGCCTCTATGCGTAGCTAACAACATGTTTTCTTCATTTTTGCACAAGTGGGTATTCGACCCCACACTTTTTATCTTCCATGCTTCTTAGCTTTCTCCTCAGAGGTACTCAGACTTCACCTTCATCATTGCCTAAATATCCACCAAAAACAACACAAGTTGACAATAAACAAAATCAACACAAACAACAATTACAAATTGTACATGTGGTACCCAACGGGTTGCCTCCCAGAAGCGCCCTTATTTTAAGTTGCATCATGATGTGGACTATCCTTTCAGGACATCCTCATACCTGGGTTCCCTTTCAAGAACCATCTCCTTTTATTTTGATTTTTAGAGAAGCTTGACCTCCACTCTATTCCTCTCTACTTCCAAATTCTTCACACTGCGAAGCCCTTTATCGAACTGGTGAACACTTATCATTACCTTTGGCCGTGGACCTATGGAATCAACCACCCCCCCTTATCGTCTAACAACACACTAACCTTACAAAGGTTTCTATAGTGTGTTGGTGGATTAATCTCTTGGTAGACTCGGAAGAGTTCTTGTTCATCCTCGACCACCATTTTAGGGGTCCCTACTCTTAAGTCAATTACCGTCCTCCGGTGGCCAAGAATGGCCGTCCAAGATTAAGGGTACCTAGTCTCAACATGAAAATCTAAGATAATAAAATCAATAGGTATAATAAACTTACCCACTTTGATGAGAAGGTCCTCACATGATTCCATCGGTGCCACTCGCGGCCTTCGCCGGCTACGGCATCAATCTTGTTGGTCTCCGGTTGACCCAACCCCAAGGTGTTAAATAAAGATAGGGGCATTAGATCAACTGCTGCCCCTAAGTCACCCAAAGCTCGTAGCACTTCGGCTTTACCCAATTTTGTATAGGGAGGTAAAACTCCACACAGTGCTCGAGCTTGCTTAGGAATCTTGCTCGATACCACATTGGCCTCCTCCGTTAGTGCTGCTATTTGGACATCCACCAATATGACTTTATTGGCCATCACCATATTCAATTATTTTGCATACTTGGGCATTCCCTGCAAACATCAAGCAAGAGCAAATTGATGTTAAGTTCTTTGAAAATCTCAAAGAACTTTTTGAAGCATTCCTCCTCGCTGCTCTTTTCCCCGGATCTACGAGGGAATGGTGGTGGGTGGTATCTGTGTGCTGGCTGTAATGATGGTGCATTTGTTGCACAACACTCTGATTCTCTCCCTTGTCAATGGATTGTCCTTTCTTCACCAACTCCGGTTGCACCTCATTTGTTTTCTCTTTTATGATTTATCACTAATTGTTTTGTCGCTCCTCGGGGCCCACGATGGCGTTGACGACGGGGTTAGGATCTATGTCACTTGGTAGTCCTCCCCTGCGGTATCATGTTTTGAGCAGCTGCTATCTGGCCCATCTCCTTTTCTAGATTTGCGGTGGCCAACTACACGTTCTTCAAGTACGATGACATCTCGCTGATTTTGCTAGTTGAGTGCGATTCTCCACGGTGATTTTCTATAGCGTTTCCTCAATGTTCTTTGCTCAACTGGCCATCATTATTGCCTGTTAGCGTGCTGCACAGCTGTCTTATTCTTTTAGGTTGCTAGCATTCAGTTTCCACCCCGAAAATTCGGGTGGCTCGCCCGAATTTTGTGTAGTTGTTTCTCCAAAATTAAGGTGTTCCTGCACATTCCAACAAGTTGACTGATTCCGAATTGGACAAGATTCTGCATTGTGCCCATTGTTTCCACACAAATTTTCACACCAACTCGGAGTTTGTTGAGCTACATTACACGACCACAACTTTTGTTTGTTCATACTGAGTTTATTGAGCCGGTAATCATTTGATCTTGGAATGAAGCTAACAGCGTATTCGCCAAGGCATTCATACAATCTACTTCTATCAGCCACACTCTCTTTCCTGCCCCTCTCGATGATTCCTTTGTGCCATTACGGATTTCCTTTTGCAATTATATTCCAACGAGCGTGTAAAGCTCATCATATGTCTTCTCTAAGGTTTGCCCACGATGCGAGAGTCTAGCAAAATTTTTGTGTGTGGGTCTAGACTTTCTACAAAGGTATGGTGACACGTCATTCAGATTCATGGTGATGGGGGACCAATCCTCTTGGTAATGACTTGAATCTCTCCCAAGCCAAATATAATTCTCATCGGGCCTCTGCACCCAGGCTTCGGTATTTCACTTCTCAATTTTGCGGTCTTGCCTGAAGGAAGTAATCGAGTCAAAAACTTCAACAATAATCATCCCAGTGCAGCAAGGAGTTTGTTGTCTTTCAACACCTTTTTCTCCAATGAAAACAGGAAGGTGTGGGATACTGTCTGTGGACCTCAGACAGAGGCGAAAAAATTTATCACTGTCTCAAAGTTCATGTATTAACAACTTGCAGTTCACCCTCCCTTGCCCCATTGATTGAATTATTGCTCCAGATATGCGGATTGCACCACATGTTGTTTATTCAAATTCCTCTAGTTCCGGTTCGAATTATGAGTTCACATTCGTTGTATTAGTTGCCCCATGAGCGATGCAGCTGCCATTGCTTTGGGTGGCAGTGTGGCATCATAGCAGGTGGTTGTTGTTGTACCTTTTCTTGAAGTCTTTTCAGCTTTTGCTCAAGAGCTACTCTCCTTTGCAAATGAATTTGACATTTTGGTTCAAGCAACGGTTCCTCAAGCTCTCTATTCCTAGCCAGCTCGGCAAGACAACTTGTCTACTGCAATAAGTAAGACTAAGACAAAGTTTCTCAACACTTAAGGAAATTAAAAGTCACACAAAAACCAGACAAATTTACTAAACCCCAGCCGGAGTCCCGGCAGCGGCGCCAAAAACTTGTTGAGACTGCTGCGTGACGCCAAAACAACGGTGATGACTGCCCGAGCGCACATGCAAGTGTACGTGGTCTTACAAGTATCTGGTGGCCCTTTGGCGGGATGTCGAACCCACGGAGGAATTGGACCAATTGACTAATTATCAAGTTCAAGTGTGATATTAACTTTCACAAGTGTTGATTTAGACTTTCAATAAGTTTAATTAAGTCTAGGGTGGTCACTGAAATACTCTGAAAACATTCAAGAAGCAACTAGGGCTAACACTGGATAATCATGCGATACTACGCTTTGTAATGGTTTAAGTATGGATTATCAATTTTCATCTCACATAATTACAATTGCATGTTCATGGTCTTCCCGAGCCTATAAACACGACAAACTAGCCTCACAACTACATCGTTGAGCGAGGATGTGACATTCTAGTTCGTGGAAAATTCCGAATACATGGATGTGGTTCTCCGGGGTTTATGCTCTTGATTAGGGACTTTCGTACCTCTAATCATTTAAGCCCGAACCTTAGCTTCACAACTACTTTACGAGTGGTTATGTGATAATTCTAAGTTGGTGTCTAGCTCATCCCGTTTTAGTCACCAAGCAAGGCAAATTGGGGTATAATTTCTTATCCCTATAAAGTGAATTATATCATAAGATACAAACACTGCTCCCTAATTGTTTGTTCTTGCCTAGGTTTTTACTTTCTCAAGCTTTTACCTAGGTGTAACGTGTGTGTTTTCCTGGTGATCAATCATAAAAACAACCATAATTAAGAATGCAAGACAAAACAACAATTAATAACTTAAAGCCAAAACAAAATCATGTATTCACAATCTATACCTTGTGGTTCAACCCTAGAGGAAGGGTTCTAGCCACTCCAAGTTCGTGTAATTACAAGAAAACATAATTAAAAGTAACATCTTACAAGAATTGGTAGAAGAGAAGATGAAATTGATGAACCCTAGGTGAAGTTCCACTTCTCCTTCACTCCTTTGTGGTTTTTCAAAAATAAATTGTGACAAAATGTTTTGAGGGCTAAGGGGACCTATTTATAGTAAATGTGAGGTGTATAAGAAATTATTCCCGTCATGAAATAGCTCTGTGTCACGGAGATCAGTGCCCAGTGCCTCTGTGACTTTGGAGAGCATCGCCTTGGGCCTGCTTGGAAATTGCGTAAAATACACGACTGACCCTTTACCGCGAAGGCAGCATGGCATGTTGCTTGTGCGGCGCGTTAGGGAGTCGTGACACGCCATTGGTCGATACAGCCTGCCTGCCGTGGCACGTTGTCAGCACGCAGGTGGGCTTTTTCGCGCATCCTCCTTGCCGAAGTTCGCGTTTTACTTAGATTCCATGCCTCCAACTACACCCAACTCATGGATTAGTTCCTCAGAATTCATTTTAAACCTACAAAAACAAGAACTAATCATGTTGGTTAGTATATATATTCACATTTACATAAAATTACATGACAATGTATATAAGCTAAGTAGCCTAAACAAGGACAAAACAATTGTAAAGTATCCACTTGGGCATCTTTATTTTTCCCAGATCGAGCTATGAGAGAATTTTCCCAAAACCCACGAGGGGATTGTATGGAATAGTGGCAATTGAAGCCAGATCGTTGTTTGTGGTTGTTGAAGCAGATTAAGAGAATTTCAAAGTAAGAATGGGTATAATCAACGGATGGACCAACAGTCCATTGTTTGTTACCACGACCCGCTGGATGGGTCATAAGTAACATTGAATTTAGCGGGTAATTTATGGAAAAAAGGTGTTAAGATCAATTACAAAAAGTATAAGAATTGCATTATATGCAAATTAAGACCATAAGTAACCTCTAGCACAAAGTTGAGTTGAGAGCCTCCTTACCAATTGAGTATTCATATGAGTTATTACAAGGGTCAATTTCAAATGACCATATATCTCATTTTAAAAAATGTTTATGGATAATTCCAGCATAAAATTTAAGCCTTTGAAGTCTTCTTTCCAACGCATCAACCCCTTGTATCAATCAAGCTTCGGAGTAAAAGGTTATGAGCAATTTAGTGCAACAGTAGCAGGTAAAAACAGACCTCGAACGGCTCGTTGGCAGCAACCCAACGACCCATCACATTGGTGGGTTGGAACTGCCGATTCAAGTCGTTTTTGGTATTTTTGGGGTATTTTGATAAACTCTATGCTTCTAACTCCTAAATTACGTTGTTTGGGCTTCCTTAGGTCCAGATTAAGGGGGTTTAACCTAGCCTAATTCCTCACCCTCTTCAAACATCCATAGATTGATCTTTCTCTCAAGAAGAAGCTAGGCTTATCACCTCCAACTTCTCAATTCCTCGTGGATCTTTAAAATAGTCAAGGGATCATCAGCAGGTACATGTAGGGTTATGAATGGGTGTTTTTGTTCACACTCATGCCCATTCCCTATTAATTTATAAAAATCTACCAAAAATCTCCTAGGGTTTTAATTTAATTTTTATGAAAATCTAATTATTTACAAATGGGTTGTTCCAAATTGTGATTTAAGAATTATATTTTATGAAATTTGAGCAGATTTTATGACTATTTTGATTATATAATTACTGATTTCGATTTTTATTAGATTAAGCCTATTTTAAGCATGATCCTACGATGAATTGATTTATGATCTCCACTTCCAATTGATGATATTTACAAGACCATCATGAATTATGATTTAAAATATGGATTTATTCAATAACCCATCACGATTTGATGATTTTCAAGTTATAATGATTTTTAAGTAAATCATGAAATCGAGGATTCATGAATTATGTTTGTGACTCACGGGCCTTATGTCATAGCTAGTTCACGTATGTATAATTATGTTTATGATTATCATGATTTAACTTGCTTGAAGATGAATTCATGCATGTTATACTATGAGCACACATATGTTTTGGGAGTAGTATCGAACACCATAGGTTGGGGGCTAGGTTCTGCCAGTCTCATAAACCTCTGGTCCCCATAGGTATGTTGGGACCTCACTTGTGACTTTGTCCCCATCCAAAATAGCCTTTTTCATGGTGATATCACACTTTCATGGTTTACCCTTGTAGGTCACGAACGGCCTCCGACTAAGGTTTACAAGTCGGACTTTATATGTGCTCAAATGGGGTATGTTGTTTAAGTGAATCTCCCATTTATTCCCTCATTATTTATGCATGTTTATGATTATGTATTTTGGATCAATTCATGTTAAGATGTTTATGATTATGTATTTTGGATCAATTCATGTTAAGTAATGATTTCTCCTATGATTATTATTACTTTTGTATTATGAACAATTTTGCAAACCTTGAACCTTATGTTATTTACGATGTTTTGATATAAGCATGATGTCCAACTCTTATGATCATTTTGTAGTTTTATATATTTTAAATGTCTGTTCTGCCATGAACTTGCTACATTCCACGTGCTAACCACATACTTTCTATGTTGTATCATTTCAAGATACAGGACCCGGCTCTCAGGCTCATTCCCATTATTAGTCCATCTCGAGTTAGCTGCTCGAGGCTTGTTGGTGAGTCCTCATGTTTTGAAGGGCCATATGTCTAGATCTTTATGATGTTCTTTCATTTTAGTTTTGCTTGGTTAGTTGGGGATGTTGTCCCATCAACCCATCTTATATAGTTGAGGCTTTCAGACAGTTTGTAGTACTCAGCTAATTATGTAGGTCTAGTACTCCCGCTCATCATGTTATGCTATGTTATGTTATTGTTTCCACTATATCATGAGTTAATTATTCACTTAAATGATATGGAGTTAGATGTATGCTTGTGCCATGGGTCTACTTGGGGCCTCTCGGGTTCCTTGTCACGTGTTGGTGTCCAGATTACATTCGGGTCATGAAAAATTTGGTATTAGAGCAATAGGTTTGAGAGTGTCCTAGGGTTTCCGAAAACTGCGTTAAGTAGAATTTTTTCATGGGTGTGAAACGTGCCACACTTATGATGAAGAGGCTATGAGACGTTTAGGAAATGTTCCCTTCTTTCATGATCTATGTCGTGCGATGAAATACCTTTCTATCCTTCTAACTCGTGTATTCAAACTCCAAGGAATAATGCCCGGCAGTGGAAAGGCGCTCTCGAGTCATTTCTCCTTGCGGGAGTTAAAGAGCTAAAAGCCAGAAGAATTGTGGGCAATAAAAACCAAAGAGTGGAGAAATGCCATGGAGGAAGTATGATATAGTGACCAACCATGGGCGATGGGTTAAGAGATGATTATTTTATTCTATCCTTAAGAAGGGGATCAATCCTCTAAATGATGACTGACCTTTAAACTAAGGGGGAGATTATAAGGTGAAGGACCGGTCATCCCTTGAGTTCAGATGTGAAGGTCTAGGATCAGTAACTATGGGAGATCGATCACGCTTATTCAGGTGTCCTTCCGTACTTCAGTATGTGATACTCTATTCAGGCCGTATGTGAACATATTATGCCATGTCTAAGTTCAAAGTACTCCGCACATGTATTCATACTTAAATTCATAGAATGAGAAGTAACTACTTGAGATGGTAATTCAAGTCTTCTTCCATGATTCCATAAATTTTAGCGTCATGTCATGTCCCTTGTTATGTCCCAAACTCACGTCTCTCGGCATGCTCATCTCTATGGACTCAATTCTTAAGATTTGCCTTATTGGCTTTGTGAGATTTGTAATATATCAAGTATATGCCCAACTTAGATTTCTTGAATAGTTCATGCTCCTAATTTCCTTACTCTAAGCCCTATGAATATTCCCCCATAATGGAAATGATGGTTAAAATGTGTACGTTCAGGATGACTTCCTATCCCTTCCATAAGTGGGGTATGTAGAACTTGGAAACACGGTTATCGGCCCGAGCCTTGAAGTGTAACAGCCCACGTGGTCATTTTGTGACTTTTGAACCCGTTTTATAGTATGAACCATTTCGTATCTTTACTTTGTTAGTATGACTTGTGGAGATGGATGACACAATTTCCAAGATGATCTAATGAAGATTGGATAAGACTGATTTTAGAGTTTGAAGTTTGAGAGTTTGACCAAAGTCAATGCCAGCTGGCAGTTAACCGATACGAATTTGGGTTTTGAAAGTTCTATTAGTTCCAGATGGTGATTTATGACTTAGTTGAGTAGTTTACATGGATCCCGAGGTGTTCGGGTAGTTTTGAACCTTTGATTGGATTTATGAGCTTTGAGGAAGCTAAATTTGACCACGGTCAACTTTCAATCAAAATGACCTTATATTGGTGATTTGATGATTCCAACGAATCGAGAAAGAGGGTTTTATGATTAAATTGCATATTTGGTTTGTGACTAGAAGTTCCGAATGAGTTTCGGGTCGATTTGAACGTTTTGTGTTTAGCATAATTATAAGCATAAAATGTGACAACTCGGAAGGACCGTTTTTAGTTTTTGAGATTAAAAAATTATTCGAGAGACTTTCAAAATTCTTTGCATGAATTATAGAGGTTATCTGAAAATTTATAATTCCCGATAAGTCAAGATCGGTTTTTATTACAAAAGATGAAATAATTCTTGAACAAGAAAAAATGATGTCTAACTAGGAAAACGAGCAGCAAATGGAGGTTTTATTGAACAAGTAGGTCTATATCATTGTTGGGATTTTTGAGACAAAAATCATTGCATTTCGGAAGTTCGTATGATGAAGTTATGACCATTTTAGCGAAAATTAAAGTTGCTGGTGCAATTTTGGTGCAACTCTATATAAATATATGAACAGTGTATTTTTGCACAAAAACGGTGTTTATTTATTTTGGCAATATTTGGAGTTCCGGCTGGAATTGAGTGATTTTGAGGCATTCTTTTCTATTTAACGAGGGGTATGTCTAATCCTTATTTTGGCATTTCTCCATGATTTCTTGAGTTGGTTTTTTCTTTTTATCAATGAATTTATTGGAGAAAATTTAGGATTTTTGAATCTAAAGTTAAGCAACCATATTTTGATGAATTTAAAGTCGATTTGATCTACGTTTTGGATGAAATTTCATATTAGGATCTTTACAATATGGGTAACATGATTTTCACAGTTTTGCCCTTGCAAGCTCGGGGTTGACTTCTGGGTTGACTTTTGAGGCAGGGATAAAAAGTATATCAATATGGATGATGTCCATGATTTTATTCTCTTATGTAGAATACATATTTGACTAGATTTTGATCATTCGAAAGCGTTATAGGAGAGCAAATTCGTAATATGATGCTTGAGCTTCATTTTGAGGCAAGTAGAGATTTCTTGATTCTTTGAGGGTTCGAAAAAGAAGGGAAGCTTAGTCCCAGTATGTTGGGCCATATATAGTTGTGAGATGCATTGGAAAGATGACCGATGAGTTGGAGTTACCAGCGGCGTTAGCTTTGGTGCATCCGGTGCTCATGCATCCTTGTTGAAGAAATGCATCGGAGATCCATCTTTAGTGTTTCCGGTAGAGGACATTGGGGTGAAGGACAGCCTTACCTAGGAGGGTATTAGTGAGGTCCTTGATCATTAGGTTCATAAATTGAGAAATAAGGAAGTAGCCTACCGGTGAAGGTTACGTGGAGAAATCATCTTTCTAAGGAGCTACGTGGGAGGCCAAAGTAGATATAATGGCTAAGAGCAGTATCTTTTCCCTTCCAGCTCGGTTCCAACTTGAGGTATCGGTTTCCTCCTTAGTACTTCTATTCAGTTTTGGGTCCAAGTTTATGTCTCTCAATTCCTTTAATGTCTTAGCATGCACGTACGTTTCATGAATTGAGTTCAATCGGGAATCTCGGTCAGGAGTCAATCACTCCATCAATTTTCAGCTCAATTATTTAGTTTTAGGATTGTAGTTCCTTGCCTAACCTTTCAGTATGCTTGATCTACATTCCGGATGAATGTTCCCAAGGGAGATAATGTAACACCCGAAAGTTCTGCGTCGGACACGAGACTTATAGCAAAACAATGGCAACAACAACACAACCAAACAACGAACCTCGAACGAGTTCGTTGTAGGGTCCCAAACAAGTCGTTGGAGGTGCTCGTTGTCATGACCGGAGTTGTGAAACTTTCCCAAAACCCACGAGGGGATTGTATGGACCGTGGCTTGATTGAGATTAAGAGAATTTCAAAGGAAGAATAAGGAAAATCAACGGGAGAACCAGCGGTCCATTGTTTTGTTACCACCACGGCCGTTGGTTGCAAGTTGTTGAAAATCTCGGGCTAAGTCTAGAGCGGATTCTGGCTTTATGGATAGACCGAGCCGGTGAATTTATGGAAACAAGGTGTTCATATCAATTAAAAGTATGAGAGAGGGTGCATTAGATGCAAGTGGAGTCATAAGTAACCTCTTTCCACAAGAAGTTGAGTTGAGAGCCACCTTACCAATTGAATATTCATATAAGTTATTACATGGATCAATTTCAAGCAGCCACAACTCTAATTTAACAAAAATGCTTTGGAAGATTCATCACCTTAAATTGAATCCTTGAAGTCTTATTTCCAATGTATCTGACCTTGCATCGATCTGAGTTCGAAGTTAAAAGTTATGGCTTGATTTTAGTGCGGCGAGAGCGAGGTAACAAACGTACCTCGGGCGCGGGTCTGACAACCAACGACCCACGTCCTTTTTGGTAGTTGGAACTGCCAGTTCCAGGTCTTTGGTAGTTTGGGGGTATTTTTGTAAACTCTATCTTCTATATCCTAAATGACATCGTTTTGGACTTTCTTAGGTCAGATTAAAGGGATTAGCCTAGCCTAAATCTTCACCCTCTTCAAACATCCATAGATTGATCTTTCTCAAGAAGAAGCTGGGGATCATCACACTCAACTTCTAAATTCCTCTTGGATATTCAAAACAAGTCAAAGGGATCATCAACTCAGGCATGTAGGGTTACGAATGGGTGTTTCCGTTCCACACCATACCCGTCCCTATTAATTTTATGAGAAAATATACCAAAAATCTCATGAGGTTTTAATTCAATTTTTTATTTTTTTTATTTTTTTTATTTTTTTTATTTTTTTTATTTTTTTTATTTTTTTTATTTTTTTTAAAATGAGTCATTTAATTATGGTTTTTTTAATTATATAATTATTGATTTTGATTTCTATTAAATTAAGCCCATCTAAGCATGATCTACGATAAGAAATCGATTTATGATCTCTGCTTCAATTAATGATATTTACAAGCCCAACATGAATTATAACTTAAAATATGAATTTGTTCAATTATCCATCATGATTTGATAATTTTCAAGTTATATGTATGCTCTTCAAGTATGCATTTTAATCTAGGATTCATGGTATGTTTTGGCGGAGCTAAGTGGGCCATATGTCGTAACTAGTTCACATATGTTTAATTATGTTTATGATTATCATGATTTAACTAGCCCATTGAATTCACATGCATGTTATACTATGAGCATAATATATGTTTTGAGGTAGTATCAAACTTTTTGAGTAGGTTGGGGGCCTAGGTTACGCCTAGAATCTCAAAACTACGAGGTCCCATGCCGGTATGTTGGGACCTCACTTGTGACTGTCCCCATCCAAAATAGCCCTTTCATGGTGATATCACACTTTCATGGTTCTAGCCTGGGCAAGGTACGAACGGCCTTCCAACTAGGTTTACAAGTCAGTTTCATGTGTGCTCATGAGGTATGTCGGTTAAGAGATCTCCCACTATTCCCTGCATGTGATTTATGCATGTTTATGATTATATAATTTAGCTCAAGTAATGTTATGTAAATCTTTTCTCCTATAATTATGATTACGTTTGTATTACGAATGTTTTGAAAACCTTGAGCCTTATGTTGTGATACTATGTTTTGATATGAGCATTATGTCATACTCTTATGATCATTTATGAGTTTTATATATTTTAAATCTATTTTCATTGCACACTCGGTACATTCCACATACCAACCGCATACTTTTATGCTGTATTGTTTCATGATAGAGGACCCGGCTCTCAGGCTCATCCCATCATCAGTCCATCTCAGATTGGCTATCATCCTTGTTGGTGAGTCCTCATGTTTCAAGGGTCGTATGACTAGACCTTGATGATGTTCTTTCCTTTCATTTTTGTCGGGTTAGTTGGGGATGTTGTCCCATCAACCCATCTTATTTGATAGAGGCTTTCAGACGGTTTATAGTACTCAGCTAATTATGTATGTCAAGTACTTTTCGCTCGTCATGTAATGCTATGTTAAGTTTATGTTTAGCTATATCATGAGTTCAATATTCCGCATTAAATGATATAGAGTTAGATGTATTGATGAGCCACAAGTGTACGGGTCGTACAAGTAATAAGTGGCTCTTTTGAAGAAACTTAGGATTATCAGACCCACGGGAATAGGAATACGGGGTGAAAACTTTCAAAAGTTAATTTACTATAACTATACAATGAAGACAACGGTCTTACGAGAAATAATTTGTTTTGAGAATATAATTTTTATACTACACTAAGCTAATTATACTATTGAATCTAAACAATGGTTAAGAGCATGCGAGGTTACGAAGAACATGTGAAGACACGAACTATTAATTTACGTGATTTATCTTTTCCTCCGGTTGCTAGTCGGAACTATTGCCTATGGACTAAAACTCTCGTATTTTAACCCAACTTAGAATCATAAATCCTTCCACCTACATTTTCGTGATAGAGAAGAATTCAAGTTCTAGCAATACAAAACCGGTTCACATGACTAATACGACTTTCGGGTATGTTTCTATCCCAGTGTAAATCAATTTCCCAATTCTCCAAATCAAGAAAAGATCATATCCTATTAATTCACAACTTTCAATTTCTTGCCCTGCGGGTGGCTTAGGACTTTTGGATTTACACATTAAATGGCAGGACATTAATGTAGTAGGAACAAAAGAATTAATGAACAACCATGGAAGAAAAGAGAAATTAAACCAGCAATCAATAGTACATTGCAACACTAAGTTCATAACCTCAGCAAGAAGGAGAATTAGCCACTCATTTGTGGATTAATCATCCTAAAACAAGTGTTAATCCTACCAAGCAATTGAAAAAGAAGAAGAAAGGAGATAGAGAAGAACCTTAGAATTTTCGTCCTCAATGTTGCACGTAACCCACGTTCTTGCTCCACCCAGTCAGAATCATTAAAAATTCCCTAAGTGTTCTATTTATATCTAGGGATAAATTTTCCCGGAATAACGAGCAACGTGTCACGGATGCATCGCGGAGCACTTGCCTCCGGCACGGTGCAACTGTGGCTCTCGGAATTTGTCCGCCCAGGTAATTGCTACCAACGTGGCGCGGCGTGCATCGCGGAGCCGCGCCAGCGTGCCACGGTGCAATCGCGGACCCTCTGGAAATGCACCATCCGAATAATTCGCTTTAGCAGTGGCACGGCCTGATCGCAGACCTTCACTAGAATTTACTTGGAATTTCCATTCCGGGGCGGAAGCGCCTCCGTGATGGCAGCGTGCTGCGGCTCCCTCGCGGAGCCCTTGTCATCTTCGCTTCACCATCTGCTTCCTTGCTCAATCTCGAGTTCCTTCTTGATTTCTCCTAACATGTTTTTCATCAACAAAAGCATGTTTTCCTACAAAACAACGCTAATCATGTTGGTTAGTATAAATTCACACTTCCTTACAATTTACATGAGAATGTACACAATTTATTAGACAAACAAGACAAAAGTTATACATTTGAGTATCGGTTTGGCATATAAATATGCCCCTTATCACCTACCCCACACTTAAAATCTTGTTCGTCCTCGAACAATATTCATACAACTCATGCAATTGATATCCCTTCGTGGCTATTTAGGCTCGGCAGTCCAAACTACGGTCATACCGATTATGTTCAAAGCAGATCATCAAGAAAGACATGCATAACATCATTATTACACGACACTTAATAAGTAAGACTTTATTTTAGCTGAATCGACTCGATGTCGGCAAACTCATGCATATTAGCTGACCAAGATATGTCAGGCCACGAATGTATTCTATCATCAAACATGTGCCCTCACAACACTAGGAGAGATTCCCTGTTTTAATCACATGAACTTTAAGGAAATCCATGTCCAGGTATATATGTACACACCCCATTTCTCCTTCTCCCAAACGAATTCACATGCATTGCGTCATGACCCATAGGCTTGCCTACAGTGTCTTACTCTACTAATATATGGATGCGTGATGTAAGATCACATAGGACTTAACGGGGTTTAATGTAAGCTACGGAACTAGTATATACTGGGCTAACCAATAGCAACCAGCTGTAGCGCTTTTACACACATCCCATCAACTTAAAAATTATCTTCTTCCTTCCTCCTCTTGAAGTTTAATTTTTATATTCATCACCCCTTTCTTTAACACATCCCGGACTATCGAAGGAAACATTTAGTTAAACAACTTTCTTCCCTTCAATTCTGGCTATTTCACCCTTGACTCTTTCTTTTCCTTTCTTTCTTTTCATCACTTTTCTTTTCTTTTATCACTTAGCTCTTTGACACCATGGGAGAAAATTATACTTTCTCGGCGCTTACGAGTTTCGACTTTGGCCTAGGGACCGTGAAAGGAAGGGGCTCACTTAGGTTGCACCCTTTTTTGACAAGGAAAATCAGAAAGAAAAATTTATCAAGGTTAAAGGCTCAGACTGACTGGGGTTTAATCTTCAAAGGTGTGTATGAAAAAGAAGAACAAAGCGATTTTGGTTGACGAAATGCCTACATCATTTCCTACACTACACTTCCTTCATTCCGTTTTCGTACACACTACATGCAAGTTCTAGGCAATCAACAATAGCATGGAATGACCAATTCCTCACTATACACTCACTGCACATGCTTAACTTAAGATATTTAAAAAAACAATTTAATAAATCAAAAAATAAAAAATTCAAAATTAAGCCTCCATCACACCGAATCAAATTCTACGGCACAAGTGTCTTACATATGCACGAGGAAATTTGCATGTTTCTACGAATCATCTTTGCTATATAATTATTATTATGTACAACACGCAACAAGGATGTCGGAGCCATTGAATAACAACATGCATGGGATACAACCGGCAATCCAACTAAATAAACAACAAACAACAAAAAAAAATTTAAATAAAAACAAAATAAAAAAAAAGCGAAACTACTCTATCATTTACCTTTCCTTAAGACGGTCGTCATCCATCCATCATAGAGAAGGGTCACAATTTACGACTTCGGTTCAATGGGACTCTTCTCGGCAAAAGCAAACAAACTCCGAGAAACCCAAAAACGAAAAATAGTTACGAAAAAAAAAAGAAATTTTAAAAATGGTCGATGATTTCGACAAGACTATTTATCTTGGCTAACAAAATTCCACAGCACACAACAACACTTTCACAACCATATTTACAATCAACGAACATACAAATAAGCGAGTCAAATTAAAGCCAACACGACAACAAAGCAAGGAACATACAATGATACACAAAAGGCAAATTCGGCACCTGCTACTCCCTCACCCCACACTTAGAATCGAACAAACATTGTCCCCGGTGTTCACATACGATTACAAACAAAAGGTGGTTGTGAAACTCCACGATCAGTCAAGTATTCCACTTCCTCGTCAGTTGTTGCCGCCTCGTCCCCCATAGCGGAGTCTCCACCGTCATCCTCCTCCGACCCAATATCGAAATCCTCGCGACGTGCTCTCGTCCGTGGGACGTCATCGTCACGTAGGCTCCACAAAAAGCCCAGGCCCACCCGACATAGTGCCACAGCGTTCTCGCCAAATGGGGTAATCTAAGTCAGCGCCACGGCCTCGTCCTCGTCCTTCGGTCTCCCACCTATGCGAGGAGTGGAGCATGCTGCATCCGGAACATGCGGGACATATGCGATCGTCCCGAGCATGTCGCTCGGCCAATGTAAGGACCGGCCCATGAGTGGTGTCGGGTGCCTTTGTTTTTGTGACATCAGTGGCACACCGCTCCATCTTGCGGAGGATGTGTCGAGGCCTCCTCACCTGACTCAAGGGCATCTCGAGGAACGCCGTGATGAGCCCGATCCGTCACTGCGCCTGACGCAAATAAGGCCTCTTCATAAGCGAATGTTTTACGCCAACATTGATCTCAGCCCTTCTTATAATGTGTACCAGCTATACGTTAGTCTGCATAATCATGACACCCGAATCATTGAAGCAGCGATCTTAAGCTATATGCAAGCCACGTTCATCATGCATAGGGCAGCGTCGATGGTAGCCCCTCTCTTATGCACTCCAACGCGCCGTAGACCGGGCTCCACACTTAATGTGCGTCTGATATCCGCATAAGGTGGAGTGATATTCGGTAGCCGGAGTACATGGGCGTACGTATTTGCGCCCCTATGATGGCGTGGTGGTGAGGCTCCAATGTGAGGATTTGGCCCCTTATTTTGATGGTGTGACTCCTCAATGTCGGGTTCCAATTAGCGTAGAATTCCCGGACTAAGTGCAGGTTGCACTCTTTGGGCTCTTTGAAAATGAAACATGGCCAATGACATCAATCACATTGCTTCAGGGAACTCTTGTGCCCGAGGTTCCCTTGCAATATGTTCCTCGGGGAAGTATTTGTTCTCCTTGTGCTTGGTGTACCACTTCTTCCCTCGTCTGTCACCCATCTTGTTCCATATTAGCGGCGCGCGTGGAACTGCACCGGTGCTTTCTTGGGGCTACTGCTCAGTCTTAATCTTTTTCTCGACTTTGATGTTGATCGCCCTTTCCTTCCTGTCTGCTCGACATGGTTTATTGTCCAAAGAAAATAGACGGTACCCATGTTAGTCGATTTCATTGAGCTTTTGACTAAGGTTGGGTTTTGGCTCGGCCACCCACTTAGTTTCTAGCTCATTATGCAAAACATGCAGAAACATATTTATTCCATATTTACAAAAGATAGAAAAAATCTAGAACGGTAGCAAAAACAACAAACAAAAAAAAATCGCTTCATGCCTTCTTAAAATTCGACTGACATAACCTCTGTGCACTACTCAGATATTTTGCAGCTAATTCAACATACTATCGATACTCTCATTTCATTACATGACATTCAGCTAAAGAACACAAGAAAAATAAAAATACTCACAACTTCGACTAAGCAATTCCCAGATTTTCATGTAATTCGATGAGTTCTTGGAATTTCACTTACTTAATTTGCACCTCCCGATAATTGCATCGTTTCTTAAGTATACACAATAAGCATGCACAATACAATTCACCCAACATGCACAACCCACAATTTTTTAACAATTCCTCTTCTCAATTCAACTTTTCAACTTCACGATTCATCCCTAACCACAATTTAGCACAAATTGCTTAAACAGCGCAATTAACGAGTTCATATGATCACAACGATACTACGAACAACTATAATCAACAACCCAAATGTATTTAAGCTCAATTTATTGATATGGGTATGGATTCTTCATAAACATGCTAAAAATCGAAATTTTAGCTAAAAATTGAAATTGAGTTCAGGCGTACCTTTGGATTCGAGTAAGACGAAGAAAGAGTTGCGAATTTTACTCTTTAAGCCGTGACACGTTAAGGGGAGTTTTGGGGTTTGTCGCGGAGGGTAGAGGAAAATAGGAGAAATGAGGGTTTTGGGGTTTAAAAAGTGGGAAAATCGCGCGGGTCGCCCGGTGACCCGGTGTGACCCGGCGATTAACACGTCAACGTGTCCGCGGAGGCTAACCTTGAACATGCCTCCGTGACACGGAGCCATCGCGCAGGCTCTCTGGACTTTTTAAAATTCCAGATTTGCCTTCAACGCGTGTTCACGGAGGGTAACGCGGAGGCCCTGCTCCGTGACACGGGCCATCGCGCGGAGCTCCTTTGACATGCCACTTTAAAAATATTTTCCTTACCTCGTTTTCCCTTTTGCATTCCCTTTGCATTTTCCTCCGTTCAACACGTAGACATCTTCCCACACGAAATTGATTAGAATTCCAAAGTTGGAGAAATAACAATATTTTTATTTTTCTATTTACACTCCTATTCTACAAAAATATAAGTACAAAAATTGAAAATCTATTTTCTTCTCTTTTTTTTTTTTTTTTTTTTTTTTTTTTGTCTTATGTACATTTTACCATTACATTTCACGGGTTGCCTCCCTTCTTGGCCCTTCTTTGGTTTACCGTCTCGGCTCGACGTCATTTGAGCTCATTACGCCACAGGGTGACGGACGTTTTTCTCGGCCGCGTCCCAGCAATCAAGCTTACCTCTATCGGGGCTCTCCTTCGATTCTCGTTGTTCAAAGCCTCGAACACCACTCGGTTGTTCACGCACATTGATCAACGAGAGTTCTTCGTACACGGCGGGGAATTTGGGGGCCTTGTACACATCGAACACCTCAGCGCTATTAGGTACGCATCGTTAGGCGCACGCAGCTACATCAATCAAAGCTTTCACGGTTGCCAAGAAAGGTCGTCCCAAAATAAATGGGACTTGAGTCGCTCAAGTCTAACACAATAAAATCACCGGGAAGATTAGGGAGCCGACTTTGCACTAGCACGTCCTCCACAATGCCGTCACGGCCTTGCCCGAGCGGTGCGCAAGAGCGCAAAACCAGCATTGTGGGTCTAGGGCTTCCTAGACCTAACTTCTTAAATACCGAAGTTGGCATCAAGTTAATGCTCGCTCCCAAATCACATAAGCCGCGAGCTCGGATACTTTGCCCGATTGTCAACTGAATGGTGAAGCTCCCAGGATCTTTGAGCTTCGTGGGTGACCGGTTTTGTGTCAGGGAAGTGCATTCCTCGTGGGGCCACCGTGGCATATTGGTCGGCACACTTTTTGTTGGCCACGATGTCCATAATGTATTTTGCATGTTTAGGCACTCCCTGCAAAACATCAGAGGTAAGTTAATGTGTACTGTCCCAGGCAACTCCATGAACTTTTTGAAGCTCGCCTCCTCCTTGTGCTTCCCTTAATCGTTGAGGAACGGGGTGGAGGTCTACGCGGTTCCAGCTTCCTTGTGTTTCCCCCTCCTACATCATTACGCTCCTCTCCCATTACCGTAACTCATTGTTGAGTGAATGCTTTCTGGTTCCACCTCCGCTGGCTAAACCGCTCCATCGTAGTCCACGCATTGACACCTTGCTTGGGATTGGGGTCGGTGTCAGCAGAGTCCTCCTCCCAGGCACAGTGTTCTGGGCTCCGGCAAATTGCCCAAATTGATACTCCATTGCCTTGGTGCTTATTTGAATATTTTTAACATCGGCTGCCAATTTGACATGGTCAGCCTGCAATTGAGCTTGGCGCTGCCAGTGCTTGAACATCTCCTCACTTGGCGAGGTGATGGTGGTGGAGGAGGGGCATTGTTATTTATGTATTGTGCTTGATAGTTACGGCCCCCTCCCTTGATTCCGCTGCATCCCCGACTCGAACTACGCTCTTGATGGTTGTTGCTACCCCGAGAGAAATTCAGGTGATTCCTCAGTTGGGATTGTAGCTATTCCCATCTTCTTGGTGATTGCTCCTTTGGCCATTCTAGACAAAGTTCACAGATCTGGATTTGCTCCACAACACTGTTGAGTGTTCATTGCTCCGCACACTTCACACCAAATATGCTGAACTGCATTAACTGGGGCTTGAGACTGGCTCAAGTTCATATTGCCGAAGTGGGTGTTCAGCGGGATTACGCCAAGGCGGCTATGCGTGGGCGATAGCGTAAGCCCATCCACTTCAAGACTCCAGAGTTTGCTTTCCTTGCTCCTCCCCTTGAAAGAGTCCGCATTCCACTCCGGATTTCCCTGCGAAATACGATTAAGCAAGAATATACGAGTTCTTCATAAGTTTTTTTCTAAAAAACTGCCCCCAGTGCTGAATCTGTAAAATTTTAGTGTGGGGTTCCAAACCCTCTATAAAAAGTGTGCACCAACACATCATTTGACTGATGGTGATGAGGACAGTCCCTCAACAACGATTTAAGCCTCCCAGGCTTGATACAGATTCTCTCCTTCCCTTTGTTTAAAACTGAGAATTTGACTTCTAAACCTTTATTTGTTTTTTTCTGGGAGGAAGAATGGGATCAAGAACTTTTTCGCTGAGATCATCCCATGGAGGTGATAGAGTTTGGTGTCAGCTTTCAGCCACCTCTTTGCATCCCAAAAGTGAAAATGGGAAAAGTGTAAGCCGGATATAATCTGTTGACACTCCGGCCCAGGGATGTAAGTGTCACCTATCTCCGAAAATTCTGAAGATATTTATTGGGTCCTCGTGAGGAGACACATGTAAGCGCAGCTGTGTGCGGCTTAACTGCACCATATTTTTGTTTTAGCTCGAACCTCTCTCAGCTCGGGTTTGCGAATGCTAGAAGTAACATTGCGAGCTTGTGGGATTGCCACATCATGAACCGGCACAGCCGCTAGTTCCTCGGGCACTTCAAAAGCGCGCTATTAATTAGTTATTGTGGTTGCTCCATGATAGTTTAATACGACAGCTGCGGCTTTCTCTCTGAGCTTCTCTCCGTTGACGATGAAATTGTCGTTCTGGCTCTAAGAGATGGATCCACCAACCCTTTGTCTCTTGCCGTGTTCAACAGAATGTTGTTTTTACGCAAAATACAGTTGTCAACACTAAATATTGAAATAGTAAACTAACACTTAAAATCAAGGTAAAAATGAAAATTTCACAAATTGCCTATTCCCCGGCAACGGCGCCAAAAACTTGATGAGCCCGCAAGTGTCGGGTCGTACAAGTAATAAAGTGGCTCTTTTGAAGAGCTAGGATTATCGAACCCACGGGGAATAGAATACGGGGTGAAAACTTTCAAACGTTAATTTACTATAACTATACAATGAAGACAGCAGAATAACGAGAAGTAGTTTGTTTTGAGAATATAATTTTTATACTACACTAAGCTAATTATACTATTGAATCTAAACAATGGTTAAGGCATGCGAGGTTACGAAGGAGAACATGTGAAGACACGAACTGTGTTCACGTGATTTGCTTTTCCTCCGGTTGCTAGTCGCAACTACTGCCTATGGACTAAAACTCTCGTATTTAACCCAACCAGAATCATGAACCTTCCACCTACATTTCGTGATAAGAAGGAATTCAAGTTCTAGCAATACAAAAACCGGTTCCACGCATGACTAATACGACTTTCGGGTATATTTCTATCCGAATGTAAATCCAATTCCCATTCTCCCGAATCAAGAGAAAAGATCATATCCTATTAATTCACAACTTTCCAATTTCTTGCCCTCTCGGGTGAAATAGGACTTTTTAGTTTACATTAACATTGGCCGAGCGACATTAATGTAGTAGGAACAAGAATTAAATAGAACAACCATGGAAGAAAAAGAGAAATTAAACCGGCAATCAATAATTACATTGCAACACAAGTTCATAACCTGGCAAGAAGGAGAATTAGCCACTCATTTTGTGGATTAATCATCCCTAAAACAAGTGTTAATCCTACAAGCAATTGAAAAGAAGAAGAAGAGATAGAGAAGAACCACTAGAATTTTCGTCCTCAATGTTGCACCTTAACCCACGTTCTTGCTCCACCCGGTCAATTGTGAAAATGTCCCTAAGTGTTCTATTTATACTAGGGATAAATTTTTCCAGAATAACGAGCAACTTGTGTCACGGAGTGCATCGCGGAGCCTTGCCTCGTGACACGGTCTGTATGAGGAAGCCTACGGAATTTGTCCTCGGTGTTGCTACCAACGTGGCACGCGTGCATCGCGAGCAGGCCAATGTGCCACGGTGCAATCGCGGACCCTCTCACGGAAATGCACCAGTTGAATAATTCACTTCCAACGTGGCACGGCTGTTCATGGTGTCTTATTTGGAATTTACTTGGAATTTCCATTCAGTGAGCGCCTTCGCGATGGCGGCGTGCCACGGCTCCATCGCGAGCCCTTGTAATCTTAACTGCCATCTGCTTCCTTGCTCAATCCCGAGTTCCTTCTTGATTTCTCCTAACATGTCATTTTTCATCAACAAAGCATGTTTTTCCTACAAAACAACGCTAATCATGTTGGTTAGTATAAATTCACACTTCCATACGATTTACATGAGAATGTACACAATTTATTAGACAAACAAGACAAAAGTTATACATTTGAGTATCGAGTTTGGCATATAAATATGCCCCTTATCATGTATGCTTATGTCATTATGGAGTCGACTTGGGGCCTCTCGGGTTCCTTGTCCAATGTTATGATCGGTTATACGTTTGGGTTGTCACGGTCGAGGGAAAAGCATTAGGGTGTCTAGGAAGACCATGATTGTATGTCACGATTTGTACCACCGTGGTACCAATTGTACTGACTAGTCTTGAAAATATTCAGACAAGAGGATAAAAAATTTTGAAAAAACCACAAACCAAGGTATGACTCGTGGTAGGTAGGTTTGGATCGTACCATCCGAGTCATGATTTGAGTTTAAGAGAAATATTTAAAAGTCTTCGAGGAAACTACGAATCGTGGTAAAACCCGTAGTAAGATCTCACAGATCGTGGTAGACTTTCATAGAAAATTTCATAGAATGGTATTGAGGAGGGTCCCTAACGGCTGGGATGCCGGTGCGGATCGTATGATCTGAGTGCGGCTTCGTGGGTTGAGTTGTACCACCTAGCAAGGTAGAAATTTTAATAACAGGTTTTCCGGGGCATTTTGTAAAGCCTAAGATCCTAACTCCTAAACTACATCATGTATTAGAATATCTAGAAGGGGATTTAGGGGATTAGATGACCCTCTATCCTGTTCTTTCCAAAACACATAGAAACTCACCGTAAGAACTTAGGCAGGATTCATTCGGGCAAGAATTAGGGATTTTCGCCTTCTCAAAGTTTCTAGATGTTTTCTCAAGTATTTTCCTCCAGGTATGTGGGAATTCAACAAAGTTTCCTTTCTTACTTGTGTCTTAGACTATTTTAGAAAATCTGTCTGAATTCTAGCCACATAGAATATTTGAAGTTAGGGTTTTCGAGTCAATTAAGAGAAATTCATATAATCTTGTTATTTCTATGAATTTACTGATCAGTTCATGTTAAGTTCATGTCTTAGTTTTATTCATATAGACTGCTTCCTTAACCCTGATCCTTAGTATGATATTTGAATAAAACTTGCATGACAGAACTCATATATGAATGTTTTGTTATTATGATAGTTTCACTCGATTTATGGATGTTAGTAAAGATACATGAACAGAAAGTAAATACTTTAGTATGTTGATCTTAGTATTTTAGTCGGTACTTAGTATTCTCCGAAATGTCAGTGATTAGTTTGACTCTTTGTCGATCTTTTGAGAAACTTAGTAAACTCAGTGAAATCAGTTTATCATCTTGTTAGTCGTTCTTTAGACTATTTGACTTGCTTTTAGATAAAGCATCTCTAACAAGTCTTAGAACATAGTTTCTTTCAAGTCATTAGACTCTTAGAACAACTTTCGGATAAGTAGTTCGAGCTTATGCTTATGATAAGGTGATAGCTTATGCTTCTAGAAAACTCAAGGCTTAAAAAACTATCTGACTCTTGATCTTAAACTAGCAGCAGTGGTATTTGCCTTGAAGATTTAGAGACATTACCTTTATGGGGTTCATGTTAATGTTTTTACTGATCACAGATTCTACGGTATGTGTTCGGTTAGAAGGATTTGAATCTTCATTAGAGAAGATGGCTAAATTATTGAAGGATTATAATATGAGTGTGTTATATCACTAGGGCAAGGCAAATGTAGTGCCTGATGCCCTCAGCAGGATGACTATGGGAAGTGTTGCTCATGTGGGGGTAAAAAGAAAGGAACTAGCAAAGGATATCCACGGATTAGCTCGATTGGGAGTGAAGTTGGTTGACTGGCCAGGTGGAGTTGTAGTGCAGGTGGGTCAGAAATCCTCCCGGTGGTAGAGGTTAAGTCAAAGTAGGATAAAAAAGGCGAATTTTCTCAAGTTAAAGGAAATAGTCCTAAGGAAAGAGATGGAAGCATTCTCTAGAGGGGTAGATGGGATGCTCAATTTCGGGCGGTTTTGGGTTCCAGATGTATATGACTTTAGATGATGAATACTAATGGAACCATACAGCTCTAACAAATCTATCCACCCAGGTGCCACTAAGATGTACCGTGATCTACGAGTAGACAATAGTGGAATGGCCATGAAGGGCGATTAAAGTTTGTGGCTAAGTGTTCGAATTGTCAACGAGGTCAAGTTTGAACATCGAGATACTGAGCCATGACTCAAGATATTAGAATTACTACTTGGAAGTAGGAAGAGTGAATATGAACTTCATCATGGGTTTACCTCGTCACGGAGGTGACAACATGATTCACTTTGGGGTGGTAGATCGGATGACTAGGGAACATATTTCCTATCGATCAAAACCATAGACTCGTAGAATATTATGCTAGACTATATATCCGAGGAATTAGTCGAGAATACACAGAGTCCCATCATCCATCATTTCGGATAGGAATTTTTCAGTTTACCTTACACTTTCACAAAGTCATTTCGAAAGGACTTGGTACTCAAATTAAGCTCGGCACAACTTTTCACCCACGAGACGGATATCGGGCGGAGCGGACTATCCGAGGAAATTAGAGGATATGTTGAGGGCTTTCATGATCAATTTCAAGGGCAGTTGGGATGATCACCTAACTCTTACTCCCGAGTTTGCGTACAACAACGGCTACCACTCCGGTATTTAGATGGCCCCATTTGAGGCATTATATGATAAGAGGTGTAGATCTCCGTAGGGTAGTCGAGGTTGGTAAAGCTACCTTAATGAGACCCCCGATTTAGTACATGAGGCTATGCGAGAAGGTTGACTTATTATGGAATGGCTGAAAATAGCTCAAAGCCGACAGAAATCATACGCGGATATAAGAAGAAGGGAGTTAGAGTCTGTTGTGGATGATTGGGTATATCTAAAAAATCTACGCTGAATGGGTTGATGAGATTCGAGACGAAAGGAAAGCTCGGTCAGGTTTGTTGGTCCTTATAGAATCACAGGAACGCATCAACAATGTGGCTTATGAGCTAGATTTGCACCGCGGAGTTAGCATCGGTGCACCGAGTCTTCCATGTGTCCTTGTTGAAGAAATTCATAGGTGACCCGACCTTTGTAGTGCCTCTAGAGAGTGTTAGGGTAAAGGACAACCTCTCTTATGAAGAAGTTCGGTTCATATCCTAGACCATCAAGTTCGTAAGCTAAGGAATAAGGAGATCTCTTTAGTAAAAAGGTTTTATGGAACCAACTAGTTGAGGGAGATACATGGGATGTATAAGATGACATGATGGCTAAATACCCTCTGTTCCTTCCGGCTCGGTTCAACATCGAATTTTAAATTCCTCCTCGGTACTCTGTAGTTTCCTTACCCTTCTACTCTATTCATGTTTTAAGGTTCGGTCTAGTAGCATAACTCAATCTATATGTATATATTAGTTTGGAGTCAGTCATTCCTTTATTAATTAGTTTTTTAGTTTTTAGTTAGTGCAAGTGAGTGCTTGGACGGCTACGTCGTCATTTGTAACATTACGAATAGTTTGAGCGATAAAATTGTGCTTTCGAGGTGAGCACTAAGAGTACCTAATACGATAATAAGTTTTATGAGTTATTTGAATCACTCTATGATCATATTTAATATTGTACGTTGATCAATTTGTAGAACAAAATTCTGCAAAAGTTATCGCAAAATTTTTCTTCTTGAGATTCCTTGAAAATTTAGGTCAAATTTATTGAAGTGTTTCTCCCAATCTATAAGAAATTATGGGTTTTTGACCTATCAAATTAAATATATATGAGTCTAGTCTCCAGCTCATTAAACCGTTTGCCAATCGACTCCCGAGTAGAGATATTCGGCATTTTCGTGAGACACATAGCGGTACCTCATAAGGTCTTAAGGCGGTGGAGGATTTTTTAATCCCCTTTGGTCGGTTGTTGGTCATCAAAAAATAATTTTCGAGCATATATTCCGTATGAAACCTCCTCTCAAGTTTCTCTCCCATGGTTTTCTTTGGTTTGGGGCTAGAAGCCATGGGTCAACATGATTTTGGTGTCGGGAAGTTGGGAATAGCGTGTAGTCCGTGGTTTGGTGTCTTTTTCTCGGGCTTTTGGTGGCTGTTTCGTGGTGACTTTTGTTAAGACTTCTTCCTTTTGCTCTCCTTAGTGTTTAAGGTTGGTTATAGGTGTGTTCACCTTAGTAGGTTATTGTCACCGGGGTTTCCTACGTCCAGTCCTATGAATCTTGTCGGGTAAGCTTCATTTGTCTTGTTTTGTTATTAAGTTGTGTTGGCTGCGTTTTGGCAGAATTTTGGACTACATTTAGGCATTAGGTTCATGGTGTTGAAGGCTCAGGTTCATCTAGGCTTGAAGCTAAGGTATGTTAGGCTTGTACCTCTTTTTTGTCGGCATGAATTCCATAGCCGTTGTCATCGGTGATGACGACGTGTGTGTTATTTGTTTTGTGATTCTTTTTGTGTTATATTGTTAATTGAATATTGTGCTACTGTTTATATGGTTATAAAGGTGTGTATAAGGTGCTGGTTTGGTTGGTGGCTCGGGCTTTTTTTTAGTGCGGAGAATCGTAGTCATGGCAAATTGTTAGGCCGTGTCGAGAGGCCGTGTGTGAGGCATGTGGTTCTTTTAGTAAGTTGTGGGATGGTTGAGTGAATAATATTGGGTGATTATATTGGAAAGTGAATTAGGGATTATAGTGGTTAAGGTATATGGCTGCGACGATCTTTTGTTATATTTGAATCGGTGATCGTGTTGGCGTGTGTCGATGGCACATGAAGGCCGTGGTGACACTTGTGTTGATTTGGCCGTGTCCCTTGATGTTTTTGGTAAGTAGAGTGTCGTTTGGGATGTTAATAAAGCTCTATGATACTGGTTAGGATAGTGTCCATAGCTCAGCTAATGGCTCGTCAGATGACGGCTAGACGTGAAAGAATAGTATTGTGTTATATTAGTCGTGTTGTGGGGTTTGAGAGCTGGGTGTGGGCTGTTTGAGCATGTATTATTATTTGTTTGCTTTTGTTTGTTTTGTTGAGGCCTTGTGTCTTGGGGATACCCGATGCAGTTGTTCGGCTAGGGATTGAGCCCCAGTGCCTTGTGGCTTATGGATACCAGAACGCACGAGAGTGTTTCGTGGTTGAGCCCAAGGAGTGAAATGACCTATGGGGTTGAGAATGATGTCATATAGGTGTTGAGTTGAGACATGATTAAAGAGTGGTCCGACATGTTTGAGCCTTCACGGGATCGCGGTGGTTCTCCCAGAGATGGAGTGAAGCTCCTTCTTGTGCGCAGTGAGAGAGTGTCATGGTGCTTGATTGATGATGTGGATTAGCGGTGTTTTACTTATGATTTGTTTGGAATTATACTATGGTTTGTTGCTTGTGTTATTGTTATCCGATAGTAGTGGATGCTAGATGTTGGCTGAGGTGTTAGGCGAGGCCATTGAGAGGTCTGAGGCGTGTGGTGGTTTGTGTCAACTAGGTGCCGGTGTTTTGTTGTTTTTTGGACTTCTTAGGGCTTATGGGGACCGGAGGTAGGTTGTTGTTTGTATGTTTTCTTGTACTTTACAAGCTTACCGGGGGAGTCGAGGTAGGTTTATGTGTTTACTTAAGTTGAGTTCTCTTTTGCGATATACGGTATATCTGGTGATTTCTAATCTTAGCCCTTCCAGTTGTGTATGCCTTTTATGCTCGGTACATTATTGTGCGACGCCTAGTCGAGGCTTATTTGCATTCCATCACACACCCAGAGATGGTGGTAGATGCGGTTCTTGGTTTCTAAGTGGAGTTCAGTGAGTCGGTGTGCTCGAATTCTTTCGGAGTTTCAAAGTTGAGTTATGGGTAGTTCGGGGCCCATCCCAGCGGTTGATTTCTATTATATTTTTTAGAGGCTCATAGACATTTGTGTGGGTGCGGTGTCATTGTTATAGGCTAGGTGGGTCATGTTGTGTAGTTGTTCTTCCATTTTGTGGCCTTGATGATATATTGTATTTAATTTTCTTGGTTGGTCGGGTGAGCCGGCTTCCACTATAGTCTATCATCTTATTATGATTTTATAGTTGTTGTGTTGTCGAACCTCGCCGGTTACGGCCTTTGTTTTATTTTGGACATTGTGTATGCTCATATCGGGGGGTGGCACTAGGTGCGATCCCATTCCTCCCCAGGTTTTGAGGCATGGCAGATCATCCTTGTAAATCTCATCCTTCAATCTCATCCATCTTCACAATGACCCACTTGATAAGTCGTGAAGTGACACCACGACTTGTTCCTTAACTCATTAAGTCTAGATGAAACTTCCTCGGCACATAACGGGCACACTAATTAGTGGTTGAGTCAAACAACGAGTTGTTATACAATCTTTGCTAACCCCCTGAGAATGATTCCTTACAATTTTGGCATCACTTAACAAGTCACTCAATGATTCGTCGGGTGAAATAATGAGTGGATTACGTGACCTAGCACGGATTTTCTATTTTCTCCCGCTTTAACCTCAGTCCCGATCTTAGAAACTTTTTGGGCATTAGAATATTTCTCCCTTGGAAACATTCGTCCTCCAATATGGGTTAAGCATCTTGAAAATTTGAAAGAAATTGAATCTCACACTCTTTTGAACATCTAAAGATGGCGCGGAGATGACTAACTCAGGACTGGATACATGACTAAACTGAATCCATAATTCATACATACATGCAACAGAACATGAAAAGAAGCTGAGATACATGAATACAAACATGAAGCTGAATAGAGTACTGGGAAACTGATACCTCAGGCCGGAATAGAAGCTGGATGGGAATAAATGCGGGTATCTAGCAGTCATATCTGCTTTGGCCTCCCATATAGCTCCTTGATAAGATAATTCCTCCCCAAAACCTTCACGGCTTCTTTCTTTATTCCTCAACTTTGAGTTTGAAGATCAGGATCTTGTGGGTACCTCCTCATAAGTAAGGCTATTCTTCATGCCTATGCTCTCCATAGGAACAACTAAGCCGGTTCACCGGTGCGCCATTAATAACGATACATGGAAAAGCCAGATACTAACGCCCGGCTTTCATTTGGTAGCTCCAACTCATAAGCTACCTTGACAGGTCTCACAAATCCCTATATGGGCCAACATAGCGGGTACTAAGTTTCCCTTTCTTTTCAAACCTTATCACCACTTCATGGGAGATACCTTCAAAAACACCCAATTATCAACTTCAAACTGAGCTCTCTCACCTAATATCCACGCCACTTGACTTTCGATGACTCTAAGCTATTTTCAGCCATTCCTTATGAAGAACCTTTCTACATGGCCTCATGAATCAAATCGGCCCCTATAAAAATAATTCTCCTACCTTAAACCAGCAATAGGTGACCCGACACCTCCGTACGATAAAGAGCTCAACGGAGCCCATCTTGGATAGTAGGTGGTAGCGGTTGTTGTCAAGCAAACTTGATAAGAGGTAAATGATCATCCCAAGTGCCTTTGAGAGTCAATCACACAAGTTCTCCAACATATCCTCAATAGTATGAATGGTCCATTCAACCTAACACAAATACGTTTCTTGGTGAAAAGTTGTGTTGAGCTTGACACAGTACCAAGTCCCCTTGAAATGATCTCAAAACTACAAGATAAATTAAATACCTCTTTATAAAATGATGGATAGGAACTACATGACCCCGAACTACTCTCGAACATATAATCTAGCACAGTCCTGGTGAATCGATAGTTTTGACCCGATTAGGAAATGAAATTTGCTGTGGTTGCTGTCTACCACCACCCATATAGAGTCATCTTTTGTTGTGAGTGGAGTAACCACTGTGATGAAGTCCATATTGATCTCTATTCACTTCCAAGTGGGGATACTGATGTCTTAGCCTACCTCCCTATCTTTAATGCTCAACTTTCATTTGTTGATAATTTAGACACTTAGCCACAAACTCGCTATGTCCTTATATAATTCCCTTTAATAGACTTCCAGCGGGTCATGGTACATCTTGGTGGCACTGGATGGATAGCATACCATGAGTCATGAGCCTCATGAAGTATTCATTTTCTCAAGTCATCAACATCTGGAACGTACAGATGATCTAATAACAAAGTACACCATCTCCCCTCTGGGAAGACTTCCACCTTCTGATTTCGGACTGCTTTCTTTAACTTGACCAAAATGGGATCCTCGTCTTTCTAGACTTAACCTCATTCACCAATGAGATTTCGACATTCGAACATTGACACCACCATCCGTCGAGTCAACAAGGAGAAACCCTAATTATTGTAAGCCGATGCATCCTTCGCAACTCTTTCCATCCATCCCCTCCACATGAGAAATACTCTACATGGTCAACCTACTAAAAGCATCCACCACTACATTTTCCTTGTCGAATGATAAAGGACACTTTCGTCATAGTCAGCAAGAGCAACTCTACCATCTTTTTTGTCGCAAGTTCAAATCCTTACGAGTGAACACATATTGTAGGCTCTTGTGGTTCGTAAACACATCCACATTAATCACATACAAATAGTGTCTCCAAATCTTCAAAGTGAACACTATCGATGCCAATTTTAGGTATTGCATCGGGTAATTTTTCTCATGAGAATTAAGTTGTAGAGGCATATGCAATGACCTTACCATGCTGCATCAACACACACCGAAGACCAACCACAGGGCATCCTGATAAACAACGAGATCCTGCTCAGTAGCCTCGGGTAGGGTCAGCGCGTGAGGCTGGAAGTGAGTGGTCTTTAACTCCTAAAAACTCTTCTCACATCGTCGACCGTTGAAATTTGACTTTCTTACAGGTCAACTTAGTCAACTATGCTACAATGGATGAAAATCCTTTAACCAAACCTCTGTAATAGCCAAACTAAACCCGAGAAGCTCCTGATATCTGAAGGATTAACAGGTCTAGGCCAGTTCTTCACCGCTTCAATCTTTTGAGAGTCCACACATTACACCCTTGACATTGCATGACCAAAAATGTTATTGAATCTAACCAAAACTCACACTAGGCTGATTTAGAAAATAGCTAGTCCATGTCAATCCTCAAGTGACCAGGTATGCTCCTCCTCGCTCAAGAGTATATGAGAATGCCGTCTATGAAGACAATAACGAACATGTCCAAATATAGCTTGAATAACCTGTTCATCAAATCCATGAAAGCTGTAGGAGCATTCGTTAGTCCAAACGATATAACTACAAACTCACAGTGACTATACCGAGTCAAAAGTTGTTTTTAGAATGTCACTCTCTCTAACTATGAGTTGATGATACCTAGATGAGTTCTATCTTTGAGAAGTACTTAGCAACACGAAGTTGGTCAAATAAATCATAAATTTTGGGGAGGGATACTTGTTCTTGATTGTTAACCTATTTCAACTATCGAAATTCAATGCTAAATACAGAGATCCATCCTTCTTTTGTATGAAGCTGGTGCACCCATGGGGACTTGCTAGGTGTGATGAAGCCCTTATCTAAGATATTCTTCAACTATTTTCAACTCCTTTAAGCTCGGCTGGAGCCATTATGTATAGAGGAATATTATAGGTTGTGTATTAGGGAGAAGGTCGACACCAAAGTCAATCTCCCGCTCGGGAGGGACTTTTGGTAGATCATTTGGGAAATCCTCGGATGCTCACATACTATGAGCCCGACTAGAGATTCGGGGTCTCGGATCTTAGCATCCTTACCCCAAACTAGATGGTACGCGTAACCCTTAGAAATTATCTTTTGTCACGCCCTTGCTTGGGAGGCGTGAGGCGGGACTGGTGCCACCACTAGAACTGGAAGCTGGCGAGTACATGCGAGCCTAAGCACCTCTGGTGCAAGGCTGACTCTAACTCTAGAAATCAAGAAAACAAAGGGATATATAGCGGTTGTAAATACAGCCTGACCAACAAGGCTATAGCCACCTATGAAAATAAACAACTAAACAAGGCCCCTGAGGCCAACATACATAGTCCACATCACATACGGCACCACATGGTCAATACATCTAACCACAGGGAATGATACAATCCACTTAAGCCTCTAGGAGCAATAATATGGTCGGGACCAGCGCCTCGGCCTACCATGAACTGTACAAACAAAGAAGTAAGCCTCTATCCACACAAGCTCGGAAGAAGGAGTTGATGGCTCTGTGCGGATGACTAGAACAACGAGGGATCTTGCTCCTCGTCTAGGTGTACCCTGCGGGCAAGTAATGCAGCGCCCCAAAAGAGGGCGTCGGTACCACAGGCCTCTTGAGTATGTAAACAAATAGTTTGTAAATGAGGCGAAAGTAGAAATTAATTGACAGCTGAAGTAAAGGGAAACGGGTGGGCGGAAGTAGTTCATCGGGACTAACATAAGCTGTAATAAGAAGAGGTTAAGGGTCATACCTAACAAACAAAACGTCTTCTTGTCTAACTATTAGTAACTAAAGCAACATAACATAAACGTAAACCTTACCTGGCTCCATAAAATTTGGAAGGTCTGTCAACATAAAACAACCCATGCGGGCCCCAATTTAGCCTTTAGTGGGTACACCTCAATCTATTTACCCACATCCGAGGTCATGCGGAGTCAACTAGCGGCTAAAGCATCCACGCTGATCCCTGGGTATGCAACGGGCCTCTTCCGGGCCCCTGACTATAGTTGTGTGCCTGGAGGACTCCACGATATCTACGCCCGGTGGGCGCTCGGTGGGGGTTTGTATAGGCCAACCATGACAAAATATGAGGGGCTGGATCCCACGTCTTCGTCCCTTGCGGACGGCATGCCGCTCCGTAGAGTGACGTATCCTCGCCCTCTAGCGAGGCGAGTCGACACGGCTAATAACCACGGGGCCGTACGGAAGCTATACGTAATTAATCGACCCGAAACAATACAATTACAGGTCTCAACTGCTAACAATAGCGCATATAATAACATACTCGACATGCTTTCTTGTTATTCATGTTGGATTACTACACTAAAAGCGTGACTAATCAATATATTTGTATAACGAGAGCAAATCGTCCTTCTAGGCCTCATACTAATGCTACTAAACCTGGGATAATCGAGTATGAGTGCATCTGCGGGCGCGCCATGCGCCAGTATCGATTAGAGGATCTTGATAGTGATCATGATCTCTAATATTATGGGGTTTGAATAGAGCGGGTGCTAGAGTGGCCTAAAAATACTCACGAATGTCCCCACTCGGACCTCTATAACTCATGAATAGTTTGTGGGATTCACGGATAGCTAACTACTTTATTCCTCTAATTAAACAACTATAGGGTTGGGCTTGATCAGAGCTTGCTTTTACAACGATCGGTACCACTGGTCCTTCATAGAGAGCTTGCCGGTCTCCTTAACTTGTGGTTAACTTTCTTGTACTAGCAGTACTACTGACTCCTTAGGCCTTGTATGAATCCACTGGATCTATATTTTTGTTAAGGCAATTCTCAATCTTATAGGCAGACACATATGGGCGGCCCTCTCCACGGCACACTCTGTACTGAATACCTTACAAGAGCAGAAGCTGGGGTGCTGGCCGTCACTAACTACTGATATGTTGGACCCCTCCTTGGGGTACCCACGGGTTTATCTAGCTTTCGAACTGTAGGGCGCTTCTTTGGCGTCCTACATGATAGCTGTTAGATAAGCTAAGGCTGACAATCACTTGATAAGGCTAAAGGGATGGTGGGCGATCACTTAATACACTAGAGAATCCTGGTGTCGCTAACTCTAGAATACACATGTTCGGTCTCTATTTACTGGTTCTGGGGCGTGAGATATTGCTAAGGACTCTAAGGATGCTTTCCTATCAGCTCTGTTGCATGTTGGTTGTCGAGACGCCTGCTTGCACCCATATTGTTTAACCAGCGATTCGGGCTACTAACTCTTACGAGCCTCTGGAGTCTAACCTGGCAAGAAACATATAAATCTACCATCACAATAAGCGAAATTAAAGAGTTTATAGCATTCATAACGTGAATCACATAACTTTGCTTCCTTTTAACGCGGGGAGTCTGCCCAGTACAATGCATGCATGTAATTCTATTAGCTAACCGAAATTTGTAACTATAATCCCTGTTAGCGACTAATGCATAACATATACGTATTTATATACGTATGTCAAATAGAAGCTAATTACAACATATCA
Source organism: Datura stramonium (assembly GCA_018107945.1). Taxonomy (NCBI): domain Eukaryota; kingdom Viridiplantae; phylum Streptophyta; class Magnoliopsida; order Solanales; family Solanaceae; genus Datura; species Datura stramonium. The sequence goes on from JACEIK010000264.1 coordinate 524,502, forward strand.
AGTACAATCTATGGGTAACAACTATCTGCTGACATCGAGAGTTAAGCCTTACATACCTCGTTCACCGATTTCGACTAACTCATGAGTATCGGCTCGTATTCAACTGCCCTTCTCAACTGTAATCATATTAATGGAAGAATAGGGCCAACCTTAAGATTACTGAAATCAAAGAAAAAATAGCTTTATATATATATATATATATATATGTGACTATACTTCAACTTATCGAAGAGCCGATCAAGAACTCGTGATTTCTCGGAGATCTATAAGGGAGAAATACTTACTTTAAGTATGTGATCATATTGACACTAGTTTGGAGCAATTCCAACAGCTTTGGCTCGGCGGGACGATGATTCGCCGGGCAAATTTCACGAAACCTTTCAAGTAGAAATGCTCTGCAGCCTTAAACTTCAATATTCGAAGTTAATTTGAATTTGGATGGTGTTTAGCGGCGTAATCGGATGAAAATTATCTATTCCCTTCATCTCTATCTCCACTAGTCATGAGGTATATGAAAATAAACAAGAATCCTAAGGGTGAGGCCTATATATACTTAAAGGAGAATACATGGAAACGTGGTAGGTTGGCCATCGCGCCCGTTCCAGCTCCGTGCCACGTTGGCTAGCGTTGATTCTGCTCGTGCCACTTTACCCCTCTGGCAGCTTGGTTCGGCCTGCTCCTCAAATCCCAACTTGGCACTCGTTCGGCCTTTCCCGGGCCCTTTCCTCGCACGTGGGGCACTCTACAAAACTCTATTAAAAAACAATATGCGAATGAGCCAACTAAACTATTTATAAGGAAACTTATGAAAGTGTAACATCTTTCTAGCCTTAAGATGGGAAACAAAGCAACCTACAGACACCGCTGAACTACTCTTCCATTTTAGGACTAGCTCCTTTCGGAAATCGGAATCTGTGGGTTCTACAATTTATCTGAGGCATAACATGAATACAACGATCCGTACCAAATATAACATATCATTCATGTCTAACTCTACTTAATCGGTTAAGGTGACTTTCTAAAGAATTGTGACGGGGCATTTTTGTATACCCACATCAAGCTATAAGCGAGTTTCAGTTGGAGGAGATTGAGAAAGGGGTTTCTGATAAATTTCGAGACTGACTCGAAACTAATAACAGCATAAAAAGAGTCACAAAAAGATAAAGTATCCTGATCTAACAATGCATACGCGTCAAGATGAAATACTAGCAACATACCAATGACCCATCTAGAGACCTCCTACTCCTAACGAGATGAGAAGGCAAAGCTGTTCTAACACTGACCACCACCTACCTTTGTGGATGCACCTGGCGAGTTGAACATGCGATGGGGCTGGCTGAGGGCGGGTAGGTGCTGGATCACCCGGCCTCTATGGCCACACAATCGATCTAAAAAGAGCAATCTCACGAGCATGTGTCCGGTCTTCTCGCACCCAAAATATGCAGCTGAACCTGCTAAGCACACTCTTGTATGCCTCCTACCACAGCTACAAATTGGTATGCTAGACTCTGCTGACATGCTCCCCTAACCTCGAGATCTTGATGCTCTCCTACTCACTTAGATTTGGATGGCTGCTTGGTGATAACGGTGCGGGGTGATAACCTCTAGTGGGACTGCTATTGATGTCCACCACTGGACCTTTGCTGGGAAAACACAAAGTTGTCTGTCCTGGCCCTCATAGCCTCTCTCCCTTTTCTTCATCGATCCCACCTCTATACTGTGGGCATATGACCAATCGAGAGAAGTCTGAGTCCTTGATGACAATGTGGTCCTTGATCTTGGGCAGAATTGCATACCCAAGTGATACTCAAATGCTTCATTTCAACGTGTTTATCTATCGTTATGTGAGCATTCTCATGTGATTTAGGTAAATGTGAATTTATACTAACCAACATGATTAGTGTTGTTTTAGGTAAAATGGAATTTTGAAAGCTAAGATACATGTTGGTAAAAATCGAGAATGGACTTGGAAACAAGGAGTGGAAAAGAACAAGGAAGAGAAGCAAAAATAAGGGCTCCCGCGATGGAGCCGTGTCACGCTGCCATCGCAAAGGCATTCTACCTCGGGTAATTTAATTTTGGCAATTTCCGGTGAAGGTTCGCGTTACCTCAGGTACACGGAGGCAACGCTACGCGATGCACTCCGTGTCACGTTGTGTACAATTACCTGGGACATCATTTTCCAGTGTAGGTGCCGCGATAGCACCGTGGCACGTTGGCCAGGCTCTGTGATGCAAGTCATGGCACGGCGAGGTAAGTGGCGAGGAGCTTTAATTCCGAGAGGGAGTCGCGATACCCCAGGTGGCACGGAGGAATGCTCCGCGATACACTCGTGCCACGTTGCTTATTATTCAGGAAAAATTCTCAATAGTATAAATCGCAACTTAGGTTTTATTTTAAACATTCTGGTAGGTTGAGAAAGAACGTGAGTTACGGGCGGTTGAGTGGACGAAAATTCTAAGGTTCTTCTACATCTCTTTCTCTTTTATCTTAATTGTATGTATGATCTCTACTTATTTGATGATGTTTAATCCACAAATGAGTGGCTAAATTCACTTCTTGCTGAGGTTTAGAACAATTGTAGTGGAATGTAATTATTGATCATTTCAGTTTTCATCTTTTCTTCAATGGTTGCTCTATCAATTCTTGTTCTTACTGCATTAATGTTTGGCCAATGTTAATGTATATCTAAAATCCAATTTTGATTTTGAAAAGGAAAGAAATTGGAAAGGTTTGAATTGGTAGGATATGTCCTCTTCTTAGTTTGAAAAATTGAGAATTGATTTTACGTTCGGAATAAAATATATGCGAAAGTCTTATTAGTCAATTAAGGAATCGGTATGTATGGATAGAACATGTTCTTTTATCACAGAAATGTAGATTAAGGTTCATGATTCTTAAATTGGATAGAAAGTTCAAATCCATAGGCAATAATTCTTGACTAGCAACCAAAGGAAGATTAAGCCGGGTGTATTGACAGGTGCCCATCACGCCCGCCTTAGGGGGTATGGTAGCACTGGTGCCCTAGTGGGACCTGAACTGCTAGACTGTTGAGCCTAGAACTTCTGGTTTATAGCTAGTTCTAAGTCTGGATCCAAGAAAACTACGGGCTATATAGCAGTAAATATAGCCTAGGTCGGCTAGTCCTATAGCCACTTATGTATTTATAACATCAGTAACCAAAATCACATTCATAAAGGGAAACCTATGTGGGCCAGCAAGGCCACCATGCTATCTAGTTATCTCTAAATCAATATAGAAAATGTTGAACAGCTACGTGACCGACATGGTCACCACTACTAACGGATGAACCTCACTTGACCAACATAACAACTAAACATACACATGGCCCCACCGGCCGGCACAATAACCCACGGGGACATATATCACACAATCCTGACCTCTAAGAATACTGTTAAGATGGTCGGAATAGAGTCCCGAACTACCCATACTATCGACAAAAGAAAATGATATAAACCTCCAGAATATCAAGCTCAGGATGACAAGAGGGCGATGACTCTACAGCAGCTACAGGATCACGAGGATCGGCTCCTGGAATCATAGGTATGATAAGGGGCATATTGCCATGCCAACTCGATACTCAAATGTATAACTTTCGTCTTGTTTGTCTAATAAAGTGTGTACATTCTCATGTAAATTGTATGGAAGTGCGAATTTATACTAACCAACATGATTAGCGTTGTTTTGTAGGAAAAACATGCTTTGTTGATGAAAAATGACATGTTGGAAGAAATCAGGAGGAACTCGAGGCGAGCAAGGAAGCGGATGGTGAAGCGGGATTACAAGGCTCCTTGATGGGGCCAAGTGACACTTATTCTTTCATCGCGGATGCGTTACGCACGAATGGAAATTCCAAATAAATTCCGAGTGAAGGTCGCGATCGAGCCGTGCCCACGTGCGAGTGAATTATTCGAGATGGTGCATTTCGAGAGAGAGGGTCGCGGTGCACCAGCACACGTTAGCGGTGCTTTCCGTGATACACGCGCGTGTACCCGTTAGTAGCAATTACACGGAGCGGACAATTTCTAGAGGGCTTCGCGTTTGCCGTGTCACGGAGGTAGTGCTCCGTCGCGTGACCGCCGTTGCTCGTTATTCGGGAAAATTTATCCATTTTTAGTATAAATAGAACACTTAGGGCATTTTCAATTATTCGACTTGGTGGAGCGGAAAACGTGGGTTGGGCAACTTTGAGGGCGAAATTTCTAGGGTTCTTCTCTATCTCTTTCTTGTTCCTTTCAATTGCTTGTATGATTAACACTTGTTTTAGGATATTTAATCCACAAATGAGTGGCTAATTCTCCTTCTTGCTGAGGTTATGAACGTTGTGTTGAAATGTAATTATTGAATTCTTTGGTTTATTCTCTTTTCTTCCATGGTTGTTCTATTTAATTCTTGTTCCTACTACATTAATTCGGCCAATGTTAGTGTAAATCCAAAAATCCCGGTTTAGAGAGAACAAGAAAGTGAAGGGGGTTGCGTCAATAGGATATGATCTTTTCTTGGTTCGGAGAATTGGGGTGGTTACCTTCGGGATGAGAAATATACCCAGAAAATTCGTATTAGTCATGTGTGGAACCGGTTTCGTATTGCTAGAACTTGAATTCCTTCTTATCACAAAATGTAGGTGGAAGGTTCATGATTCTTAAGTTGGGTTAAATACGGTTTAATCCATGAGCGTGGATTCCGACCTTTAACCCAGCCAGGAAAAAAGATAAACCACGTAAATTAATAGTTCGTGTCTTCACATGTTCTTCGTAACCTCAGCATGCTCTCTTTGTGTTTAGATTCAATTGTATAATTGGCTTAGTGTAGTATAAAAATTATATTCTCAAAAACCAATTATCTTTCGTTACTCTCATTGTCTTCTTTGTATAGTTGTAGTAAATTAACGTTTGAAAGATTTCACCGTATTCCTATTCACGTAGGTTCGACAATCCGGTTCTTCAAAGAGCCTTGTATTACTTGTACGATCCGTACACTTGCCGGAGCTCATCAAGTTTTGGCGCCATTGCCGTGGAATAGGCAATTTGAAATTTTCATTTACTTTGATTTTAAGTGTTAGTTTGCTATTTCAATATTTTTGATTGTTGACAACTTGGTCTTTGTATTTCTGAAAACGGTCACAGAAAATTGAACAACGGCAAGAGACAAGAAGGGTTGGTGGATCTATCCTTAGAGCCGAACGACAATTTCATCGTCAACGGAGAGAAGCTCTAGGAGAAGCTGCGATTGCTCGAGACAAACTATCATGGAGCAGCTCCACAAGCCACCAATAGTGCGGGCGTGTAGTGCCCCGAGGGTCGCGGCCGAGCCGGTTCGCGTGCAATCCCACAAGCTAGCAATGTTACTTCTAGTGCGTCTTCCCGAACGGGAGGAGAGTTCCGGGCGAAACGAATATGGTGCGATTCTTTTGCACACAAAGCGGGCGATTTACGAGTCTCACTGAGGACCCACAGCTAGCATCTTCGAGAATTTTCTGGGGCTGAAGGTGACACTTACATCCCCGCTAGGTGTCAACTGATTATGTCTAGGCTTACACTTTTCCCATTTTCACTGTTGGGAGATGCTAAGAGGTGGGCGAAAGGCGAGCCACCAAACTCTATCACCTAATGGGATGATCTCGCGAAGAAGTTCTTGATCCGATTCTTTCCCTCCGGTAAAACAGCAAGGCTTAGAAGTCAAAATTCTAAGTTTAAACAAGGGAAGGAAGAATGTTTGTATCAAGCTTGGGAAAAGATTTAAATCATTGTTGAGGGGTTTGTCACTGTCACCATCGATCGAATGATGTGTTGGTGCATCTTTTATAGGGGTTTGGAACCCCGCCAAAATTTGCTAGATTCGGCGAGGCTGGGCGGGCTCTAGAAAGACTTATGAAGGAAGCTGTATACTTTGTAATCGTATTTAGGGAAATCCGGAGTGGAATGCGGACTCTTCAAGGGGAGGAGCAAGGAAAGCATTTGGAGTCTTGGAAGTGGATGGGTTTTACGGCTATCATTTGCCTGAGATAAATTGCCTTACGGGGAGCTCAGTTGAACACCCGCCGGCAATATGAACCCTGAGCAGTCTCAAGCCCAGTTAATGCCGGTCTGTGAGATTTGGTGTGAAAGTAATGCGGGAGCAATGAACACTGGTAGTGTTGTGGAGCAAATCCCAGGACTCGGTGAACTTTGTCGGGAATGCACAAGGAGCAACCACCGAGCGGTATGGTAGTAGCTACAATTCTAACTGGAGGTTCACCCGAATTTCTCTTGGGGTAGCAACAACCATCAAGGGAAGAGTTCGAGTCAGGGGATGCAGCGGAATCAAACCGCGAGAACTATCGGAGCTGTCTGAAATAACAATGCCCCTCCTCCGCCCACCGTCACCGGCGTTGAGATGTTGAGCGGTGATAGCCGTAGCTCAATTCTTGGGCCTGACCATGTCAAATTGGCCGATGTTAAAAATATTCAAGTGGCTACCAAGGCACTGGAGTATCAATTTAGGCAATTTGCTTGGAGCCCGGAGACACCCGGGCCTAGAGGAGGACTCCCAGTGACACAGTCCCAATCCCCGGCTTGAGGTCAATGCGGTGACCACGAGTGGCTTGCGGTTGAAGGAGGTGGAACCCGAAAGACCACCTCCAGCAGTCGGGAGTTATAAGCGGAGAGGGAGCAGAATGATGAGAGGGAAACACAAAATGCTGAACAGATAGACCTCCACCCCGTTCCCTCAACGTTAAGGAAGCACAAGGAGGAGCGTGCTTCAAGTTCATGGAGGTGCTCAAACGAGGTACACATTAACTTACCTCTTGTTGATGTTTGCAGGGAGTGTCCAAATAAGGAGGCATTAAGGACATCGTGGCCAACAAAGCGAGCTGACCGAATATGCCACGGTGGCCCTTACAGAGAATGCACTTCGATACAAACGGGTTGCCCCTGAAGCTCAAAGATCTGGGAGCTTCACAATTCGGTCTGACAATCGGGCAAAGTATCGAAGCTCATGGAGGTTTATGTGATTTGGGGTGAGCATTAACTTGATGCCAACTTCGGTATTCAAGTTAGGTCTAAAGCCTAGACCTACAACGAGTGTTGCGGCTTGCGGTAGTTCCTTGGCAAGGCCGAGGCGGCATTGTGGAGGACTGCTGGTGCAAGTCGGCTCCTAATCTTCCGGTGGATTTTATTGTGCTCGGACTTTGAGCCAGACTCCCGGAAGTCCCATTTGACTGGGACGACCTTTCTTGGCAACCGGAAAGCATTAAATGACGTAGGCTGCGGGGCGCGGCTCCCTAATCTTCCCGGTGGATTTTATTGTGCTGGACTTTGAGCCAGACTCGGAAGTCCCATTTATTTTGGGACGACCTTTCTTGGCAACCGGGAAACCATTAAATGACGTAGCTGCAGGACAGTTAACAATGCGAGCAAATGGTAAGGAAGAGGTATTTGATGTGGATAAAGCCATGAAGCAGCCGGTAATAAAGGAGGAACTCTCGGCAATCAGTGTATTTGACCGGGCAGGAGTTGATCAGATGATGGAGTTACAGGATCCTGTGGAGAGAGCACTGACT
>JACEIK010000265.1:23786-66050 GCA_018107945.1 Datura stramonium
TTACTAGGAAAAACGCAATGGAGAAAAAGTCTATGTAGGGAAAAAGTATACATATTTTATAATATGCATTGTGTTGTCTTACTAAAAACCTTATTAGGAAAACGCAACGAACAAAACCTTGATTAAGGAAGAGTACAATGCGTATTTCCTCCCTCTGATGTAGATCTTAGTTGATATCTCGAAGGCAATGTATTCCAATCTTGCCAACGAGGTTCTCAAAGCTCTTTGAAATTATCAGTTGAACAAATATGTTGAATATCCGTCTCACCATTTTACTGAATATCATGTCTGAAAAAGAACTTTAGAGAAATGTGTTTTATTTTGTCTCATTTGATATATTCTTCATTCAATTGAGCTATGCAAACAGTATTATCTTAATACAATATTCTTGGAATCTTCATTTTCAAAGAAAGATCATATAATTGCGAAATATGTTGAGCCATTGATCTTAACCATACACACTCTAGGCTGACTTTGTGAATAACTATTATCTCAATATAATTTGAAGATGTAGCAACTAGAGTTTGTTTTGTTGAACGCCATGATATATAATTTGGGTCAGCAAATATGTTTGACAATTGATTTGCAAATAAACAATCTTTTGAATATCTTATTTGCACTGCTTTATATGAAGATCCAAATATGACCATCATACTGCACTTCAATTTGTCTCTTTTTTCTTTTTTCTTTCTTATTTTCTCCCCCTAATATTAAAAAAATTAATTTATCAAAGTGGCAATTAAAAAATCTGTCTATAAACAAATCTCCAATCATGAGTTTTAAATGTATCACCATGTATATATTCCAACAATGCAAGGAATTCATTTTCAACATTTGCTGTTGATAGTCTAATAATCAATTTTCCTTGGAAACATGCATCACGAGAGAATTTTTTAAATTGGAGAATCTTTTGTTCTTCAGTGTATGCCCATGTAAAGTTTTTAATTATTTTACTCATCATATTGGAATCGAGAGGGCTCAATCGATCATGCCATAATAAAATCATTAGAACTTGTAAATTCTTGTTTATATGACATATGATTCAATCTCACTAATACTTGTGCAGTACAAGCCGTATGAAAAATGAATAATCTTTCATATTCATATAGGTTACCATCCATATATATAATAAATATTTATTTCACAGAGAATGTCATTGTCATTATAGTCATGGTCATCATTATAGACAAGATCCTCATCTTGCTTGAGTTTTAAACTATTTTATAATTATTAATTAGGCTTGATAAAATATTTTTGGCGTACGATAGGTAAGACACAATGACATATTTATACGATCACATAATGATATTCATTCTCTTTATTTCTCTAAAACGCGAGTTTTGATATTTATTCAACCATGAGTATGTCTGAGTTTATATATCTTATTTCATACAACCACATTCACTTCTGGAATGAATTATATTCATCTGGACATGTCTCATGACTTTTCAATATAAGCTTGTTATTTTGTCCTAGTATTTATCATAATTATTCATATCGCCCCACCTCAACATTATTTTGAGAGGTCGAATGTGACCTCGCTTTATTTTCTGGAGGATTGATAAAACTTGATAAAATATTTGGCAAAAGGCAGCTACATGCTTAATGCTCTTTAATGCTACGTCGATGGCACATTTTACCTTCACTTTTTGAAGGATTATTTTTGAGAACCCTTAATGTTCTCTTATTTATAGTTACCATCATAATGATGATTATTATTTCGTCTTTTGTCATGCCCATGTTCATTCATATGACCCTGATAATTATTTAGTCTTTTTTCAGACTTTTGATCTATCGCTCCCACATTCTTTTCAGGAAATGGAGCAGATCTAATTGGATGATCTTTATAATTTTTTCGTTAAAAATAAGGCATTACTTTATCGTAATCATCATTATATTATCAATATAGTGCATCAGGACGCGACCCCAATGTCTTATCCATATAAGACATGTTAGGCCATAATGCACGAGGACTAGAACCCAACGTCTTGTCATCAAGGTGCACCAGGACTTGAACATAGTGTCTTACCCTCATAAAGCCGTGTTAGGTCAGAATGTGTTGGGATCTGAACCCAACATCTTATCATCACGGTGCATCAGGACTCGAACTCAACGTCTTACCCTTATTTAATGTTTATCACAAGCTATCTCATTCACTCCAAAGAATGAAACATAATTTTCTGTAGCCATAACTTAGCATAAAATTATCTCATTACAAAAATTCATTTTTTCATAAATGTTGCTTTAGGAACATATTTGAGATTATAAAAATATAGAATATTTTTTAGACATTCTCGTAATTACTCTCAAATCTATTCAGATCAATATTCATGTATGCTTAATGTTGGAAAATAATTGAATGCAGTACTTTAAAATTCAAGAAGATTGAAAACACTACTTTCCACATTCTTAATGAGAGCTTTCAAAGCTTAGTCTTCTGTTGTGCGATTGTGATCTACAAAATATTTCACATTATTAGAAAACTTACAAATAATAATTTTCTACGAACAGTAGAGCATCTTATCAATAATCAACATAGAAAACATTTAAAAATATTTATGTTTATTGATCATAATAATCAATTATAATTAATAATACCTTGAATGTACTACCACTTAATGTAACAGTTATAAAGTTGAATGCTTGTCCATAATAAGCTCTTATAAAAGTACTTATAGTTAGTCTAATGATCATACGTTTTTTTATAATTTTATAATTGCATTGAAACAGTCATGTATATTGTATTATAATCTTTAAAATTGTAATGAATATATATCTAATATTGATTTTAGACAAATAAATATTATGATCATCACTCTCATTGTATGGAAGATGGTCAAAGTACCATTAATTATAAACTATCACAATTTATTTGTGAAAAATAACCTTGAAATCTTATGGATAATCAAACATACCAAATATGAGTGAAAGTATTTCTTTTTATATCATACTGCATATGTTTTAACACATAATAATGTGTCGAGGTAAGATTAGTTAATAACAGACATGATTGTAATTATAAGAGTAAATACAATCGACCTATATTAAATTCTACAAATCGGAAGTGAAAATTCAAAATCATCATTCTCTTGAACTAAAAAAGTTTCTTAATATTTCTAAACTTTCATTTTATTAATTATGTTATACAAGTCCTACTCCATTCTTTCTTTTAGATTTAAAAAATAAATATAATATATCTCTCAAATTAAAGTTCTTGATATTGTAGAACAAGCAATACAAATTCGTTGTAAAAGATGAGTAATGTAGAATAATATTAAACAAGATATATTGAAAAAGAAATATAGAAAGGAAGAGAGAGCTTTTCTTTTATTCAGTGTCTAGTCCATGAGCAAAAATACTCTATTTATAGTTACAAAGATACATCCTCAAAGACAAGAATGAAAAAGATGATGTTATATATTGTGTAGATATATTTGAATGCATGCAAATTCATATATGTGATTAATTGGAGACTCCACTCCTATTCTCATCCATTATATTCATAACACCCCCTAGATGTCTATAGATAATGTGCCTCATTAAAACCTTACTAGAAAAAATTTTCGACAGAAAAAATCTCTCATGAAGGAAAAAGAGTACACGCATCTTTAATACACCTTGAATGCTGCCTCATTAAAAACCTTACTAGAAAATCCTAATTGGGAAAAAATCTTGGTTAAGAAAAAAGAGTACAACGCGTTTTACTCTTCCTCATGAAAACTTTACTTGATATCTTGAATACGATGCATTCCAATCTTATATCTTAGCTTCTCAAATGTTGATGTTGGCCATGCCTTAGTGAATAAATTTGCAAGATTATCACTCAAACGTATCTGTTAAACATCTATCTCACCATTTTGTTAAAGATCATGTGTGAATTTTTTTAGTGAAATGTGCTTTGTTGTGTCTCCTTTGATGTATCATCCTTTCAATCAAGCTATGCATGTAGTATTATCTTCATACAATACTGTTTGAATATTTATTTTCTAAGAAAGATCACATAATCATAAAGTATATTTAGTCATTGATTTCAATTATACATACTCTCAACAGATTTTGTGAATGACTATTATCTCAGCATGATTTGAAGATATAACAGCTAGAGTTTATTTTGTTGTAATGACCCGGACGTCATTACGGGATGATTAAGGGCATAGAACATAGAAAACTGGCTAAGGATGAAATAGGGAGGTTGTGAAATAAATTAAGTATAGAACTGTGAGATTTTGGGTAGCTACTGGTCCGAGGGACCATTGTAGCAGTGGGATTCCTGATGCAGCGAGATAGCGGTCGGAGTCCCACTGTGGAGAAATGAGGGAGTAATCTCTGGAACCGCTGTAGAGACTTTACGGTCGCTGTAGTGGGTCCGCTGTAGCAGATGTGTGATCACTGCAGCAGACAACGAAAGTCAGAAGTGGGTTTTAAGTGGAAATTACGGGGTTTTACCCCATTATTCTCAAAAACTCGATCAGAAGGGCTAAGGGGCAAAAACTTTCTCTAGAGTAGTGAACTACTCTCCGAAGGTAAGAATCTCAATTCTCCTACCCCTACTTCAATTAGTGTTGATCCTAGATTGTTTGTGGACCTTTAATGGTGAAAGTTATACAGAGAAATCCCTAGGTTGATGAACTAGGACTGAGATTGTGGGGAAGTAATGGGAGGGTTGATTGTTGAAAATTTGAGTAATGTTTACTTCCTAGGGTCCCTCTTGTCAATGTTGATGGGTTATACAAGGTAGGGACCTAGAACTAGGTGGAAGGAAAGAGTTTTCTGTTAAATTGCCCTGAAAAGAGAAGGGTCTGATCAAATTAGGCCCTATCTTGAGGAGTAATTAATCAATAATTATACGTGTGTAGATTTCAAATAATTCGAAGCATTGAGGAAGGGAAAAGCTCCTGTAGAGTAGCGAAGCCGATAATTTCGAGTAATCAAGATAGGTTAAGATTTATAGGGATATACCTATATAATAGCATGAATAGTGTACAATATTGATATACGATTGGTCTTCGGATGTTTACATCATACGTGAGTCTATTGTTGATAATTTATCTCAAGAATGTGACTATTTTGTGATATTGAACTGTGATGACTTATTTAAAAGATTGTGTATATGATAATGTAATTACCTATGATGAATGTTTAGTAAAGTGATCACATTCCGTTAATGAGAGAATTGTTAATTGATAATGACTTATTTGAGAAGTAGATTGTAACTTTCTGTATGATGAAATGACGCACTTGTTATGTCTTTTATGAGAATAATGAATGAAAAGATTTAACATCCTAAAATGAGAGGCTCGAGCCCGAAGGAAGTATCCGGGTGAGTGAATAATATTATTTGAGTGGCTCGTGTCTGAGAGGAGCATTTGTACGAGCTTATGAGTGGGAGTGGGTGCCATGCAGGCACAGTACATGAATTTCTAGAGTCCCCTACAGGTCATAACTGGATGGGCACAAACAAGACCCTCTGGCATGTGTGTACATATTTCGTGTGGCTGAGAGATAAGGGAAAATGACGGAGGCATGTGCCCGTCATGTTACCCTTGGTTGTGTTGTTTGCGTATTGTTTGTGATTTCATTTATATTCATGAGGTGGATGTGAGACGTTCTACGAGAATGTGCAAAGTATCATGGATTTGATGTGAGATGATAACAATGAATATGGTTTTAGTGCTAAGTGCGACTTTGTCACCATGTGTAGTTATTGAGCAGTTCTCGCTATGAATAACTCAGAAATTGTAGCTCTCTCTTATAGTTGTTTGATGGATTTATAGAGTATGTGAAATGTTAAACTGTTGATCTAATGAACTGTGGGATGGATGAAATGAGAATAGTGCAGCATTCGAGCTACTGCCTACGCAGTGCCGCTGCAGCGAAACCATTTCCGCAATAGCTAGAGGCCTAATCCAGTGAGCAGGCTGGCTGACGCCTAAGTAGAGCTAGTGTTCATAAAATGGCTTGTATTTCTGTATAAAATTGAGGACCCTTTTTATATCACTATTGTTTTAATTATCTGTTATTATGTAAGGTCGGCCAATGATGCCTACCAGTATTTGTGTCATGTCGACCCTACCCGTGCATTCTTTTCTAAGTGCAGAGTTCGAGCCTGGTAGTTCTTCACGCCCTCACCTATAAACCAACAACTTTTGGGAGTTAGAAGGTGAGTAGATGAGGATGCAGTTCAGTCCTTCATTACATATGTCCTTCTTTCAAACATTTGGCCACTTTATTTCATTTTATTTTTAGTTTCTTAGATTGTGGAAACAGACGTCTTGTGCAATAAAAATTAGGTTCTGAAAAATTGGTTATTTAGTTTTGGTATGTGTATTGTAGTGATCTGGAATTTTTCTACATAATGGTTGATTTTTTTTCATGAATGTTTTAATCTTGGGGTCACTTGGGAATTATTATTGGGTTTCGCTGGTTCGCCCACCGGGGGGTTAGTGTGGGTGCCTATCACAACCATTTGGGTTGTGAAAAAGTTGGTATCAGAGCTCTAGATTCGTTGATCTCATTTTACTAAGACGAGTCTAGTAGAGTCTTGCGGATCGATACGGAGATGTCCATAATTTATCTTCGAGAGGCTGCAGGACTTTAGGTAAACTCCCTCCTTCTTTTCTTTCATGCAATTACTTGATTCCAACTGGTATCTGGTGATCCGAATTGGTATCTAACAACTTTTGTTCTTTCCTTCTCAGATGCTGAGAACCTTTGAAAATGGTAACAGAGACACAACACCCGAGCCAGCAGTGCCGGCCCCAATTCGCGGTAGAGGAAGGGGCAGAGGTCGTGGCCGGAGACTCGCTGCGGCTATAGGAGGGGCTCGTGCTCCTGCTCCAATCAGAGAAAGGTCTGCATCTCCCGTGCCACTAGCAGTGCAAGAATGGGTGCGGTTGAGGTGGAGGTCCCGACATAGGGAGAAGCTCTTGCCGCGCCAGCGTCCTCAGAGGTCCTAGCTCAGCTCCTCAACCTTATGAGCGGCCTTGTGGGAACTGGGGCAACACCAACAACTCCAATGGGACAACAGTTAGGAATTCAGCATGCAGTTGCTGTGGCCCCGTGAATTGATGACATATCGGAGGCTGTGGTGTTCTTGAGGCCGGTGGCAGGACCGGTGATGAAGGAGAAGAGCACGACTTATTTTGGAGGTTCACCAAGATGAAGCCTCCCACCTTTTATGTCACAGAGGCAGAGGACACCTGTGAATTCATCATATATTGTCACGAGAGGCTCCATAAGATGGGAGCAATGGAGAAGTACGGTGTTGAATTTGTCACCTTCCAGCTGATGGGGGATGCAAAGCTCTAGTGAAGGGCTTTCGTGGAGTGCAGACCAGCAGGGTCACTACCGTTGTCGTGGACCCAATTCTACTCCACATTCCTAGAGAAATATGTTCCCCTCATTCCGAGGGATAGGAAACGGGATGAGTTCACCACCATCGAGTAGGGGAGCTTATCAGTTGCTGCATACGAGGCCTGATTTCACTCGTTGTCCAGATATGCTTTGCCCTTACTGCCCACCGAGGAGGAGAGGATCATGAGGTTTGTTAAAGTCTTGAATGTGGGTCTCCAGGTACCAGCTTTGCAGATGGTCTCTTCGGGTAAGACTTTTCAGGAGGTGGTAGAGTACGTAAAGTCGGTTGATGTGGTGAGGCGGGAACGTTATGCTAGAAATGCCGAGAAGAAGGCTCGGAGAGTTGTCTCTTTCAGTGGTTCTTATGTGAAGGCTCCAACACCACAGGGTTTCTCTGGGTGCCCTATTCAGTTTGCCATGCAAATGTCAGCCGGAGGTCTACCAAGGACAGCTCCACGACCTTCGGGTGCATTTGGTAGTATTCAAATGGTTCGTTCTGATTTTGGGTCTCTTCCTATTTCTTCTGTTCCATCTTAGAGACGAGTTATTGAGAAGGTCTGCCATGAGTGTGGTGAGTATGGCCACATCCACAGATGATGCCCCAGGTTCGGACAGGGCGGGAGATTGTTCCCCATCCGGCTCCTCGAGCTTCGGCTCCTGCCGGAAGAGGAGGTAGTGCTTTTAGTTAGGATCGTCCACAACTGGGACGAGGTGGTTTGTCGGCTACTAGAGGTGGTATTCAACAGGGTAGATGACGTGCTCAGGAGGTAGGGGTGACACCCAGGTAGTAGAGGGGTGGCACTGCCCAACCGAGGCGGTTCTCAGACGGGTAACCAGGCCCATTTCTATGCTTTTTCTGGTAGATTGGAGGTAGAGGCTTCAGTCACCATCATCACATGTATGATCTTCGTGGATGATAGAATTGCTATTGTGTTGTTTGACCCGGGCTCTATATTCTCTTATGTGTCTACTTATTTTTCTTTGAGTCTGAATGTTGTGTATGATGTGCTTAATACTTGTATCCGTGTGTCTACTTCTGTTGGAGATTCTGTGCTAGTGGATAGGGTTGTTCGTGATTGCATTAAATTGAATTCATGGGATTTGACACTCTGGCGGATCTAGTAATTTTAGACATGGTTGATTTTGATATAATTTTGGGAATGAGTTGGTTGTCCCCTTACCATGTCATTCTAGATTGCTATGCTAAGACGTTCACAATATCGGGTCCAAAGTCGTCTAGGTTGGAGTTGAAAGGGAACTGTAGTCCTGCTCTTAAGAAACATATTTCTTATATTAGTGCTCGTAAGTTGATAGAGCGGGGTTGTTCAACATAGTTGGCGCATGTTCGGGACACTAGTTTAGAGGGTCCTTTCATAGAGTCGGTCCCGGTTGTTTGTGAATTCTTAGAGGTATTCACTGCAGATTTTTCCGGCATGCCGCCGGACCGAGACATAGTTTTTTGTATAGACTTGGAACCAGGAACCCTACCCATTTCTATTCCTCCATACCGAATGACACCTGCTGAGTTGAGAGAACTCAAGGAGCAGTTGCTGGAGTTTCTCAGTAAAGGATTCATTAGACCGAGTGTATCACTGTGGGGTGCCCAGATTCTGTTGTAAAGAAGAAGGATCGAAGTATGCGGATATGCATCGACAATCGCCAGTTGAACAAGGTAACTATTTGGAACAAGTACCCTCTTCCTCGAATAGATGATCTGTTTGAGCAGTTATAGGGAGTGGCTGTATTTTCAAACATTGATTTGAGGTCAGGTTATCACCAGTTAAAAATTTAGGCTAAAGATATTACCAAGACAACCTTTCAGACCAGGTATGGGAATTACGAGTTTCTGGTCATGTCGTTCGGACTAACTAATGCTCCGGCCGCGTTCATGAGCCTGATGAACGATATTTTCAAACCCTACCTGGATTCCTTTTTTATTATGTTTATTGATGATATCTTGGTGTATTCTAAGACCAAGTAGGAGCACGAAAACCATTTAAGATTGTGCTGGGATTATTGAAGGAGAAACAGTTGTATGACAAATTCATCAAGTGCAAGTTTTGGTTGGAATCAGTGTCCTTTTTGGGGCATGTAGTTTCCAATGGGGGAATCCGAGTAGATCCACAGAAGGTGGAGGCGGTCAGAAACTGGGCAAGGTCAACTAATGTGACAAAAATTCGGAGTTTCATGGGGCCGACTAGTTACTAAAGTCGGTTCATTAAGGGATTTGCCTCCATCACTTCGTCATTGACCAAGTAGATACAAAAGGATGTTCCCTTTCAGTGGCAGAGGAATGTGAAGCAAGCTTTTAGAAATTCAAGACTCTGCTAACCACAACACCTATTTTGGTGTTACCCGTGGAAGGTAAAGATTTTTGTTGTGTATTGTGATGCCTCTCGCTCTGGATTGGGTGCTGTGTTGTCATTCGGATTCACTAATGCTTCAGCCGCGTTCATGAGCCTGATGAAAGGTATTTTCAAACCCTACCTGGATTCCTTTGTTATTGTTTTTATTGATGATATCTTGGTGTATTCTAATACCAAGCAGGAGCACGAAAATCATTTAAGGATCGTTCTAGGATTGCTGAAGGAGAAGCAATTGTATGCCAAATTCACCAAATGCGAGTTTTGGTTGGAATCAATGTCCTTTTTGGAGCATGTTGTTTCCAAAGAGGGAATCCGAGTTGATCCACAAAAGGTGGGGGCGGTCAAAAATTGGGAAAGGCCAAATAATGTGACAGAATTTCGGAGTTTCGTGGGGCTGGACAGTTACTACCGTCTATTCGTGAAGGGATTCACCTTCATCACTTCGGCATTGACCATGTTGACACAAAAGGATGTGCCCTTCCAGTGGTCAAAGGAATGTGAAGCGATCTTTTAGAAACTCTAGACTCTGCTAACCATAACACCTATTCTGGTGTTACCCATGGAAGGTAAAGATTTTTTTGTGTAATGTGATGCCTCACGGTCTGGGTTGGGTGCTGTGTTGATGCAGGAAGGACAGGTGATTGCGTATGCCTCGAGATAGCTGAAGGTGCATGAAAAGAACTACCCCGCGCACAACCTGGAGTTAGCAGTGGTGGTGTTTGCACTAAAAATTTGGAGACACTATCTGTATGGAGCTCGATGTGAGGTGTTCATGAATCATCCCAGCTTACGGTATGTATTCTCCCAGAAAGATCTCAATTTGAGGTAGAGGAGATGGATGGAGCTGCTTAAGGACTACGATATCACCATCTTGTACCACCTAGGAAAGGCCAATGTGGTGGCAAATGTGTTGAGCAGGAAGACAGTGAGCATGGGAAGTCTGGCTTGCATGGAGGCTACTCAACGACCAATGGCTAGGGAAGTCCAGACCTTGGTAAACAGCTGAGTGAGATTGTTACTGACTGAAACTAGTGGTGTGTTAGCCAACCTGGAGGCTAAATCCTCGTTGTTAGAGGAAATCAAAACCAGACAGTTTGAAGATGAAAAGATGGGTAAGATCATAGATAAATTCCTATGGGGAGAGGCCAAGGAACCAGTGTTACACGATGAAGGGGAATTGGAATAAAGGGGCTAGTGTGTGTTCCCTGAGTTGGTAACTAATTAAAACTCTCTCCGCAGAAGATCACAACTCGAGGTACTCCATTCACCTCGGAGTCACGAAGGTGTACCACGATCTAAAACAACATTATTGGAACATTATTGGTGGGGTAGGATGAAGAGAGACATTGTGGACTACGTGGCTCAGTGTTTAAATTGCCAACAGGTAAAGTACGAGCACCAAAAGCATGGAGGAGTACTTCAGCGAATGTCTATTCCTGAGTGAAAATGGGAGAGGATAGCTATGGAATTTGTGGTCGGTCTTCCCAAGACTTTGGGGAAGTTTGACTCAATTTGGGTCATAGTGGACATGTTGACCAGGTCTGCTCATTTCTTGTCAGTCCAGGTGACTTATAACACGAATAAACTAGCCAAGCTATATGTGAAGGAGGTTATTCGGTTACATGGGGTGCCTGTTTCAATTGTATCAGACAGGGGCACTCAATTTACCTCCCATTTTTGGAGGACCTTGCAGGTTGAGTTGGTACGGGTTGGACTTGAGCACAACCTTTCATCCTCAGATAGACGGACAATCTGAACAAACTATTTATGTGTTGGAGGACATGCTATGGACGTTTGATAGACTTCGGGGGTCATTGGGAAAAATTCTTAACCTTGGCAGAGTTCGCCTATAATAATAGCTACCACTCGAGCATTGGTATGACACCTTTTGAAGACTTGTGTGGGAGAAAGTGCAGGTCTCCAATGAGGCGGTTTGATGCGTTTGAGGTGAGGCCTTGGGGTACTGATTTTTTAAAGGAATCCTTGGAAAAAGTTCAAATAATTCTGGACCGTCTGGTAGCTTCTTAGAGTAGGCAGAAGCAATGCGCAGACAAGAAAGTCAGGGACATATAGTTCATGGAAGGGGAGCAAGTGCTGCTCAAGATGCCCCCATACAGGTGGTGATGAGGTTCGGAAAGCGGGGCAAGCTCAGCCCGGTGTATATTGGTCCATTTTAAATACTTCGATGGTGGGAGAAGTTTCTTATGAGCTGGCATTTCCGCCAGGATTGTCCGGAGTGCATCCAATATTTCATATGTCTATGCTGAAAAAGTACCATGGGGATGGAACGTATATCATCAAATGGGACTCTATGTTGCAGGATGAGAATCTGTCATTTGAGGAGGAGCTTGTAGCAAAATTGGCTAGAGAGATTCAAAAGCTGAGGTCCAAGGAGATTCCAACAGTAAAAGTCCAGTGGAAGAACCGTCTGGTCGAAGAAGCCACTTGGGAGATCGAGGTTGATATACGGGTCAAGTGTCCCCAGTTGTTCATAGAATCTGGTATGTATCCTTCCTACTTTTGTATAGACCGTTTAGGGACGAACGATATTTTAATTTGGTATTTGATGTAATGACCCCGACGTCGTTACGGGATGGTTTAGGGCATAGAACATAGAAAATTGGCTAAGGATGAAATAGGAAGGTTGTGAAATAAACTAAGTATAGAACTGTGAGATTTTGGATAGCTACTGGTCCGGGGGAACATTGCAGCGGTAGGATTCCCGCTGCAGCGAGACTGTGGTAGCGGTCGGAGTCCCGCCGTGGCAAAATGAGGGAGTAACTACTGGAACCGCTGTAGCGACCCTATGAACGTTGTAGCGGGTCTGTTGCAATGGAAGTGTGACTGCTGCAGTGGACAACGGGAGTCAGAAAGTGGGTTTTAAGTGGGAACTACAGGATTTTACTCCATTATTCTCAAAAACTCGATCAGAAGAGCTAAGGGGCAGAAAATTTCTCCAGAGCAGTGAACTACTCTTCGAAGGTAAGAATCTTAGTTCTCCTACCCCTACTTCGATTAGCGTTGATCCTAGATTTCTTTTGGACCTTTAATGGCGGAAGTTATATAGAGAAAATCCTAAGTTGATGAACTAGGGCTGAGATTATGTGGAAATAATGGGAGGGTTGATTGTTGAAAATTTGAGTAATGTTTACTTCCTAGGGTTCCTCTTGTTAATGTTGATGGGTTAGACAAGGTGGGGACATAGAACTAGGTGGAAGGGAAGGATTTCTGTTAAATTCCCTGAAAAGAGAAAGGGTTTGATTCAATTAGGCCCTATGTTGAGGAGTGATTAACCAATGATTATATTTGTGTAGATTTCAAATAATCCGAAGCATTGAGGAAGGGCAAAGCTCCTGCAGAGTAGCGAAGCCGATAATCTAGAGTAATCGAGGTAGGTTACGGTTTATAGGGATAGACTTATATAATGGGATAAATAGTGTGCAATATTGATATATGATTGGTCTTCAGACATTTACGTGATATGTGAGTCTATTGTTGATAATTTATCTCAAGAATGTGACTATGATGTGATTTTGAACTGTGATGAATATTTAATAAAGTTATCACACTCCGTTAATGAGAGAATTATTAATTGATAATGACTTATTTGAGAAGTAGATTGTAACTTTCTGTATGATGAAATGATACACTTGTTATGTCTTTTATGAGAATGATGAATGAAAAGATTTAACATCCTAAAATGAGAGGCTCGAGCCCGAGGGGAGTTTTCAAGCGAGCGAATAACATTATTTGAGTGGCTCGTGTCCAAGGGGAGTACCCGGACTAGCTTATGAGTGGGAGAAGGTGCCACACCAGCACAATACATAAATTTTTAGAGTCCCCTGTAGGTCATGACTGAATGGGCACAAATAAGACCCTCTGGCATGTGTGTACATGTTTTGTGTAGTTGAGAGATAAGGGAAGATAGCGGAGGCTGTGCCCATCATGTTACCCTTGGTTGTGTTGTTTGCGTATTGTTTGTGATTTATTTATGTTCATGAGGTGGATGTGAATCGTGCTATGAGAATGTGCAAAGTATCATGGATTTGATGTGAGATGATAGCAATGAACATGGTTTTAGTGCTAAGTGTGACTTTGTCACCGTGTGTAATTATTGAGGAGTTGTCTCTATGAATAACTGAGGAATTGTAGCTCTTAATAGCTAATGCGAATATCGTTATGTTATAGTTGTTTGATGGATTTATGGAGTATGTGAAATGTTAAACTATTGATCTAATAAACTGCGGAATGGATGAACTGAGAAGAGTCCAGCATGTCGAGCTATTGCCTACACAGTGCCGTGCAGAGGAATCATTTCCGTTGCGGCGAGACCACTGTAGAGGACAAGTGACCACTGCAGCGAGAGGCTTAATCCAGTGAACAAACCGACTGATTCCTGAGTAGAGCTAGTGTTCATAAAACGGCTTGTATTTCTGTATAAATTTGAGGACCCTTTTTATATCACTATTGCTTTTATTATCTATTATTATGTAAGGTCGGCCGATTATGCCTACCAGTACTGTGTCATGTACTGACCTTACTCCTTTATTCTTTTCTGAGTGCAGAGTTCAAGCCCAGTAGTTCTTCACGCCCTCCCCTGTAAACCAACAAATTTTGGGAGTTAAAAGGTCAGCAGATGAGGACTCAGTTCACTCCTTCGTTACAGATGTCCTTCTTTCAGACATTTGGACAGTTTATTTCATTTTTAGTTTTAGTTTCTTAGCTTGTGGAAACAGACGTCTTGTGCAATGACAATAAAGTTCTGGAAAATTGGTTATTTAGTTTTGGTATGCGTAGTGTAGTGATCTGGAATTGTTTCTTTTTACATAATAGTTGATTTTTTTTCATGAATGTTATAATTTTGGGGCCACTTGAGAATTGTTATCGCTTTTAGCTGGTTCACCCACCGAAGGGCTAGTGTGGGTGCCCATCACATCCATTTGGGTCGTGACATTTATTGAATGTCGTGATATATGTTTTGAGTCAGCAAGGATGTCTGATAATTGATTTGCAACATATTGGAAATAATTGATCTTTTAAATCTCTTATCCACACTGATTTATACGAGGATTCAAATGAGATAGTGATAATGCACTCTAGTTTGTCTCTTTTCTCTGCTTCTTATTTTCTCTCCTTAATGTTGAAAAAAATGACAAAATGACAATCACCAAATCTGGCCGTAAACAAGTCTCCCATCATGGGTTTCAGATATTTGATAATAGACGAAGATTCATAACCAATATATATTTCTAACCTTCTTTTGGAACCCATCTTTGTGAATTTTGGTAGAGTAATTAGTACATATACTGCACCACTCAAAAATTTGAAGATGAAAAATATTTGACTCCTGACAAAAGTCAATTGTTATGAGGAGTTTTTATGAAAACTTGTTGGCCCTATGCACACAAGCACAACTGCATGTGAAATGGCATATCCCTACACTGAAAGGGAAAGTTTGGTTTTCATAAGCAACAGTCTAGCTATCAAGTGAGTCCGCTTAATGAATGATTTTACTAGACCATTCTGAGTATGAACATGAGCCACATGATGCTCAACTATTATCCCAGTTGCCATACAATAATTACTAAAAATTCAAAATGTAAACTTATCGGCATTATCAAGACGAATTGTATTAATAGCATAATCTTGAAATTATGCTCTTAATCTTATAATTTGGGACAACAACCTCACAAATGCCATATTATGAGTTGATAATAAGCACACATGTGATCACCTTGTAGATGCATCTATCAAAATCATATAATACTTGAATGGTCCATATAAAGAATGAATGTGCCCACATATACCACCCTGTATAGTTCTAAAAATGTAGGGCATTCAATCTCAACTTTTGTTGTTGATTGTCTAGTAACCAATTTCTATTGGGAGCAAGAAACACAGGAGAATTCCTTACATTGAAGAATCTTTTGGTTCTTCAATGTATGCCTATGTGAATTCTCAATTATTTTGTGCCTCATATTAGAATCGGGATGCCCAACAAGTCATGCCAAACAGTAAAATCATTAAGATCCATAAACTTCTGAATTATTATGGCATGTGATTCGACTACACTAATACTGATGTAGTATAGGACACATGAAAAACAAGTAGTCTTTCATATTCATATAGGTGATAATCCATTTAAATGAGAAATATTTATTTTACAAAGAATGTTATTATCTGTCACGACCCGAGATGGGACCCTGGATCGAGACACGGGACCTAGAACCACGAATGACTCCAAGCTAACCCATGGCATGTGCATAGAAACTCAAGAGCATAATTAAAACTTAACCATGAATGTGCGGAAGTATAAATATAATAAAAAATAAATAAAAGCGTTAACATCAAAACACTGAGTCAAAAGCTGAACATACTATTCTATGTCTGAAAAGCCTCTACTGTCTGATGAGATGCTGGGACAAGCCCCCAGCTAACTTCAAATCTGAAACTAAACTGACAAACTAACATGACAAAAAAAATATCCTAGACAATAAGTTAATTGCCGCTAATGTAATCACTAAAGATAAATATTACCAGCCAATAGACATTAGCTGTGAATTAGCATATTTTTAGTGACCATTCAAGAAAATAGCCAGTAAATATTTTTATTTTTTACTTTACTTATTTTCTCCCTTCATATCCTTTTTTCCCTCTAATATCTCCCGCCTAAAAATAATTATTTATCCTAAAGAATACAAAAGTAATCTAATTGATGCCTTAATTCAACATCTGTAGGAAAGCTTAAAAATTTTCGATTCCCAGAAACTAGACTGCTACAGTGACGTCGTCAACAACATCATTCAATTCTTTGTCATCAACAACATTGTCGCTACAACGCCGGTAAGTACAATTCTCTCGCTTCTTAGTTCTCTAATTTCTCTCTATCTCCTTCTCTACATTCACTTGTGTTGAGTTGTTTTGGGGTTCAATTTTGCCAATTGGGTCTTAGATGATAAATCTAATTTGAACCACATAAAATTTTTCTAGTCTTGAATTCAAAGAGATAATTTTAATAATTAGAAATTGTGTGTGATTTTATTTGGAGTGTAATTTTTTTTGTTATTAGACTCAATTTTACGTTTTTAATTGAACTAGGTTTAAAGAGGAAAGACACCACCTCATGATTCATAAAAAATTTACGATAAAAGATATTTTTTCTTAATCTTAATTGAATAATAATGAAGAATTGTCTAGTATTTATCCAATTAGAAAACTGAAAATAGTGTTGTTAGTATCTTCTACTTTAACAACGGAACTGAAAAGAAATTAAACAGATGCATAAATGATTGAATAACCCCATATTTGGAATAGAATTGTTCCATGTTCTTTGATATCTTTTGTGTTTATGAAATGAGGTTCTAGAGCTTTAGTGATATTTAATTGAATTTAGTGTGTACAACTAGTGTTTCATATGCGTATATGCACTATAATCCTCAAGGATCTTATAATATTGTTGAAATCACCGGTATGTTTCCTGTATGATTGTTTGGTTTGATGTGTGGGAAATCTTCTCTATCATAATTTAAACTGTGTTTTTTGATTCTTTTTAGATTTTTTTTTGGATTTTAGTTTTAGTTTAAATTAACTTTGTTTTGTGCTTTATGGAACTTGTCCAAGCTAATGTTTTACCGCATTATTGGAGTATTCATAGAGTTTAGGCTTTTCTTTTTGGGAATAAAAATAAAGGGAATAAGGTACAACTATTATATGTCTACTTGCAATTGTAAGTAGAATTTTCAAAGTCCATTCTTTTAAGAGCAATATAAATTTTTACATGTATCCAAAAATACAAGTTTGTCTGCATTTGATTTTGATATAGTTTGTTAATTAATTATTTTGAAAGTTTCAACCTGCACTATTTTCTTTTTCTTTTATTGGATATGATGCTATGTTTTCTGTTCCAGATATGATAACAAGCCCCATTGAAATAATTCTAAGTAGATGAGTCGATAAATTGCTAGATATTATTGTTAATGAGGTGACTAATAAGACAAGATTAACTTCCTAAAGAAAAATTATATATTTAAACATAAAAATTGAATGTTTCTGTAAAGAGCCTGATTAGCTTCAGATGGAATATGAATGAATTTGAGGACTTATTGGAGAACTAGGAGTTACCCTTTTTGAAATCAAAACCCATGCTATGAGAATACAAGATGAAATTTGAGCCATTGTAACCTTTTATTATATGCCAAGTAGATTCCTTTATGAAAGTGCTATTTTGCATCATTTGTCTCTTCTCAATGACTGGTGATGCCAAAGTTATGTTTTGGGTTGTTTCTAGTTAATAGATCGGAGTTCTGAGAAAAGTTACCGTGAGCTTACTATTTGAAAATTTGACATCATTCTTTTGATATGGTGTGGCAAGCCTGGATCATGTGACATGAATTGCATAATGTGCAGTTATTGCACCTTTCTAAGATATTAGGCTTGTTAAACATTGAAATGTCAGACTAGGAAGTGGATAATATAGCGGATACTATCTAATATACTAAATGTCTAAATCTGTTGAATTAAGCTTTACTCCATTTGGCTAGTTCAATGAAATTTATCTTCAAGAAACCATTAACGACATAGATAGGATAAAAATCGACTCACCATATACACTAACTCTATATCAGCATGATCTCTTTACAAATAAACCAAACCCATAAAACTTATCATGTTTAAAGGGTTTATGATTTTGCAATACACCAGCTGGTTCTGCAGTTGTGTTTTCTTATTACATGACTCTCCTGGCCTCTCCCTCGACCTTAATTTCTCTTTCTGTTTAGCTGCTAAGGAATGCTAGTCTTTCTACTTTGTATTTACTGAGAAGATTTTAGTCAAAATGTCCTCCAACTATTACCTCAAGTCTCACATAGTTGATCAGTAAAAATGACTCGAATAATCCTTCAACTTGCTAGGCTTGTGACCAAAATTAACGAACTACTGGGTTCATCAACTAGAGAAATGCTACTCATGTGGCTGCTTAAT
Source organism: Datura stramonium (assembly GCA_018107945.1). Classification (NCBI taxonomy): domain Eukaryota; kingdom Viridiplantae; phylum Streptophyta; class Magnoliopsida; order Solanales; family Solanaceae; genus Datura; species Datura stramonium. Next base: position 42,485 of record JACEIK010000265.1, read on the forward strand.
GTAAATGATGCTGTTAAAAAAGAAATTTTTTCATTGGAAACCACTTCCTTCCTTAATCTTGTTTGAAGCATTAGAACTCTAGATTTCAGACAATATTGGTGGAAGTTGAAACAACCACACCATAAATGATATAATGTAGTGAAAAAGTACTTATTCAGAAAGAAATCTTATTAAAAAAATAGTTGAGGATCATAAAATGTAGACTATGATACTAAGATGATAAGGTACAAATAGAAGTGACTGCATTAAACAATAAGGCTAGTGTTTCTCTTGAAGGGCATAAGAGATATGTATCAATATTTTACTTGTGATATTCATGCTTTATAATAATATGATGATTGCCTTTTCATATTTATACTAAAATCTTTTGAATAATTTTTGTGATTGTATAAGACGAAAATTTTGTTTGAATTGTCATGAAAAGTTCTAGAAATAGAAGTTGGATGTCTTGTTGGGGTACTCAAAAATATATGAATGGAGTGGAGATGTTTCTAAACCACGCCTTTAGTGAAAAAGATAATGAAGAAACAATTCCATGCCCATGTACAGAATGTGCGCTACACTATGATGTAAATCGGGCAACAACATATAATCATCTTGTATGTCATGGTATTATACAATCATATGATACTTGGTTTTGTCATGGAGGATCTTTGAATGGTTTAATACTCAAGTTAATAATTACAGACAATCAACTTCAAGGAACGACGACATGAGAGGAATGATACATGATGTTTTTGGTGGTCAATTCATGGATAATAACTTAAGTGGAAGGGTTGAGATGGATCCAAACACAGAAGAAAATGCTAGTCATCCATCTAGAAATCAACCTCATCTGCAGGTGGCTAATTTCGAACAACTCATGAAAGATGCGAGTGAAGAATTATATCCTGGATGCAAGAAGTTCAATAAATTTTCATTCTTGTTGCATCTCCATCGTATAAAATTGTTGTTCAAATGGTCAAATGAATCTTTTAATTCTTTGATTGCACTATTAAAAGATGCATTTGCCGAGGGAGAAAAGTTACCTTCTTCTCACTATGAGGCCAAAAAAATTGTTGAAAGCTTGGGATTAAAGTATGAAAAGATCCATGCTTGTCCCAACGACTGCATGCTTTTTAGGAATGAATTTGCTAGTAAGGTTGTTAGTGAGTGCTTAATTTGTGGGACTTCTAGATGGAAAAATAATGTGAAAAAAATTCCAGCCAAGGTCCTAAGGTATTTTCCTCTAAAACCGAGGTTGCAAAGATTATTTATGTCTTCGGAAACTTCTAAACAAATGTGATGGCATCATGAAGAACGCACCAAAGATGGAGTTCTCGTCATCCTACAGATTCTGAAGCTTGGAAAACTTTTGATAGTAAATATCCAGAATTTGCTAGAGATCCTCGCAATGTTCGGTTAGGATTAGCTTCTGACGGGTTTAATCCATTTGGCACAATGCGAACTGTTCATAGTACATGGCCAGTAATTTTGATGCCATATAATCTTCCACCATGGATGTGCATGAAACAAGAATTTTTTATTTTATCTTTGCTTATTCCTGGACCAAAAGCACATGGAAATAATATTGATGTATTTTTGGAATCTTTAATTGAAGAGTTCAATAAATTATGGGATGTGGGGATAGAGGTTTGCCGCAGTATGCTAAGGGTATTACGGAATATCCGCAAGGTAATAGTTGGGGATAGAGACATATGATGCTTTCAAGGAGACATTTAATATGCGAGCAACTCATGTGGACAATTAATGATTTTCCAACATATGGTAATCTGTCCGGATGGTGTGCACTTATGTCAATTTGCATGCCCTTATTGCAATATAAATACTCACTCTAGAAGGCTTAGACATGGAATAGAGTTTTGTTACATGGGCTATCGAAGCATTTTATGAAGCTGGACACAAATATCAAATGATTCAAATCATTTGATGGGACAAAAGAATCAAGACCTGCACCTTGTCCAGCATCCGGGTCACCGGGTTCTAAATAAAATTAAAGACATAAAGCTTATTGAGGCAGCCGAGTGAATGTAAGGGGGTGATGAAAATACATGGAAAAAGCGGACATCTTTTTTCAATCTTCCTTATTGGGAGCATAACTTGCGCGTCATAATCTTGATGTGATGCACATAGAAAATGTATGTGATAACTTGATTTATACATTGTTGGATTCCGGTAAAAGTCAAAACAACTGAAGCTCAATTAGACTTGAAGGATAGAAAATAAGACCAAGCTTATGGCCTCAAAGCAAATCTACCTGAGGACATATCTTCCCGCTACACATTTCACAATGTCTACAATGGAAAAGGAGTTGTTTTATGAAGTACCAAAGGCTCAAGTTTCCCCACATGATTATGCATCTAATATATCAATGTTGCTTTCGCAAATGTTATTTGGGATAAAAACTCATGATTGCCATGTTATAAATGCAAGAACTTCTGCCTTTTGCCCCATGAAATCAATAGATAAAAGTGAGTTCCTTCGCTTTAATCGAGCTATGCACATATTTTCTAGTTCTTTGTAGCAAAGTGCTTAAAATGGATGAGTTAAAGTTACTTTAAAGAAAAGATTTCTTTAACAATGTCTAATATGGAGAAAATATTCCTGCCATCATTCTTTACTATTATGGTCCACTTGGTTATTCACTTGACAACTGAGGCAAACTTTAAGGGCTGACAATATCATTGGATGTACCTAGTTGAGAGGTATGTATAATATTATTGATTTTTTTTCTCTTATAGCTTGAGTTGTTAACTGTAAAATCTTAGTCTAACAATATTACTTTATATCAGATACTAGGTTCTATGAAATCATTTGTTCGTAATCGCTCATGCTCGGAAGGTTCAGTAGCGGAAGCATACATGGCGTATTAGTGTTCGACATTTTGATCAAGATATTTGGAGGGTGAAGATTCAAGATCTTACTCAGTCAAGAAAAAATATTGATGAGATTGCACACATATTTATAGAAAAGGATGTCTCTTTCCTACTATTGGGGAGTCATTCGACGGAGAAAATGTATTTGAGTTGGATGATAAAACATGATTAAAAAGCACACGATGCTTTCAATTGAGAATCCGAGGTGGTTGAGAACTACAAAAGGCGAGTGGTATATCTAATTTTCAATCTATTTGTATATTACATTATCTGATAACAAGATTTATATATGTCTTTTATTTGAATAGTGAACATATATTGCCGAAATCAAGAGATTGCATCGTAAGCTGCCTTTTGCCAACATCAACTTGATCGCTTGCATTTTGATACCTTTCATAATTGGTTCAAGGAGCAAGTAAGTAGTAGGATTTAGCCATTAGTTACTTTAAATTATTTCCCTTGTCACTTAATGAGACATTTATAGTTGTATATACTTTTGTTTGATTAGGTGAAGGAGTTGGAGGTCACATCTAATATCTTAAATGATGTTAAATTCCTTGCAAAAGGGCCAACTCACATTGAAAGAAGATTCAAGGGGTTTGATTTAAATAATGGGTATCGATTCCGAACAAAACAATGTGAAGAATTCATGGAAACGCAAAATAGTGGCGTTATGGTCATTTCAAAGACTGAAAGTTATGCAAATACAAGCGATAACGCTCTGAACGCAAATGTTTACCTATTATGGTAGATTGAATGATATCATTGAGTTAAACTAGTATGAAGAATTTAAGGTTGTCTTATTGAAGTGTGATTGGGTTGATGTAACCAAAGGTAGAAGAGTAAAGGAAGATGACTTAGGTTTCACACTTGTTAACTTCTCACTAATGGACTCGCGACCGAGAACTCATGGTTTTTGTGTTTGCGTAACAAGCTCAATGGGCATTATTTGTGTAAGATCCCGAAGATCATGAATGGTTTGTTCCTGTATTAATTAAACTCGATATTTTGATATGGGAGAGGAAAATAGTGTGCATCTTAAGTCATCAATGCGGAGTGATGCCACTGACTTGACTCTTTTAGAAAATGTTTGTGATTCAGAATATGAGTATAATGATCGGGGTTCACTATGATATTGAGGGGATAGTAATTGGAAGGCTTAACAATGTTGATGAAGAAAATGTCGTTGAAAATGAAAGCGATCCTGAATAAGATAGATGCATTGTAGTTAGAAAATGTTTTAATTTTTCAGTTTTATTGAAGTATTTCTTGGGTTTTGGTATTTATTTGATACAAAACACAAGACTCTATGCGATTTTGCATTAGATTTTTTTATACTCATTTCATGCTTTCTATTTTGCTTGATAATTTTGGTTATTTTCTTGCTTGAGTTTATTTATACTTTAGGTATGTGATATAAGGTTATTAATTTTTTGTTTACTCGCTTGTTGTGCTATTGAATTATCCTTGCCGTGACTATTGTTCTATTATCGCTTATACTTAATGTAGTTGTCTTTCATTTAAGTTATTTATCTTTATTATAGATTTTGTGAGAAATTTTCCCAAGTGGCTTATGTTCTTGCCATAAACAATACTATACCTGGAGGAATGATTGACAACTCAAAGATAGTGGTTTATTCATACTACTGATTACTTCAAACTGGAATATGTATTTCACATGTTTTTGTAGGTAGATTATACATCATTTTGGAGAAGAACTATGAACCAGAGGTGGCAATATATTGGTTATTGAACAACATGATGATGAAGAAGTGCGGCCATATATTCAGCAATACTGTTAGGTGTCAGGAACAACTCTCAAGTCCAAACACACGATGGTCAGTCTAATGAATTGAATAATTTACTAGCACTGAGGCTCAACAAAATGATGGATTGGGTAACATTTCTTTATCTACTTGACCTGTTAGTTCATTTATCGAATGGTGAAATGTCTTTTATATTATGCCCTTTATATCTTCTATAATTTTTATGTTTGTTGTGTCCTACCATACTGTTTCCTTCTACCATTATGTTGATCTGAATGTTGCATTATCTGGCTTAAACTGTTAGGTAAACTTTAGTTTGTTGTATTAGAAAAATAAACATAGTCTAAAATTCTTCATTGATTAATATAGTGTTTAGTTGCAGAGTCATCACGGACAATCAAATTATCTCCAGGTCTAACTATTCTGTCTACCTCTGCACTATAACACTAATTTTGCACCTAAATGCCATATGAATGTCATAGTCCACTGTAAAAGAGGACCAGAATGGTTCTACACTTTATTTCATCTCTTCAGCACGGAGAAAAGATCAACATGTATAAGATTGTATGTCCTTGGGTCTTTAGTAAATGATTCACACCAATCATGATAAATCCAAAATAGAACGCCTCATATATAATAGGAAGTGTATCTGGAGCATTGATTGGTTTACCACATTCAACACCCATAGTTTGAGACTTTTACAAAGCTGCAAACCTGTTAATAGTAGAGCCTTCTTATCAGTACTCTTGTTGGTGCATAACCAGAGGTAAGAAGAGAAAAATCAGTTACCCTTCATCTACTGCTTGATGTCATGTCATTTCACATTTGGATGCTTACTCCCTAATCCTATACACCTTGCTTACCAAATGTTTCCAATATTCTAAATCTGCCGCAAGCTATCTGGGTGCTGGTTTTCCATAATTCCAATCAGGATCAGTTTAGCCGGTAAGAAGGCATCTGTAGTCCAGTGTTATTAAAAGCGCTGAAGCGCACGCCGATTGCTATAGTACTGCCATCATACTCTCTTTAAGGTAAGTTCTTCTCTTTTCTCTCTTCTTCTTCTTCCATCTCCTTTTTCTATTTTTCTTCTTCTTCTCCTCTCCTCTTTTCTATTTTTTCCCTCTTCTTTCTCTGTTTTACTCTGCTGTGGGCTTTCAAACCATTGCTTCTTGTTCTTTCTGTTTTTTCCTCTCTCCTTCTTTTTTCCTTGCTGCTGAGAGAACCTAGAAAGAATGGAAACAAAAGAGATATTTTATGTTCTTGAATTTCTGATAGATTTTCTCTGTTCTGAATTTCGATGAAGCTGAAATCCTCGCTTTTTTTCGCCAGCTTCCAAAACACTGCCAGTTCCCAGACACTCCACAGGCCACTGATATCCTTTTTCCTTTTCTTTACTTAACAAGATCTGAAGGTATTCAAAGATACAATTAGAGGACGGTTGAAAAGCTTTAAAGTTCTTATAAGACAACCAACAAAATAACACTTTGACACATATATTATTCATTCGGTTCCATATGTTGTTGCATTTAGAAATGAATTATGTGGGATTCAAATCCCATTAAAGCAGGTTTGTCTCCAACTTAGATGTTGTTACTCTTCTTTATTTTTAGAATTTTGTGAATATAGCTTATCCTACTGCCGAGAAAAGAAGGGAAAAAATAGGAAAATTATATCTTAATGCTATCACTTGCTACAGCAAATGAAAGTTTCCAAAATGCTTTCCTTTCTTTGACAGACCTATTAAAATCTTGAATATAAAAATTATTTAAATTGTGTGAGTATGCACACTACCAATTACAACGTACAAGCAAGTCTGGAAAAGGTATGAATAGTAAATTTTATATGCGGAATTTTTATAATATTGAAGGAGAGCTCAAGGGATCATGGAAAGATCAGAATATGCAGTAGCGCTGATAAATGTTAGTCAACTAGTAAATTTGGATATTTATGCACCAGAGCCAAGTTTCTCATTTCTTAGATTGCAATTTCAGATCAAAGAAGGGTTCTTATGGGATTAACTGCAATACACTCAGAGATACCATACCTATTCATAAAGTTCAAAGAATTAACTTGTGGTCACTAATTGTTAAGTTCAAAAGAGTACATCATAGAGCTTGCTTATCGTGAAACAAATCATATGATGGGCTGTAAAACGATAAAGTAGATAAGAGAGACTAGCTTACCTTAATCCTATAAGTTCAAGGTTATGTTTTTCGTATCTCAACCATTTTCTGCTCCTCCCTATTTAATAGCATGGACATAAGATAGCGGATGTAGGAGGCCCGAGGTGTCATACATCTTTGCCTCGCTTGACAATATTCCACTCTTAGGATTCCCAGAGTAGTTCCAGGTACAGGGGCTTCCGTGTTTTGTAGCTTTTACTCCTCCTTTTTTAGCAAATGCATTTATTATCGACTTCCTGCATTTGGGCCCAATAACCTACATATATTTCCTCGAGGACCGGCCAATTCTTTAATAAATGCCAACAAATTTGTAATACCTAAATCTTTACGGGAACTTACGTAAACTCCACTCAGTTTAGGTGCTCCATTAGCTTTAGCACTTTGGTACTAACCCATTTGTCCAAATGCGTTAGGGAAATTTGCTAGAACACACGCCATAGCAATTGCTCCAAGACACTATTGCAGTCTTCTAGTGTACCCAGAAAACCTAATGCCTGGTTGACCATAAAATGTTCTGACATGGTTACAAATATCTGAAGAGTTTCCACTGGTAGTTGGTTTTCACCTTAACTAGTCACCTCAATGAGTTACTATGTAAGAAGCTTTGTTGAAAGAAATCTAGAGCTGACTTCCACAAAGAACATAACCAAGAAACAGATGATTCCTGAAAATAAACTTAAATATCAGAATGTGTATGATTTGAAGAATGCACTCAACTAGTTTCAGATGTAAAAGCATTATATCCTCAGGCCATAAAGTGCATAACAATTATAAATAAATATAAATTTCTGTGAGACTTGCACAATTGAAGTCGCTTTCTGTAATAGAGCACCATATAATTTCAGATATAGAACGTTTTTGACTAGAAAGTAGGTAATTTTTCAAATTGGTTACATTGTTTATTATTTACTGGTACTCAAGTTAGATGTTTTTTAACTAAAATTCATCTAACCAAGCATTGACTGGGAGGCATTGTTTCTTTTTTGTGTCAGTATGTACTTTAAATTATTGAAATCATGCAGTCGCTCAATATTTTATGCATGATATACAGTAATTGCTTGAAGGCTTCTTCTGTCAGCTCTTCAGTTAAAGATGCAATTAGTTTCTCTTGAAGGGATGAAGAACATTATTATGGAAAGAAAAGAGAAAAGAGAAATATCCTACCTCTATAACTTTTCCAAAATTGTTAATTAGCTAATATCTGTATAGTACTCGTTGGTGACTCTATGTGTGAGTATCATGACCTTCGAATCTTTTTCATGATAGGAAAATTGGAGGCTAGGAAGGTTCGTGGATCTACATATTAAGAGATTGGAAAATGCCTTCTTGGAAGACAATGTTGTAGTTCAATAGTCGTAACCAAGCCATCGGAAAGTGGTCAAAAGCTTGGTTAGCTTTTTAGGCATAATCTGTGGATTCCGTAGCTAACACCGGCAGACATTTGAGGAGTTTTGCTGTAGAAGAAAAGAAGAAATAAGGATTTGTGAAGGTATGGAATTATTATTATCCTTAAGTGATGTGTGAATCAGTGAACAGGCCATATTTTATACATGATATTATCTTGTAATCATTGTTTATTTCTCGTAAGAAGTTCTCTATCCCACAACACGCCGAGGAGTTTGTCATAAATTCAATAGGAAAGAAATCTAAAGATTAACGCATTTAAAAGTGAGTACATGGAAAATATAAGACTAAGGATTCTTTGCTGAGAAATAGACCAAGACGATACCCTCGGATCAATGGACAAGTCTCAATACTTATTTGATAAAGCTAGTATACAATTCTTACAATACACACTTAGCTGTTTAGTTTTATAATGTTCTGCTATTTCGTTAGCTTTATGAACAAATTTTAAGATATAATTTTCATGTTGAAATGATGAGGCGTGCCACAAGCAAAAAGAAATAATAGGGCTAAGCAAAAGATGCCTCACACCGGAGGATCAGTGCATTAAGTGACCGCCACGCCCGCCTTGGGGTATGAGATCGCACCTCAGCCCTATTAGGGACCTCGAATTGCTGGACTACCGAGCCTAAGCACATCCGTGCTTCACGTTCTAACTCTCGATTCACGAAATTAATCAGTTATAGAAGCAATAAATATAGCCCGCCGACTAGGCTTATAGCCACCGTACAACAACAACAGCCTAACCGTAATCACATCAATATAAGGGGACCTATATGTACCACAAGGCCACCATGCCGACTAGTTATTTCCGAATCAATATAACAAATGCTAAACACTACGTGACCTGGGCAAGGTCACCACTACTAACCGGATAATGCCCTACACGGCCAACATAAACAACTAAACATACGCACGGCCCCACACGATGTGCACAACTAACCATAGGGAGATATATACACACCGCAAGCCTCTAAAAATATCGATAAGATGGCTCTGACAGCCCCGAATTTCCACCCGTACTATACAAAAAGAAAGAAAATGATATAAAACTATGAATATCAAGCTCCGATGACAAAGAGCCGATGACTCACTGATAGGATCACGAAGGATCGGTTCCTCGTCTATAGGTACCGCAGTAATGTAGTCATTTAATGGGCGTTTGGTATCACTGGGGTACCGAGTGTATAAACAACCGAATATAATCAATATAAGACAATAACATAACTAGAAATTCTGAAAAGTAGAAAGTATCTGAAACTCTGTCTTCGGGATCGGGGTGGAATCAAATAAGCTTATCTCGCGCCAGAGGTAAGGTGGAAGCGCACTGCCGTCATGGCGGGTAGCTATTGCTATCAACTAATAGATATCATGTATATACAATATATATATAACATACAAGGACCTATCACCCCCATAAGCCAAGGTGCCAACCAACACACAATTTATATACCCCTACCCGGTCAAACCATCCAAAGTAAATCACCCACCTACCTACTAACTACGATCACCTTTACTAGCCCCTGGTACGCAGCTTGGGCTCTCTCGACCCCGACTATAATCAGATCTCGAGTCCGAGGACTCTCAGAATCAGACCGTAATCAGACCTATATTCGTAACCGCCCGGGCGCAAGGCCCACTCGACATGGTAAGCTTACACGCTTGCGCCGATCGCCCGATATGGGGAATGCCGCATCCCATCTTCGTCCCATCGGCGGGACAACATGCCACTCCTTTGAGGAGTATTCCTCCTCTCGGCGCGAGTTGGAGGCGCCTATTAACCCCGGGGCGCAAGGAAACTCTAGGGTGCCCTCATAGCACAAACAGTTCAAACAAACAATAACTACATATAGCAAGCATGTTCGATCCAAAATACTATCTCGTATTCCTCAACTCTTTCCTCGCATTAAACCGATTCTCATACCGGGCTATACCGTATTCCGAGATATTATCTCGATCTGTTCAAATTGTTTACTAACTTTTATTCCGAATATATCATAATATTATAAAACATGTCAAGATTCATTCGACTCAATTCTCACTTCAATCCTTTCTTCTATAGTTCATCATTTGCTATACTAAATTAACACTGCCGAAGGAACTAGTTTACATACCTTCGTCTGAGCTTCCGACTAACCGGTGTAGCTCTCTACAAGATTTCCGCTATTTCTCCCAACCGCATTCATATATACAATTAGAATCGAATACGCTAATATCCCGAAGAAAATCTCACTTTCAATATATATACCAAACTTTGGCTTATCGAAAATGGTCAAAAACCTGCCATTTCTAAAGTCCGTGAGGGAGAAATACTACTTTAAGGCTATGGAGTATATTGGATGCTATGGAGCAATTCCATTCTTACCTTAACTCTAGCACAACGATTCGCCCGCCGAATTTCACGAAACTAAATCAGAGAAATGCTCCTTTGCCGCTAATACCCTAAGATCCTGGAGTTAATTTGAGTTTGGAACCAAGGCTGATCACTGCAGCGCGTTTGACGGCGTAATCGGAAGGAAATTTCAATGGAATCTTCGTTCTCTCTGTTTTCCCTCGGTTTCTCTGGAAATCTTATGAAATTAACTTAAAAAAAACAAAGTGAGGGCTTATATACTTGGGCCTAGACAGGGCCTCCGTGACACGACGCCAACACGGAGACCCTCCCTCCGTGGCACGTTGCCATCGCGAAGGGGCTCTGCCCCGGCTCCTCCCGCGATGGTTCGATGAATCTCTTATCCGGTCTTTCCCCGGGTCTTTTCCTAGCATGTATGACATTCAAAAACTCTTAACCAACATGCGAATACGCCATCTACATGTCGAGAATTTACGGGGTGTAACAACCACCTTGATGGATGAAAAGGTATTCTCATGTGAATTACAAAATTTTATATTTTAGAACTCTTTTTATCATATGGATTTAACATCAATTTATTGTATTAGGATGAAAATGAAATAGAGCCTACACGAGCACAAATTTTTATATTAACTCATAAACAACGTCAAGATGGTAGACCACTGGATGAAGAGTCTGTGAAGAAAATAGTGAAGTTTCTTCTTTTTTTTTTTCTGAATTTCATTTGTCTTTCCAATGTTATGTTTATGAAATCTTTATTTGTCTTTTAAGATACCATCTGTTGAAAGTGTATGCTGTATCTCAATCCATTTGGCTTTTCTACCTATTGTTTCAAAACCATCGAACAATATACATGCTTTTGTAATCATCTATGAGGACAATGGTTTCAAGCCTTGTGCGAGGGTCATAAACACCAGAAAGGAACCAATTTAAAGTCTGTTGCATAGCTTCGAAGCTGCAAGTGACTGAGTGCATTACTTTGAACATTAGAGGCCCTTTCCACACTCTATTGTCTCAAAGAATTAAAATACCCTTGCTGCTACCTTGAGCTTCTAAAATTCCACATTTCATCAATGTACAATTCTATAGTTGTTTGGCAATTAACTCCACATCCTTATCTATTTTTGTTTCCTAAAATTATTAATAACTTGTGTTGTTCCTTAATTTATCAGGATATGCTTAATGAAAGGTTGATCAACAGTGAGAGATCGAATGATCACCCTTATAATGTTTCTTGGGAAGGAGATGTGTATTCTTAAGTATTGGGAAATGAAAAAAGTGGGTATGTTCGCGGTTTAGGACTTGGTCCAACTCCTTCTTTATTGTGGGGTAGCAAATCTTGCTTAGGAAATGTTGTTGCTGAGGATAAGTCCAATGAGGTTGTAAAAAAGTTGGAAACAGAAATAACAGAATTAAAGGAGTTAAACGGAAATTAAAATGAAGAAATGAGTTTGATGAAACGAGAACTATCATGGATAAGGCAGGTCATGAGCAAAATTGCTCCTAATGAGTTATCTATGCCTCAAAATATTCAACTGAGCAGGTAACTCAATTAGTTTGATATATATATTTTTTAAAACTTTAAGCTTATAAAAGTATCTAATGTTTTAATATTATTTAGGTCCGTGATGCCAACAGTGGCCATGAACAAGGACTACAAGTACCATGGATGCCTAGTGTTGCTGAAAATACTCCATCTTCTCATGGTAACACTCTTGTATTATAATATGTTAACATAGAATCAACTGAATTATAATTTTAAACTTTGATTTAATAGAGATGTTTCTTATACACACACACACACACACCTATCACCAGTTGATTAATTTGTTAACTGCAACTGTTTGTCTTTACATAGAGTGTTTAATGACGATGTTGGTAACCAGTTATCAATTGAAGATCTATCATCTATTGCCACTTCATTTGAAATCAGTGATCCATTTTGTCTTGTAATTTCTTCAACTAGATTCTTTAACTTGGATGATGAATTTTATTTGAATTAACTTATCTCAATTATTTTTGAATTCCATAAGACTAAGGCTCACACTCATTCAATAAATTGATACATGTCTAGAAATAATTAAGATAAAGAACTGATACTAAGAGACCTATGTATTTGGAGATAACATTAATGTTTCTTCAAAGCTTTTCTTTCATATATTCATACTCTTTGCCTTGAATTTGAAAACTTGTATATGATCATCAAAAATATGGTAATAAAGTTTATTGTTTGATCAAGTTAACTCCATATGAGAAATTGAATTACTCCTGCTTACCTAGTTTCATGTATTATGGATGGTTTAGTCAACTCATGAATTGAGGCTACACCATAGAACAAATAGTTAGTTATCTTTTTTCTCAGTAGTTGTTGTTGCTAAAACTTGTTTCTTAAAGCTGCTTTTGGTTCAATTTTATCAAATAAGAGTTTGTACTTGTGACTGCTTGAGATATTTCAAATAGTTATTTTAGTGGGTCATGTTCAGGCTACTAGTAAAGTGAGTTTTTGTTCTACTATATCTTTATAGGGACATAGATTCATTGCTATAAATAAGTGAGTTCATGATGATTTAGATTTAGATGTAAATAAAAAGACATTAGATTTCATCTTTATAACATTCACTTATTTATCTTTTTAATATTCACTTATTTTATTCTTTCAGGTAACACCATATGATGTTCAAAAATTCAGTATGTGAAAAGTTTCAATTCAACAAAGAGTTGCGGAAATTATTTATGAGTTACGGGTTATGAATATACTATATTGGTATTTTATGTCTATTTGATAGAATTAGTTATAGTTACATTATTTATTTTGTCCAGAAATATTTTTATTTTTCACATCAACTTTTACAGTGAAATATGGACTAGCACTTGTTTTGGTTTATCTATGAAATATACTCCATTTTAATGAATTAACAGAAGTATATTTACCAGCATTTTACAATTTGATGTTAGCTTTATGACGATCATTTGTATCTTTGATTGGCACTAATATGGTGCGACAATGTAATTAGAATTATTGTCAATATAAAAGATGCTACAAGTGTAGCTAAGTGATTTTCGATACACTTTTAGTAGCTACAATAATTGCATCTAAATGAAATACATTGAGTTTTGACTTTTAGTGGAAATTAAGTTGAATTTATCAAAAATAAAAATCAACGCTAAAAGTGCAAATTGAGCCTTTTTTTAAGGAATTTAGTGACCAGTATAACTACAGCTAAATAATTGTTGTTAAATTTTGTGATTTTTGGTGGCAATTTAATTTAATCTACCGACAATAAAATTGGATGCTAAAAGGGAAAAGTAAATCATTCTCAAAGTGGATTAGGAGCCATTATAATTGCCATTAAATCTTATTAGTTTTAGTGGCCATTATATTTAATTTACCGACAATAAAATAGACGCCAAAAGGGAAAAATAAGTCATTTTTGGAATGGATTAACGGCCATATAATTGCCGCTAATAATTGCTGTTATAGCTTGTAACTTTTAGTAGCAATAAAATCAATCTTTACTGGCACTTGCGCGAATGGCCGTAATAGGCTTTAGCGACCCCATGTACAATGGCCAAAAGATAATGGATGGTAAATGCATTAGCAGCCATTTGAATTGCCGCTAAAGACCTATTCTATAGCCGCTAAAGACCCTTTTTTTTTGGTAGTGTAAACTGATCGGAAGCAGGACTAACGACATGGCTGAGTCTGATTGCCCGAACCTATATCATGAAACGATATAGCGTAGGATATGCAGTCAGTATTTTGAATGTACCGAGTATGCGAGGTGAGTAAAAGCATGCTATTTTAAATACATAAAGAGTTCATGAGGGTAAGGACAACATTAAAATTATCATATTTTTGAAGTAATCATAATCATGTGCTATTCATCATAAGCTGAACATAATGACCCAAGGTTTAGAAATAGAAAACCATGTAATGTACCATACTTGAATCATACGTGAAAGCTCATAAACTGATCAATGGGTCAAATATGCTATAAAACATAATATCATAATATATGTACATAAATAATTTAAAACATGAGGAACAATGGGAGAGTTCATCATAACCGACACCATCATGATAGAGCTTACATGATGCCCCAACTATCTCGCTCAAGTAGGTAGCGTCACCCCAAGCTTACCAGGCAAGGGACTATGACATGACTTGATCACTAAAGAGACCCTGTAGTGTTAACATGAGTATAATCCTACATTAGCACGTAGTTTTGAGGCTTGGTTTCCTGGAACCCCCGGCCTATTCAGGTACTCGCAAAAATATGCACATGGCTCATAGAGTAATCATTGAAACATACTTGAAATACATGGGCTAGTTAAAATCGTAAGATACATGAACATGTTTGAAATATGTGAAATAGCCATAAAAAAGGCTCGTGAGTCGTCCATAAGCATAAATATGATACTTGTAAAAGCTATGAATACTTGAGAAAGTCATCATACTTGAAACATAAGTTCATAAAGGGTTCTTTTAAAAATCATACATCATGATCATAATACATAACTTAAAACTTCAGAGTTAATATCATAAGAAAATCATGGGNATAAAAGGGAATTCAACACTAGAAGTTCATAATCATGCTTGATAGTAATTTCATAGAAGATTTGATAGAAATACAAAACCCTAGTCATGGAATCGTCAATTTGATCAAGATAGCTAAATCCATAGAAGAATCAAGGAGGAATTCAACAATACACAATAAATCCCTATAAATTCAAAAATTAGGGCATGGGAAATGGGACATCATGATTTCAATTGGAGAAGGGGAATGAGGGTGGAAGAACCCCTCATTGATAAACCCCATATACCTTGATTTATTAATTCTTGACTTAGCTTGAAACACAATGAGAATTGGAGAGGATGAGAGTGATGAACCTAGATTGACCTTGCTAGCCTTGAGAGGTTTTTGATCTTGAATTTAGAGTATTAAGAGTAGAATGGAGGTTCTAGGGTGAATATTCCCCTTAAAGCACTCTTTTTCAAGATTAAAATGATGTAGTTTAGGACTTAAGAACTTAAAAATTACTTAAACTCCCTTAATGATTCGTCTGGAAAATGGATGCTGCCAGTTACAATGACCCATCCAATGAGTCATTATAGGATACGACGGCTCGTTGGATCATCTGTCGTTTCCTAGGGCATCTCTGGTACTCAACCGATTCCCTCAACAATGATCGACAGGATGAGTCGTTATTTGAAATGACAACTCGTCACTTCTTCCATTGTATCACTACCTCACCTGGCTTACTTCCAAACTTTATAAAATAGATACACACAATGGGTTGTTACTTTCCCCAACGGGCCGTTGCACCTGCCCATTATCTCTAAACCATCTCCGACCCTTTACTAGACTTCACTCAATGACTGCTTAGGACGACTTGTTTGATCCTCCAACAAATTATTTCTAGGCTCATTGTTACTGGGAGGGAGATTGACTGAAGGCCTAGAACGAGGAATACCATGAGTCATTATTTTCCACAATGGCTCATCCCTTGAGTCATTTTGTGATTCTGGTGCATTTTCTCTATTTTCTCTGATTTAACCCCCGGGTATGATATTAGGGACTTTTGGCATGTTACATTATCTCCCTCTTGGGAATATTCGTCTTCAAATGTAGATTAAGCATACTGAAAAGCTGGGGAAGGAACTGCAGCCCCAAAACTAAACAATTAAAGCTGAAAACTGAACTGAATACTTAAAATATACATGCACGCAATGACATGAAAGGAACTTAGAGACATGAACTTGACATGAAATTGAATAGAGTACTAAGGAGGAAACTAATACCTCATGCTGGAATTGAGTAGGAAGGGAAAAGATGCGGGTATCTAGCCATCATATCTGCTTCCGCTTCCCATGTAGCTCCCTCAACAAGCTGATTTCTCCACAACAACTTTACTGAAGGTACTTCCTTGTTCCTCAACTTTCGAACCTGATGATCAAGGATCTCAACCGAAAATTCCTCATAGGTAAGGCTATCCTCCTATGTTATCCACTGGAACAACTAAGACCGAGTCACCGATACACTTCTTCAACAAAGACACATGAAAAATTGGATGCACCGTAGCTAACTCCGCTGTTAGCTCCAACTTATATGCCACCTTGCCAACTCGCCTCAGAATCCTATAAGGACTAATATATCGGGGACTAAGCTTCCCTTTCTTTCCAAACCTTATAACTCCCTTCATGGGAGACACCTTCAGAAACACCTAATCATCAACTTCAAACTCAAGCTCCCTGCGTCTAACATTCGCATAATTTCTGATGAATCTGAGCTTTTTTCGGCCTTTCTCTAATAAGACAAACCTTCTTAATAGCCTCATGAACTGAATCTGGCCCTATTAATATAGCCTCACCTACCTCAAACCACCCAATAGGTGATCTACACCTCCACCGTAAAGAGCCTTAAACGAAGCCATCTGAATGCTAGAGTGGTAACTATTATTGTAAGCAAACTCGATGAGAGACAAGTGATCATCCCAAATACCCTTGCAGTCAATCATACACGCTCTTAACGTATCCTCAAGATTATGAATGGTCCGCTCGGCCTGGCCATCTATTTGGGTGAAAAGATGTGCTAAGCTTCACCTGAGTACCAAGTCCCTTCTGAAACAATCTCCAAAATTGAGAGGTAAACTGAGTACTCCTATCTGAGATGATGGACAAAGGAACTCCATGCAATTGAACTAACTCTCAAATGTACAATCTAGCATAATCCTCAGCTGAATCAGTAGTTTTGACCAGTAGAAAATGGGTTGATTTAGTCAACCTGTCCACAATCACCCATATAGAGTCATACTGTCGGTGTGTACGAGGAAAAACTATAATGGAGTTCATATTGATCTCTTCCTACTTCCAAGTAGGAATGCTAATATCCTAAAGCATACCCCCAGGTCTCTGATGCTCAACCTTCACCTGCTGGAAATTCGGTCACTTAGCCATAAACTTCGCTGTGTCCTTTTTTATGTCATTCCACCAAGAGACTTCCCATAGGTCACGGTACATCTTGGTGGCACCTGTATGGATAGAATACCGAGAGCCAAGAGCCTGCTCAACTCCACTCTCTCAAGTCGTTCACAACTGGCACACACAATCAACCCTGATATTGGAGTATGCCATCTCCCCCTTGGGATAAAACCTCCACTTTTTGATTTCGGACCACTTTCTTCAACTTTACCTAGGTAGGATCCTCATCTTACCTAGCCTTGAGCTCAGTCACCAATGAAGATTATGACCCATTCTAAATAATGACACCACCACCCATCGAGTCAACAAGACGAATGCCTAAATTAGCAAGCCTATGGACATCCTTTTCCAATCCCTTTCACCCATTCTCGAAATCAGACACACTCTCAATGGACAACCTACTAAGAGCATTCGCCACTATATTGTCCTTGCTCGGATGAGAGAGGACGCTCATGTCATAGTCCTTGAGAAGCTCTAGCTATCTCCTTTGCTGAAAATTCAGGTCCTTTTGGGTGAACACGTGCTGAAGGCTCTTGTGGTCTGTGAACACATCCACATGCACTCCATACAAATAGTGCCTCTAAATCTTCAATGCAAACACCACAGCTGCCAACTTTAGGTCTGACGTCAGGTAATTCTTCTCATGAGTCTTACGCTGTCTAGAAGCATATGCAATGACCTTACCATGCTACATCAACATGCAACCAAGGGCAACCCTAGAGGCATCACAATATACAACAAAACCATCCATGCCCTCTGGTAGGGTCAATACTGGGGCTGAAGTGAGTCGAGTCTTTAACTCCTAAAAATTCTTCTCACAAGCATCCGACCATTGAAATTTGACCTTCTTTTGGGTCAACTTAGTCAGTGGTGTTGCAATGAATGAAAATCCCTCTATGAACCTCTTGTAGTAGCTAGCTAAATCCAAAAAGCTCCTAATATCGGTAGGACTGACTGTTCTAGGACAAATATTCTACGCTTCTATCTTTTGAGAGTCCATCTACACATCCTTGCTAGACACTACATGGCCCAAGAATGATACTGAGTTCATATAAAACTCACACTTGCTGAATTTAGAAAACAATTGGCGATCCTTGAGAGTCTGCAACACAATCCTCAAATGAGCTGCATGCTTCTCCTCGCTTCAAGAGTATATGAGAATATCATCTATGAAGACAATCACAAACATATCCAAATACTGCTTGAACACCTTGTTCATCAAATTTATAAAAGCTGTAGGAGCATTCGTTAGTCCAAAAGAGATAACTACAAACTCATAGTGACTATACCTAGTCCTGAAGGCTGTCTTCGGGATGTCACTCTCTCTAACTCTGAGATGATGATAGTTGGATCTGAGGTCTATCTTTGAGAAGCACTTAGCACCCTGAAGCTGATCAAACAGGCCATTAATCTTGGGAAGGGGATACTTGTTCTTGATTGTGACCTTGTTCAGCTGCTGATAATCAATGCACATTCTAAGGGAACCATCTTTCTTCTAAATATAGAGAATTGAAGCACCCCATGGGGATTTACTAGGCCTTATGAAACCCTTATCTAGGAGATTCTTCAACTGTTCTTTCAACTCCTTTAGCTCGACTTGAGTCATTCCATAAGAAGGAATGGATATAGACTACGTATTAGTGAGAAGGTCAATATCAAAGTCAATCTCCCGCTCGAGAGGGACTTCTGGTAGATCATCTAGAAACACCTCCGAATATTCACATACAATAGGGACAGATTGAAAAGTCGGGGTCTTGGACATAGAATCCTTGACCCGAACTAGATGATACACATAGCCTTTAGAAATCATCTTCCCGATCTTGAGATAAGAAACAAAGCGACCTACAGGCACATCTGAAACCACTCAAGGACTGGCTCACCAAGAAATTAGAACTATATAGTACGGGTTCTACAATTGATCGAGGCATAACATGCATGCAACCAATCCATATCGAATATAACATCGAAGTCGGTCATATCTAACTCCACTAAGTCGATTGAGCTGAATTTTTGACAAATTATCATGGCAATTTTTGTACACCCGTCGAGCTAAACGTGACTCACTGATGGGAGTAGAGACTGAGAAGGGTTCTGAAAGGATTTAAGGATTGACTTTGAAACTAACAGCAATATAAGGAGTCATAAAAGATAAGGTAGTCCCTGGATCTAACAATGCATACACATTAAGATGGAATACTAATAACATACCAGTGACCACATCAGGAGAGACATCCTACTCTTGGTGAGAAGATAGTGCATAAAATCTATTCTAGCGCTGACCTCCACCTGTACTAGAAAAGGCACCCTGCTGAAGTGGGCAAGCTGCTGAAGTAGTAGCTGGGGTGCGACCGCTGCTGTCGCCTTGTCTAGTGGAAGGACAGTCTCTGAGCATGTGTCCGGGCTTTCCACACCCAAAACAACCATCTGTACCAACCAAGCACTCTCCAGGGTGGTTCTTACAACACCTCCTACAAGATGAAAAAGTGAGATGCCCTGGCGTGCTCCTCTGTCCCCTAGAGCTTGACGCTCTGCCTTTATGATCATGCCTAGGTCTGGATGGGACACTAGCTGCCGATGAAGATAGGGTTGATGATCTCTGGTGAGACTATGAAGGATGTCCACCACCAGATCTTCTGCACCTCCTCAATAAACTTATGTGGGTCCTCATCCACATTCGACTCCAGAAACTCAGGTGGGCTCATCTTGAGAAAATCTCGTACTGTAGCTGCTGCTGCATTCCCATTCTAGGGAATGTGGGCCATTTCCTGCTGGTTGACCTGAGTGTTCATGGCCTGTGCCAACATCTGAAATGCCGACCTAAACTCGGCATGAGTGACTAACTCGGGCAAGGGATTCGCTAGAGCTGGTAGGGCCGACTGATACCCATTACTATTGCCATTGCCATGGACATTCCCGTTGCCATTTATTCTTCCATTTACTCAGTGTGGAGGCATATTTCTGCAAATGCGTATAGCACGGATTAGAGGAATAGAGAGGTATTTCATCACACAACATGGATAGGGAAATTTCCTATAACATCTTGTAGCCTCTTCCCCATAAGTGTGGTTCTCTTTACACCCATGGAAAAGACTCTACTAAATGTGATCTTTAGACACCCTAGGACACACCTAAACTTTTTCTCTGATACCAAATTTGTCACGGCTCGAGCTGGGACCCCAGATCGAGACACGGGACCCAGAATCAGGAATGGCTCCAAGCTAACCCATGGCATGTGTATAGAAACTCAAGAGCATAAATTAAAGTGAAAACTTAAAAATTAAACATGAATACGGGGAGGTATGAATATAATAAAACATAAATAAAAGTGTTAACATCAAAACACTGAGTCAAAAGCTGAACATACTAGTCTATGTCTAAAAAGCCTCTACTGTCTGATGAGATGCTGGGACAAGCCCCCAGCTAACTCCAAGTCTGAAACTAACCTGACAATATAACATGATAAAAAAAGAATGTCCTCGGTAGATGAGGATTCACCAACATAGAGCTAAGATGAACTGGTAAGGAGCAGGACTAACAGCGCGGCTGAGTCTGATCTCCCGAACCTATACGTGAAATGATATGGAATAGGATATAAGGTCAGTACTTTAAATGTATCGAGTATGTGATGTGAGTAAAAACATGCTATTTAAAATACACAGAGTCATGAGAGCAAGGACAACATGCTAAACATCATATTCTTGAAGTAATCATAATCATGAGCTATTTATCATAAGCTGGACATAATGACCCGAGGTTTAGAAATAGAAAATCATGTAATGTACCATACTTGAAATCATACGTGAAAGATCATAAACTGATCAATGGGTCAAATATGCTATAAAACATAATATCATAATATATGTACATAAATAACTGAAAACATGAGGAACAATGGGAGGGTTCATCATAACCGACACCATTATGATAGAGCTTATTTATGAAATTATCAATTTGATCAAGATAGCTAAAAACATAGGAGAATCATGGAGGAATTCAACAATACCAATAAAGCCCTAGAAATTTGAAAATTAGGGCATGAAAAATGGGAGATCATAATTTTAATTAGATAAGGGGCATGAGGATGGAAGAACCCCTCATTGATAAACCCCACATAACTTGATTCACTGATTCTTGAATTAGCTTGAAACCCAATTAGAATTGGAGAGGATGAGAGTGATGAACCCTAGATTGCCCTTGCTAGCCTTGAGAGGTTTTTGATCTTGAATTTAGAGTATTGAAATCAACAAAATGAGTCATTATTTGAAAAGATGACTCGTCACTTCTTTTGTTGTCATCACTACTCGCCTGCCTTACTTCCAAACTTCAGACAACGCATCCCCACAATGGGTCGTTACTCGCCCCAACAGGTCATTGCACCTTCCCATTGTCTCTGAACCATCTCCGATCCTTTACTGGACTCCACTCAACGACTGATTACGATGATCCCTTGGATCCTCCAACGAGTTGTTGGTAGGCTCATTGTTACTGGGAGGGGGATTGACTGAAGGCCTACAACGAGGCATACCACGAGTCGTTGTTTCCCACAATGGCTCATCCTTTGTGTCTTTCTGTGACTCTAGTGCAATTTTTTCCGTTTTCTCTGATTCAACCCCCTGATATGATCTTAGGAACTTTTGGGGTGTTGCATTGTCATTATAGTCATGGTCAAAATCATTTTATACAAGATCCTTATCTTGCTTTTTTTTTAATTCTATAATTATTACTGAGGCTTGACAAAATATTTTCGGCATACGATAGGACACACCACAATGACATATTCATATGACTACACAATGATATTCATTCTCTTTATTTCTCTAAAACCTCCTTGGAGGTGAATTGTGGTATTTATTCAGTCATGAGCATGTTTGAGTTTATAAATTTTATTTCATATGACCACATTCATTTCTGGAGTGAATTATAATAATCTATACATGTCTCATGACTTTTCAATGTAAGCTTGTTATTTTATCCTGACATTTATCATAATTATTCATGTGACCCCACCTCAATATCATTTTGAAAGGTCAAATGTGCCTCATTTTATTTTTGTTTCTTTTGGCGGAGGATTGATAATGTTTGACAAAACATTCAGGCAAATGATAGTAACATGCCTAATACCCTTTCATACCACATTGATGACAGATCTTATCCTTACTTTTTGAAGGATTATTTCTGAACCCTTGATGTTCTCTTATTTATAGTTACCATCATGATGACGATTATTATTTCTTTTCTTGCCATGCCCACGTTCATTCATACGACCCTGATAATTATTTAGTCTTCTTTCATACTTTTGATCTATCGCTTCCACATTCTCTTTAGAGAATGGAGCAGATCCACTGGGATGAACTTCATAATTGTCGCACCCTATTTCAAATAGATTCAAAATAGTTCACAACTTTATTGCTCTTCTACCTAGTTAAAAAAGGGGGTTCAAAGTCCGCACCAGATTTTTTGGAAAGCAGTAGGAAAACTATTTATATAAAAAAATAAATATATAAATAACTAATGAACTCTGTTTTAATCTGCGAAAAACTGTTGAAAATCTGGGTAAGAATTTTATTTACTCCAAGGGGAAGGTGTTAGGCACCCATCAGAGTTTATCTGAAGATAGTCTTTTAATTTAGTATAAGATATGTTAGAGGACAAATTATTTCAATTATTTCTCGCTAAAAGTAGGTTAAAAGTACCGATGAAAAAGAGAGTTAAAATGATTTGAAAACAATTTAGAATTAAATGTATGATGTATATGTAAAATGTTATGTGATATACGTAAAATATACAGAAATAATATACATGATATGCATATATTAATAAGCAGTAGTTTGAATAAAGTGAGGGAAATGTAATAAAATAATTCAAAAGGCTTTGTAGTCAAAATGTATGAAGCTTGTAGAAAATATAAATAATATCAGTATGTATACGAAAATGATATACATATAATATATAAGATATATAGTGTGAAATGTAACATATATAAAGTAGTTGTAAAATACTGT
>JACEIK010000265.1:87750-111664 GCA_018107945.1 Datura stramonium
GCCGTGTGGGGCCATAATCTGATAGTAGTGGTGACCTTGTCGGTCACGTAGATATACAGTATTCTTTATGTTGAGTCACAGATGACTAGACAGCATGGTGACCTTGTCGGCCCGCATAGGTTCCCCTTTATAAGTATGTCTCTGGTTAGCTGAAGTTATTTACAGGTGGTTATAGGCCCAGTTGGCCGGATGCTGTATTTACAGCCGTTATATAGGCCGCTGTTTCCAGAAATCTGAGTTAGAGCTAGCCGGGCACCAGATGTGCTTAGGCTCACCAGTTAGCAGTCCAGGTCCTACTAGGGCACCGGGTGCTAGTCATACCCCCCAAGGCGGGGCGTGACACATTGTTTCTTATGATTTTATGCATGTTCATGATTATGATAATTTGGCTCAAGTTATGTTTTTAAAAGGTTTTTCTTATGAATACATTTATGGTTAACTTATGAACTGTTTTAAAACCTTGAGCCCTCAAGCCTAAATTATGACTATTGTTTCATGTTTGAAATGTCCTACTCTCATGAACTTTTTATGTATTTAAATAGCATGTTTTTACTCACCTCGTATACTCAGTATATTCAAAGTACTGATCGCATACTCTATGCTATATCATTTCATGATATAGGTTCAGGCAATCAGACTCAGTAACGCTGTTAGCCCTGCTCCCTATTAGTCCAGTTCAGTCCCAGTATTGGTGAGTCCTCATTTACCTAGGACATTATTTTATACATGTTTTTTATGTCGTACTAGTTTCAGATTTAACGGACTAGTTGGGGAGTTATCCCATCAGTCCATCTATGACTAGAGGTTTTTTAGACAAACATGTATTAGTCGACTCAGCTGTTGATCTACGTCACTCTTATGTTCTATTTTATGCTATATAGACTTCCTTGTAATCATGTTTAAGGTTTTAAGCTTTCCGCTTTAATTAAATTATGCTCTTGAGTTGCTATGCACATGCCATGGGTTAACTTGGAGTCATTCGTAGTTCTAGGTCTTGTGTCTTGATCCGGAGTCCATGCTCGGGTCGTGAAAACTCACAAATAATAATTTTCTACAAATGGTAAAGCATTTCATCAATAATATTGTCACGACCCAAGTGGGCAGGCTGTACGGGTACCTACATCGACTCTGACTCGATAGGAGAACCCTCTTATACATAGTGTCATAATCAATTATAGACTTCATATCTTACACCATCCAACATTTTCCGGAATAAAACAATGAAAATAAATACTCCCAAATCTCGTCTCTCTTGAAGATATAGTCTAAACAGGTACAAGAGCTCTAACAGAATCTCGATAAAATAAATGACACAACTTCATCTGCAGAAAAATGCGTAAGCAAGCTGTTGCTGCGTACTCCACACCAATCATGAGACTTCAAACCTTTGACAACCTACACCCAAAAAGGTGTAGCAAGTATAGTATCAGTACATACATGTACCGGTAGGCTTCATCGGCCCACTAAGATTAGCTCACATAATGATACATAATTTACATGCACTCGACAATAATAAATATAATATTTATTCCAATGTATGATATAAATTAATAATTTTCTTGGCTAGATCATCCATACTTCTAATTTATTAATTTAACCACAATCGCCCAATCAATTAGCCCTTGCGTTTTACTTCTAATCTGTTCCCTTTATGCCGCCGCAGCGGTAGTCTCGACTGCTACAGCGGTCTCGCTATTGCGGAATTCGACTCGTTGCAGTGCTACCTAGTTGGGATGTAGCCTATTTCCTCTTCATCTAGACCCTTCCTTTTCAGTCACGAATCCATTAAAACATGTCTATTCATTTTGCCCATTCAATATCCTTAGTAAAACCCGTTTTTATTCTTTTATTAGTTCCTTTATTCATCTATGGAATTTAATTATACTTCACCTAAGTTAGGCCACTAACGATCAAGTTAACCCAACAACTTACTCATCAATTAATAATCAAAATTATACTCACCATAGCACCATTCTTCATTCACAATATCACAAAAACTCTAACATTAAGCCACAAAACACGTAAATTACTCATATATTCATAAGGAAGCCACTAACCACAAATATGGAGCTCAGTCCGCCCCAATATAATCACAAATTACATACCTGTCTTCATGCCAGATCACATCTTGCAGTACCATACTTGTACTGTGTCACCACATATTTTACCTCAACCGTGCCTCTCACGTTACACTCGAATTCATGTCGGTGTATCTCATTTCACACTCGTATACCTGTACATCTTGTCACTGTCACCATATGTACTTCATGTCATACTTGTAAAATTTATGTGTCATAATCATACCATCAGTGATGTGTCGGGCACATGCCTTCGTCACACCACTGTACACACACACCAGAGGGATCTTATGTTTTCCCTTCTAGTCATGGCCTACAGGGGACTCTAGAAATCCATGCACTATACACCCAGCCATATGAGACCTTTATCTACCTGTCTGTTTACTCAAGTTTGTACACCCAGTTGTATGGTCTTTAACCATACCTGTTTGTGTACTTTCTCATGCCGCTTGCCCGAAAGCTTACCTCAGGCACGAGCCACTCATATCCAAGCCTTCACTCCTGACTTGATCATACAATTTATTCATTCAAGTCTCATCTCGGCCCTAGGCCTCTTAATCAATATGTCAATAATTTATCTTCTGATTAGGACATACCTCTTCATTCACTTGCTCTGTAATCATAGATTCCATGGATCATTTTCGATAAAACATATTACCATTTGAAATATCAATTAAACACACACACAAAAAAGAATCACACATCATAGTACAACGATCAACAATTCACATACACAACCAGAGTTATATAACAACAATTATAACAAAATTCGTAGTTCTCAGCTCAATTCTTACTCGCTAGTAATCCTATCGATTATATCTAGAACTTCACAAGGAGGTACAACCTGAACCGCTCGTGATGTTGGGCTCCGCTGTAGCGGCATTACTGTCGCCACAATGTGTCACAACCCAATTGGGCGGGTCATGTGGGCACCTACATCGACTCTGACTCGATAGGAGAACCCTCTTTCTAATCAAATGAAATAATAATTATGGATCTCATAAACTTACACCAACCAATATTATTCTGAAATACTATTAAAATAAAAATAAAATGCTCCCTAAAACCTTGACTCTCCCAAATATCTAGTCTATACAGATACAAGAGCTCTATTTAGAATACTAACGAGTAAAAAGACACAGCTTCGCCTGCGAAAGAAATACAAAAGCTGATGCTGAGTATCGCCTCATAAATCATAAAACTGCAATTCACTTGCCATGACCTACACTCAAAAGGGTGTAGCAAGAGTAGTATCAGTACACCACACATACTGGTAGGCATCATCAGCTGACTATAATTAGTTTACGCAACAGCATAAAATTAATATGCAATCAATAATTCAGTTTAAACAATCTCTCAATAATTTAGCAAGACAATTTCTTTACTATTTATTCATGATAGTTATTTAACCATGTATCCGTATTTCTCCATATAGCTTAGCCACAAAGGCTGGCCTGCACATTGTTTAGGCCTCATTGCAGCGGTAACTTGACCACTGCTGCAGTCTCGCCGCAGTGGGAATTCTCTCGTTGTAGCGGTACTGTTCTAGGAAGTAACTCGACTACTCTGGTAACCTTACTTCTTTCAACACCTCATCCATTACACAAGGATTAACATCATACAAAACTGTAGCAATCTACACTCAATAAAATATACACTTCACAACTTTTTATCTTATCACAAACATTTAATTTCTTCCCCCTTTTTATGAAACATTCCCACTGTTAGGAGTAATCCAACAACGATACCTAAATCACATTTATCCAACGTTTATACACGCAAATATTAACTCATACCCAATCAATTTCATCAAACATCAAAACTTATAAAACAAGTATGACATGATTATGAGGCAGATCACATGCACACTAAACACACGATAAATAAAACTGTCATTATCAATTTCATCATATCAAGTATTTGTACCCTTATCGGTGTCATACCTGTCACTGAACTCTGTCACATTGCCATATGTATATCAAACATACCTGTACTGATCCCTGTCTCATAGCCGTATATATATCATGACATACCTGTATTGATCTATGTCTCACAGCCGTATATATATCATGATTATACTCTTTGTATTACGGTCTTACCATTATCACTATCGGATTTAACTATAACTTTACCCAACCCTATCTTCTGAGGTCTTACAAGGCTAATAGGATAACTACACTGACCTAACACACGAACTTAATTCTCCCATCCCCATATCCCCAACTAGGAAAGAGTCTTAGGTACGCCACTCCTACTAGTATTTATATTCTTAAGTAATCTAAATCGTTCTCCTATAGGCTATTTTATGAGGTTTTTGCACTAGAAATGGTGGAGTTAGGGCGGGATGGTGATTTGAAAATTTTCAAGCCCAGAGTGGGGCCAGTGTA
The DNA here is from genome assembly GCA_018107945.1 of Datura stramonium. Lineage (NCBI taxonomy): Eukaryota > Viridiplantae > Streptophyta > Magnoliopsida > Solanales > Solanaceae > Datura > Datura stramonium. The sequence goes on from JACEIK010000265.1 coordinate 92,216, forward strand.
ACACCCTGGAAGTCCTAGAGATCAGACCCCAGAGTTAGATAAGGCTCAGTAGAAAAGTCTGCAGAAATTTACTTCAGAACGAGTTAGGTAATGACTCGCTAAGAGACCTAACGGGTCGTGGTTTGACCCGTGAGGAACTGTAAGAAGGGGATGGCAAGCCCAGTGTCCACGGATGACCTGATGAGTTGTATTTCCTGGCAACGAATTGTTAGGTTGGTCGTTGGGTGGTGAAGGGTTGAAGTTGTGAAGTATTATATAGTGTACTTGACGGGTGGACTTGACGAGTCGTTAGAGGAAGTAACGAATCGTCATGTTGATCGTGAGTTGAGGAATCTGAAGTTATGAAGTAATCTCCCAGTGCACTTGATGAGTGGGTTCAATGAGTCGTTAGAGCTGGTGACGACTCGTTATGTTGGTCGTGGCCTAAAGAATGATAAAACTGTGTGAATCTTCTAGTGTGCTTAACTGGTGAGACTCGTCACGTGAGTCGTGGCTCCATATTCGGGGAAATTTCCAGTTTTCTTCAGGGGCATTCTTGTAAACTCCTATGCTTTCAAATTTTAAACTACGTCGTTTTGTATATTGTTTGGGACGTTTTAAGGGTTTTCTACAAGTCTAAACCCTCATTCTCTCAAGATATCTCTCAAGCTCTTCTTCTTCCTCTCCTCTCAAGATTCAAGAACTTCACCAAGGTGCTCATCAAGCTTCAAGGGAAATTTCGAGTTGGGTCTCTCTACCAGGTATGCGGGTTTTTCAACAATGATACTCTTCCATCCTTTTACCCCAAAATGTTTTAATTAAAATGCCCAATTTCTACTATTCTAGAAAATGCATGACCTAGGGTTTTAAATTGATGGTGAATCCTCCTACAACCCTTTAAATTCCAAGATCTATTGTGATTATGAGATAAGTATGACATACAATGATTGGGTTACCTTGAATTATGTGTTGGGTGATGAAAAGTGTGGAGTTATGAAATATTCTTCATGAATGATTTGATATTTAAATACAACTTTGTCATTGTTCATTCAATTATCACAAATCCCTTGCATCCATGTTTAATATGTGAAACTTGTGTGATTATCCTTGAGAATTTGAATATGTCAATGATAGATGTGATGAGATTAAATTAGAGTTTATGGACTTGAATAATTGAGAGTGAAATATGCATGTCCTTATGTCGTGATGGAATTAATTGGGTAAGAAGTAAATCTATGATAATGGTCTATCTAATGCATCTTTCTCATGAATTGAAATAAATCTTGAAATGGGTCTTATGAAATAAAGATGTACACTTCTCACATGATCCTGTTGTATATGTTTGAGATATGAGTAAGCACATAACTTCCTGCAAATCTAGATTATAATCAATGCATGTATGTTAAGGTACAAATTGAATCTATGGGTTGTGAATGTCTCTATGATACATGCCGATTAATATGAAGCTAGAATTTAATGTTGAGGAAGTAGAATGCATGATATGAAACTAAAGATGTTCATTAATGTTATACCTATGAAGAAATACTAGTATGGCTCCATGATGATATGAGTTATGATGATAAAGCATGAGAATGATAATTTTCGAATTCTGGGCTTGTTGTTAGTAGGAAGTAGACCCCAAGCCTTTCAAAATGAATGATGTATGAAGAAAGAAGAGTTTGTTCATGTTTTTGACTAGCTGCAGTAGTATAGATCATAGATATATATAATGTCAGACCAGTATCTCTCAAATTCTAGTCAGTCGGGATCCTCAATAGCAGAGAGTGACTCCCTAGAATCAGTCGGGATCCTCAATAGAGAGAGTGACTCCCTAGCATCAGTCGGGATCCTCAATAGAGAGAGTGACTCCCTAGCATCAGTCGGGGTCCTAAGTGTAGAGAGTGACTCCCTAGCATCGGTCGGGATCCTCAATAGAGAGAGTGACTCCTTAGCATCAGTCGGGATCCTCAATAGTAGAGAGTGACTCCCTAGCATCAGTCGGGATCCTGAATAGTAGAGAGTGACTCCCTAACATTGGTCAGGATCCTCAATAGTAGAGAGTAACTCCCTAGCATCACCAGGATCCTTAATAGTAGAGAGTGACTCCCTAACATCAGTTGGGATCCTCAATAGTAGAGAGAGATTCCCGTAATGATGATATCAGTGTAACTCAGTTTTGCATGGGCCAACTTTCAGATTATAACGTCTTAACAAGATGATAATCATTCTCAGTTATCAGTAATGATTCAGTACAGTATGTGATACTAACTTCATATTTGTCCCTTATTAAATGTTCAGAATTTGACCCTTATGCATGAGTTCTAAGATGTCATATAATGAGATTCAAAGAGAAGTTTCATGTGTATATCTGTATATGTGAATCATAGAGTGTGTGTAATAACATATTGAAGTAGCTATGTTAATGTATTTAATTAAATTCTTATCTTATATTTGTTTATTTAATTGTTTATGTTATCCCGCATGCTTAGTACATTCCAAGTACTGACCGCACACCTTTTGTGCTATATCGTTCATGATATTGATTCAGGTTTCCAAATTCAGTCTCACGGTTAGATACACTTCATCCCTATTTAGCAGCTATTGGTGAGTCCTCATCCTCCAAGGACGTGATTATGTTCATATTTTCTTATGTTTTCAGTTTTCAGACTTTAGGAGTTAGATGGGGGCTGTACTAGTAACTCATCAGTTTAGTAGAAGGCTTTCAGACTTGTCTAGACAGATTCAACGTTGTATCTAAGTGTTATTAAATTATCTTTATGGTTTATATTAGATTCGTGTTGTTAGCTCTCTCTTATTTATGTTGTTGGTCGTTCTCATGTTAAGTGTATGCTATGATAATGCCATGGGTCGACTTGGAGCCTCTCGGGGTTCCTTGTCCCAGGTTACGGCTAGGGTATGAACTCGGGTCGTGACAGCTAGTCTACCATTTTCCTCCCTCACCACTATGCTCTATTGGTAGACAGGTATGCCCCAAAAGGTGAGGGGATGTATGCTGGGGTTTGATGCGCCCTTCAATCCCTTAAGGATGAAAGGTGCGCATGGAAGGGGCAGGAGGAGAGGAAGACTAACTCAAAGGATGACAATAACGGCCCTGGTAGTGATGAGGCTGGTTTGGAAGCTATGCAGGAGTTATTGGGTGGGTTGCCTTGATTGCTCTAGGGAGGTTTGTCATCTAATGCAGCTGTTGTGGACCTTGAGGCTTATAGGGAGCGGTTGCCTTATTATCCCCGACCCATGTGTCACGACCTGAGTTTATACCCTAGACGAGACACGGTACTTGGAGTCACAAGTAATCGCAAGCAACCCATGGTCTATCATAACATTGGTAATCTGAGTGATCATAGCGGAAGCTTAACTAATAAAACTATTTGAGAAAACTAAATAATAAAAGTTTATACATCTGAAAGCAAAATTGAAAATCTGAGTCTATGTTTGAAAGCCATCTACATATGATGAGCTGCTGGAACAAGCCCCCAGCTAACTCTAAAGTCTGAATGGATGAAAATAACTGAAAAAAATAAATATCATCCTCAAATGATGCGGACTCACCACTGGTACTGCTGATGTCACCTGAAGAAGATTTGCTAATAGTGTTGAGGCTAAGAACCTGCGACTATATCATGATACAATATAGCACAGAAGGTATGTGTCTATACTTTGAATGTAATGAGTAAGTGGGAGAAAATATAACATAAAGAATAAATAACTGAACTATAATGACATGTAATAACCAACTAAAATACTGAAACCGAACAAACTAAAATATAACTGAAATGGTAAAAATGACCCTGTTTGATGGTCATAGACATATCCTGATTTTGAGATACTAATCTAAGCTAACTGTACTGAACCAAACTGAACTGAGTAAACTAAAACTGTTCTGAGCTGAGCTAAATTTAAACTGTACTGACTAGTGGGAGAGTTTATAACCAACATATAACCACGTGAGCTAGACGTGACTTCGATGTATACACCCCATTGGTAGGACCCAATATACCTTGCTAGGGTATAAAGGCATGAACTGAGTGATCACAAGTTTGGGGCCATAGGGCCAGTAAAATAACCTACGGTGGTAACGTAGTTCTGGGAATCTGGGTGTGCTGGAACACAAATCTACTCGGTGCTAAGTACTACTCCCACTGGATAGTCCTAGAATGACTACTAAGATGATAACTCGAATCTGGGGCCCAAGACTAAGTCAGGGATACCTATCTGGAAGTACCCTGAGAGTCTTATTAGACCACATTCTGTAACTGGTGTTCTAAGACTAGCCAGAGCTGCTTATCTGAAAATGTCGTAACCGTCCAAAGAACAAATTGAAAATGAAGCTGGGGGTTCTAAAACTGGTCAGAACTACTTATCTGAAAGTGTCATAACTTTCTAAAGCACCACTAAAATCTGATATCTGATATCTGAGTCTAATAACTGATTATTGGGAGGCACCACTAACACCTCTAGAAAAGGCTGTAGTCAAACTGATCAGTTGACATTTCTGAATAATACTGAGTACACTGATATTCTGACTAAAGCTGGACTAGCATGCACTTTACTGAAATTTCAATTAATTTTAACAATATGGGAATCCTAACACTGGTAGAGTCAAGCAACATGATTAACTAAATTATGCTAGACCTTAAAATACTGCATTAATAACTAGGGCTAAATAATTTCACAAGAAGCTAGTTTCCACATGATTTCTAAGAATTTAGGAAAAACATACCAACTAATAACATGGATAATGTTCCATATGACGTTTATAGAATTCTGTCTGAAAACTTTCAATATTTCAAAATCACAGGGCTATAACTGATAGAAGAATTAAGGAACGGTTTTAGGAATACAAGGGAAGAATAATTCCCTTGTTGAATTCCCACATACCTAGTGAATAAATTCCAGAGAGGATCCCTTGAGAATCTGAGAAGAAACTGACAGCCCTAGCTCTTGCTCTGAGTGTTTTTGAGAGAAATCTTACGAATTGATTTTTCTGAGGGAATGAGAGGGGTGAAGTAATCGTCGATTACCCCTCTAAATTCCCTGAAAATAACCCAAAATGATGTAGTTTAGGTATTAAAAAGGTGAAAAATTACAAAAATATCCCTGGGGAAAAATCTGGAAAAGCTGCCGACAGGGACCAACGGGTCACTCAACGAGTCATTGGTTGAGACCACGACTCGTTGGGACCATTCGTTGGTCTTGAGGCTTGGGTTTTGGGCTCATTAGAACTGACAACGAGAGGGACCACGACTCATTGGATGAACCAACGGGTTGTTGGTTCCTCCCGTGGTCACTGGATGAGAATTCTAGGAGGCCTGGCAATGGGTAACACAACGAATCATTGGTAGACCCAATGGGTCATTGTGTCAAGTCGTTACCTCCACTGGAGAAGTTATTAAAATCCCTGAACTTGACACCATGGGTGGTCACAACGACTCATTATGGGATACAAAGGGTCATTATTTTCCACTCGTTATCATTGAAAAAGGTTTCTGGGAATCCCAACTAACGACTTACACCATGAGTCATTGTATCACACGACGACTCATTGGTTGAGTCTTGGTGTCCTGAAAAAGGGAATTTTGAGCTGGGACCAACAAGTGACAGGATGACTCATTGGTTCTCACAACGGGTCATTCCATGTCCCGTTGGTTCCCCAAGGACCAAAGCAGGGATTACCACGACAGAGGCAACGGGTCATTGGATATGACCACGACTCATGGTCTCGGTCATCCTGTGGCAACTTTTCAGGTTTTTTCTAGATTTTTCTTGAAAGGTTTGAGTTTGGTCCAGGAAAGTTTTGAGGTGTTACAATATCTCCCCCTTGGGATCATTCATCCTCGAATGAAGGCTAAAACTACTGGAAAACCGGGAAAAGAGCCGCAATTCCTAAACTGAGGCTATGAACTGATTTATGAAAGAGTAACTGACCCGAACTAACTTAGCCATGCTAACAGAGCTGATGCAACTAGAATGCAAACAGAAAACCTGAATAGAGTTGATGAGTACGGAACTGATCAAAGTGTTAAAGAGAAATTTAGTACCTGATGCTGGAACTGAACTGGAAGGGAATACATGAGGGTATCTTACCATCATGTCTGCTTCGGCCTCCATGTGGCTCCCTCAACTAGCTGGTTCCTCCACAAAACTTTCACTGAAGCGACTTCTTTGTTTCTCAGCTTGCGAACCTAACGGTCAAGGATCTGAACTGGGACCTCTTCATAAGAGGGACTATCCTTCACTCCCACACTGTCTAGTGGAACAACTGAAGTTGGATCACTAATGCAATTCTTTAATAGTGACACATGGAAGACTGTGTGCACAGATGCTAAGTCTGGAGGTAACTCTAACTCGTATGTTAAACTGCCAATTCGCTTTAAAATTTTGTAGGGTCCCACATATCTTGGACTGAGTTTTCCTTTCTTCCCAAACCTCATCACCCCTTTCATGGGTGAAATTTTCAGATAAACCCAATCATCTACTACAAAGTCTAACTCTCTTCTCCTAACATTAGCATAGGATTTCTGTCGGCTTTGCGCTGTTTTCAACCTCTTCCTAATAAGTTGCACCTTCTGCATAGCTTGATGAACTAATTCTGGCCCTATCATGGTAGCTTCACCAACCTCAAACCACCCTATTGGAGACCTACACCTCCTACCATATAATGCCTCAAACGGGGCCATCTGGATACTGGAGTGGTAGCTGTTGTTGTACGCAAACTCGATGAGAGGTAGGTGATCATCCCAACTGGCCTTAAAATTGATCACACACGCTCTCAGCATATCTTCTAAGTTATGGATAGTCCGCTCAGCTTGTCCATCTGTCTGCGGGTGAAAAGCTGTACTGAGCTTGACCTGAGTACTGAGTCCTTTCTGAAATGACTTCCAGAAATGCAAGATGAACTGGGTACCTCTATCTGAAATAATGGAAAAGGGAACCCCATGCAGTCTGACTAACTCCTGAATATATAGCCTAGTATAATCCTCGGTTGAGTCTGTAGTTTTAATTGGGAGGAAATATGTTGACTTGGTCATCCGGTCTACCATCACTCAAATTGAGGCATGCTGCCGACGAGTAGTAGATATNGGAAACAGAAATGGAAGAGGCCATGAGGATGACAATGGAGATGCTGCCGACGAGTAGTAGATATGTAATAAAGTCCATATTCACTTCTTCCCACTTCCATGTGGGTATGCTGATATCCTGCGTCATTCCCCTAGGTCTCTGATGTTCCACCTTAACCTGTTGATAGTTGGGCGTTTAGCCACAAATTCTGCTATGTCTCTTTTCATGCCGTTCCACCAGTAAATACCCCATAGATCAAGGTACATCTTAGTGGCACCTGGGTGGATAGAATATCTCAAATTGTATGCTTCAGCCAGTATCTGCTGTCTCAAGTCACCTATATTCGGTACACATAGTCTACCTTGGTAACGGAGTACACCATCTCCCCCTTTGGAGAAAGCCTCCACTTATTTTTTGAGAACTCTCTCCTTTAGATTAAGAAGTATGGGATCTTCATCTTGCCTTGTCTTAACTTCAACGACTAACGAGGAATCTGATCCACTCTGCACTACTACTCTGCCCTCAGCTGTATCAACCAACTGCACTCCCAACTGAGCTAACCTGTGAATATCCTTTTCCAGTTCCTTTATGCTCTCTTCAACATGAGCCACCTCCCCATAGACATCCTGCTTAGGGCATCAACCACCATATTGTCTTTGCTCGGGTGGTACAGCATACTCATGTCTTTATTCTTCAATAGCTCCAACCACCTTCTCTGACGAAGATTTAAATCTTTCTAACTGAACACTTATTGAAGGCTCTTGTGATCGGTGAAAACATCCACATGAGCCCCATAAAGGTAATGCCTCCATATTTTCAACGCAAACACCACTACTGCCAACTCAAGGTCATGTGTCGGATAGTTCTTTTCATGAACCTTGAGCTGTCTAGAGGTGTAAGCTATCACCTTACTCTACTGCATTAGAATGCAACCGAGTCCAACTCTGGAAGCGTCACAATACACTACAAACGGATTTGTTCCTTCCGATAAGGTTAACACTGGGGCGGTAGTAAGTTAAGTCTTCAACTCATGGAAACTCTTCTCATACGCATCGGACCACTGAAATTTCACCTTTTTATGGCTCAACCTAGTCAGAGGATATGCAATAGAGGAAAAACATTCCACAAAACATCGGTAATAACCGGCTAGACCCAAGAAACTTCTGATTTTGATTGGGGGAAGTAGGTCTTGGACAGTATTTTCACCGCTGCTATCTTTTTAGGGTCTACTTGAATACACTAACCCAAGACGACGTACTAAGAAAAGTCACAGACTTCAACCAAAATTCACATTTGCTAAACTTAGTGAATAATTGGCAGTCTCTGAGCTTCTGTAGCACTATCCTCAGATAGTTAGCATTTTCTGGCTCACTTATGGAGTATACAGAATGTCATCAATAAATACAATGATGAACATGTCTAGATACGGCTTGAATATCCTATTCATCAGGTCCATGAAAGCTCGGGGGCATTAGTTAATCCGAAGGACATAACACGAATTCATAGTGACCATACGAAGTTCTGAAAACTATTTTCGGTATGTCACATTCTCTGACTCTTAACTGATGATACCTCGAATTGAGATATACCTTGGAGAAACAACTAGCTACCTGAAGCTGATCGAACAAGTCGTCAATCCTAGGTAGGGGATACCTGTTCTTAACTGTGACCTTATTCAACTAACAGTAATCGATACACATTCTGAGGGTACCGTCTTGTTGAAGGTAAAGATCAAGAGTCCAAGATAGAGCTCAAAGAGAAATTTAGTTAAGTCATTATATGAGACTAAGTGTTTAGTTCTTCTTGTTTAACTAGAATAGGACTCTTGTAGTTTGTAGTTATCCTACTTCTTCTACTTAATTCTTCTTCTATATATAAGAGTCATTTGTATACTATTATACACATCAATATACGACTAATTCTCTCTAAAATATCTTGAGAATTCTTCATGGTATTAGAGCATTGAGAACTCTTCTCGCGGTTAATTATTGAAATATGGAAAAACTGTTTCTGTTCAAACAAAATGGCCCCGACAACTTCCTCAACCAATACTGTCTCTACCTCATCATTGCACCAGCTCATCGCCTCGTGTTCCATCAAACTTAAACCAAGAAACTATCTGATCTGGATAACACAGATGCTGCAACTTATCCAGGTGATGAAGTTAACATATCTCATCAAAGAGATGGCACCAGCTCCAGCATCAAAAGGTTTGGAGAAAGATGATGAAAGTGGCTCTGGAAGGCTGCTGAAGACAGTGGCAGTAAGGATTGGGAGGAGAAAGATGTTCTGCTTAGAAGTTGGTTTGCAGGTACACTATCAGAAGAAGGAATGTACTTAATAGTAGGGTGTTCCACTGCTAAGGAGATGTGGGAATGACTAGAAGAAGCCTATCTTCAAGCAACCAAGGACAAAAAATTCCAACTTAAACAGCAACTACAGAATGTTAAGTTGGGAAACAAGAACATTGATGAGTACATTAAAGAATTCAAATGCATTTTTGATGGACTTGCAGCCATACACAAACCGATTGATGAAGATAGCAAAGTTATTAACTTTCCTAGAGGCTTAGGTCTCAAGTACAAGACATTCAAAACTGTCATGTTAGGTAAGGCACCCTATCCTACTCTAAATTAGATTTTCAATGCACTCAGGGGTTTTGACATGAGAGAAGATGAAGAAGAAGTTCCTTAACAAAACTACAGTATGACATTCTCTGCTCAAAGAGGTAAAGGAAGAGGAAACCATTCTCAAAGAGGTAGAGGTCCTAACAATTTTAACTCTAGGGGAAGAGGTTTTAGGCTTGCTGGACAAGGATAGAACAATCAGAGAAATCAAAGTACTCAAGGTGGAAGTAAGAACAAGGGAAACATGTAGGCTTCTACAGGTGAGACACATGTCAAATTTATGGTAGAAATAATCACACTGCTCTTAAGTTCTTCTACAGGTGGGACTATTCCTATCAGTTTGCAGATGAACTACCACAAGCACTAGCTACTGTACATCTTCAAAATTCAACTACTGGAGATGACAGTATGTATGTGGACTCAGGAGCCACCAGTTACATGACAAACAATCTAGGTAACCTATCTGACCTCCAACCTTATAATGGATTTGATAAAATTATTGTTGGAAATGGTTCTCAATTAGACATGACACATGTTGGAAATACAACTAGATCAGGTTTGAAACTGCAGGAAGTTCTTGTAGTACCTAAGATCACTAAGAATATGCTTTCAGTTAGTAAGAATGCCAAGGATAACTCATGCACTCTTGCATTTGATGAATCTGATTTTGTTGTTAAGGACAAGAAGACAAGGAAACTACTGGCCAAGGGATCTAGAAAAGGGGGACTCTATGCATTGGAAGATAACTACCTCTATGCCTTGACTGCCACACAAGACTAGAAGAACTCAGACAATATATGGCATGCTAGATTAGGACATTCTAGTTTGAAGTCTTTAAAAATTCTGAGTAGAAATAGGAACATTGATGTTAGTTGTTGGAATAAAGTGCCTACTGTTTGTTCTAGTTGTCAGTTGACCAAAGGTTGTAAACTACCTTTTGGTTTGAGAAATAAAATTGAGAAAGTACCTTTGTTGAGAATTCACTATGATCTTTGGGGCCCTGCTCCAGTTGAATCTTCTAAACATATGAAATATTATGTGATTTTTGTTGATGATAATACAAGGTTCACTTGGCTCTATCCACTGAAAAAGAAGTCAGAATTTTTTGAAGTATTTCTTAGATTCCAAAAAATGGTGGAAAGGCAGTTATCAAAAGTTATAAAAATTTTCCAATGTGATGGAGGAGGTGAGTTCATTAGCACAGAATTTGTTAAGCACTTGGAAAGTTATGGTATAATCAAATACATTTCTTGTCCTAACACACCAGAGAAAAATGGCATTGCAGAAAGAAAGCATAGGAACATAGTTAAGAATGGTTTAACCTTGTTGTTTCATGCCAAACTACCTTTATTCTTACGGGTAGAAGGTTACTACTGTGTTTCTCATAAATAGACCGCCTTCATCAGTGTTGAAAATGACCACTCCTTTTGTTCAACTATATGGTGCAAAACCTGACTACAACAGCCTAAAGGTGTTTGGATGTAGATGCTTTCCATATTTAAAAGGTAGCACTAAATTCAGTCCCAAGACTTATCCTTGTGTGTTTATTGGATATAGAAGTTTGCACAAAGGATATAGATGCTATCATCCTCCAACAAAAAGAGTCTATGTATCCATACATGTCATCTTTGATGAATCCACACAACCTTATGTGAATCTGTCTCAATCACAGGCATAAACTGATATTTCACCTCACTTAGCTACTTTTGTTGAGTTCTTTTCTAAGTTGCAAGAACCAAATTCAGGGGAAGTGTTTTCTAGTTGTGATGTTTCTTATCATGTTTCTTCTCCTTCTGCTGATGTAGTGACAAGCAATGCAGTTGGTGATGCAGCTGTGTCTGACACTTAGCCTACCATTCTTGTTGATGATGAAGTGGTGACTAACACTCAGCCTACCATTCTTGTTGATGATGAAGTGGTGACTAACAGTCAGACTTCAAGAGATGGTTCAATTGACCAATTATCAGATGATGGTGATATAGAGACTTCATCAAATGATGAAGCTGTTGATGATAAAGATATTAAGTCACAAAGCACAAATGCACCATAGCCAAATGTTTTCTCTATAATTGATCCTTAAGGTACACAGTTGGAAGTTGATCTTTCAGGTTGGTTCAACACTAGTAGTCCACAATCAAAAGTTGCTACAAGCATTGAGACTGAATGTAGCCACAGTACTATAGATTCTATTAATCCTAAGAATCAAGGACATTATATGGTGATAAGGCATAAGGAAAAGTCTACTCACATGTCTCTTGCTGCAAATAGAGAAGAGGCACACAGAGAACCAAGAGCTACAAAGGAAGCATTAAAGCCTCCTCACTGTCTTACAGCAATGCAAGAGGAAATTGATGCTCTTCACAACAACCAAACCTGGACACTGGTTCCTAAAATTGTAAGAATGAAAATAGTTGGCTCTAAATGGGTGTTTAAAACTAAACTGAAGGCAAATAGAACCATAGACAAATACAAAGCAAGACTGGTTGCAAGAGGTTTTTCCCAACTAGAAGGGGTTGATTTTGAAGAGACATTTAGTCTTTCGGTCAAGGCCACAACCATAAGAGTGGTTCTCTCAGTGGCTGTCAGCTCAAGATGGGAGATCAGACAGTTAGAAAAATGCTTTCCTGCATGGCCATTTACAGAAGGAAGTATACATGAGCCAACCTCCAGGCTTCATTGACTTCAGGTATCCTAATCATGTATGTCTGTTAAAGAAGGCATTGTATGGCCTCAAACAGGCACCTAGCACCTGGTTTGACAGGTTCAACCTTCATTTTATTCATCTTGGTTTTATATGTAGTAAGGCAGACTCTTCCTTGTTTACACTTCACTGTGGGATAGGCACAATTCTTCTCCTATTGTATGTAGATGATATAATTATAACAGGAAGCAATTCAGAGTATGTCTCAGAGATTATTACCAAACTTGGTAAACAGTTTTCCATGAAAGATCTTGGACCTCTTCATTTCTTTTTGGGAATTGAACTCAGATACTTCACAGGTGGAATTCATTTGAGTCAAGGCAAGTATTCTACTGAGCTTCTTGCCAAGACTGACATGTCCTCAGCAAAAGCACTGCGCACACCTCTAGCACAGAAGCATGGACTACACGAGGCTACTGGAAAACCTGTTGATGTCTCACTATACAGGAGCATTATGGGATGTCTTGAATACTCAACACTCACTAGACCTGATATCACTCATACAGTGAATCTAGCCAGTCAGTTTATGCAAAATCCAAATAGTGAGCATTTTCAAAGTGTTAAAAGGATTGTTAGGTACATTAAGGAGACTCTGAACTATATGCTTAGAATCATTTCACAATCACTATGCAGCTTATATGGTTATTCAGATGCAGACTGGGGAGGCTGTTCACTTACTAGGAGGTCAACTACTGGCTAAACTATTTATCTTAGTGCAAACTACATCTCTTGGGCATCCAAGAAACAAACGATAGTAGCAAGATCAAGTGCTGAAGCTGAGTATAAAGCCTTGGCATCCATTGTAGCTGAAATGACATGGATCAGCTATGTTCTTCATGACATTTGTGTGTATCTGCAGACAATTCCTACTCTATATTATGAAAATTTAAGTGCCTTATATATGACAGTGAATCTAGTTATGCATGCCAGGACAAAACATGTTGAGATAGACTACCACTTTGTTCGAGAAAAAGTGGTCAGAGGACAATTGCTCACTCAATTTGTGAGGTCTAAGTATTAGCTGGCTAATATACACACAAAGGCCTTGTATAAACAAGTGTTTGATGGTTTTAGAAGCAAGCTAGGAGTAACTACTCCACCACTCACTAGCTTGAGGGGAAGTGTTGAAGATAAAGATCAAGAGTCCAAGATAGAGCTCAAAGAGAAAGTTAGTTAAGTCATTGTATGAGACTAAGTGCTTAGTTCTTCTTGTTTAACTAGAAAAGGACTCTTATAGTTTGTAGTTATCCTACTTCTTCTACTTAATTCTTCTCCTATATATAGGAGTCATTTGTATACAATTATACACATCAATATACGATTGATTCTCTTTAAAACAACTTGATAATTCTTCACGTCTTTCTTTCACACGAATAATACTGGAGCATCCCATGGAGAGATGCTGGGCCTGATGAAACCTTTATCAAGAAGGTCTTTTAGCTGCTCCTTCAACTCCTTAAGTTCAGTTGGAGCTATTCTGTAAGGAGGTATGGAGACGGGCTGAGTGTCTGGAAGAAGGTCTATGCCGAAGTCTATTTCCTGCTCAGGAGGGACTCCGAGAAGATCTTTGGGAAACACATCAGGGAATTCGCTGATAACAAGAACTAACTAGATAGTTAGGGTCTTAGAGCTTGACTATTTGAACCAAACTAGATGAGAAATAAGCTTTCTTGCCTTAAGGAAGGAAATAAACCGACCCTTAGGTGCTGAACTACTGCCCATTCACTCTAAAATTGGCTCAATAGGGAACTGAAATCTGACGACTCTAGTTCTACATTCGACTGAGGCATAACCAGAGTGTAACCAATTAATGCCAAGAATGAGATCGAAATTGACCATGTCTAACTTTATGAGATCAGATGGAATAACCTTATTCAAGATTAAGATTGGGCAGTTTCTATACACCCAGCTGGCTCTAACTAACTCACCAACTTGGGTAGAGATTGAGAATAGTTCTAAGAGGACTTCTTGTCTGATATCAAACTGTACAACTATATAGGGAGTCACAAACGATAGTGTGGATCCTGTATTTAGTAAGGCATACACATATAGATGGAAGAGACGTAACATACCCGTGACCACATCAGGTGAGCTCTCCTAATCCTAACGAGAGGAAAAAGCATAAAAATGGTTTTGGTGCTGACCACCATCCGTACCTGAAGTGTTGGCCTGCTGGAGCTGCTGAAGTGGTAGGCTGTGATCTCCCCCGTCCTGCTGACAGGCATTCTCTGAGCCGGTGACCTAGTTGTCCACACCCAAAGAAACCCTCTCGGCCTGAAGGCATTCCCCTGGATGGTTCTTTCCACACTTAGGGCAAGCTGGGTAGCGGTTGCTGGCACTGTAACTCTGGGACACCCTTTCGATCCTTGTGGGACTGGAAAGTAGGGCCACTGGCGAAGTGGGTGTTGGAGTCCTCTGCTGCTGCTGTGGGTGGCTACTACTTCTAGACCTCTGGTGGCCATAATCTGATTGGCCAGTCCTATCCCGCTTATTCTCCCGCTCCATGTCTTTTAGCATTTCGGCCTCAATCTGTTGGGCATGAACGATGAGGCTGGAGAGGCCAATATCTTTGATAAGCATCACAGTCCTACACTCCTTAAGGAACAGGTTCTATACTCCGTTAACGAACTTAAGCATGCGAGCCTTGGCTCGGCTACCATCTTCGAAGCATATTTTGACAACCGTGTGAACTCTAGTGCATATTCTTCCACCATCTTGTTGCCTTATTTCAAATTCATGAAGTCTGCCATCTTAGCTCCCTTAATTCTCGGGGGAAGAATTTGTCTAGGAAGCCTATTGCTAAATCCTCCCACTCCACTGGTTCCGCTCCCACTGGTTTCCCTTCTTTCCACTGATTGTACCAGATCTGGGCTACTTCTTTCAACTGGTAGGCAGCCAGGTCAACACTCTTAGCGGAGCTAACACCCATAATATATGTGATCTTCCCTATCTCATCCAAGAACTCCTGTAGGTCCTCTCCCACCTTAGATCCATGAAAGGTTGGGGGGTTCATTTGGGTGAAGTCTCAAACTCGGGCGACTACTACGGACCCATTAGAGTTAACCGGAACCACCTGCTGGTTCACCTGGTTCATGACTGTCTGTGTCAGCAGCTGGATTACCACTATTGAACTTTACCTAGGACACTTGGTTGTCTTGAAGGGCTGTTGGAGCTGGTTGGCTAGGTCGGTTAGCATTGCCAGCCCTTCTTCCGTTTTCGCAACTTGGAGGTATGATTTCACTGAAACGAAATAGAGCACGAGTTAGGAGAATGTTTCTGGAATTGAACTTCAACGCACGATAAAGAGTATGAAAAAAAGGGAGTTTTCTTAATAACGTCTCGTAGCCTCCCTATCATAAGTGTGGCGCGCTTCACACCCATGAAAAAGACTCTACTTGACGCGTCTTTCAGAAATCCTAGGATACTCTAAACCTAGTGCTCTGATACCAAATTTGTCACGACCCAAGTCTATACCCTGTACGAGATACGGTACTTGGAGTCACAAGTAACCTCAAGTCAAACAATGGTCTATCATAACATTGCTAATCTAAGTAATCATAACAGAAGCTTAACTAATAGAATCATTTGAGAAAACTAAATAATAAAAAGTTTAAAACTGAAAGCAAAACTGAAAATCTAAGTCTATATCTGAAAGCTATCTACATATGATGAGTTGCTGGGACAATCCCCCAGCTAACTCTAAAGTCTGGCTGGATGAAAATAACTGAAAAATATAAATATCATCCTCGAATAATGAGGACTCACCACTGGTACTGCTGATATCACCTGAAGAAGATCTGATAACGGTGATGAGGTTGAGAACCTGCGATTGTGTCATGATATGATACAACATAGAAGGTATGCGTCAGTACTTTGAATGTATAGAGTAAGTGGGAGAAAATATAACATAAAGAATAAATAATTGAACTATAATGACATGTAATGACCAACTGAAATACTGAGATCGAACAAACTGGAATATAACTGAAATGGTCAAAATGACCCTGTCCGATGGTCATAAACATGCCATGATTCTAAGATACTGATCTGAGCTAACTATATTGAACCGGAAAAAATTGAGTAAACTGAAACTGTTCTGAGCTGAGCTAAACTGAAACTGTACTGACTAGTGGGAAAGTCTATAACTGACATATAACCACATGAGCTATACGTGGAGTCTGATGTATACACCCCATCGATAGGACCCAATATACCTTGCCAGGGTATAAAGACATGAATTGAGTGATAACAAGTCTGGGGCCATAGGACCAATAAAGTAACCTACGGTAGCAACATAGTTCTGGGAACCTAGGTGCGCTGGAACCCCGGTCAGCTTGGTGCTAAGTCCTACTCCCACTGGATAGTCCTAGACTGACTACTAAACTGATAGCTCGAATCTGGGGCCAAAGACTAAGTCTGGGATACCTATCTGGAAGTACCCTGAGAATCGTATCGGATTGAATTCTGTAACTGGTGTTGTAAGACTAGCCAGAGCTGCTTATTTGGAAGAGTCATAATCGTCTAACAAACAAACTGAAAATGAAGTTGGGGGTTCTAGGACTGGTCAGAGCTACTTATCTAGAAGTGTCATAACCATCTAAAGAACCACTAAAATCTGATATCTGAGTCTAATAACTAATAATTGGGAGGCACCACTGACACCTCAAGAAAAGACTGTAGTCAAACTGATCAACTGACAATTCAGAATAATACCGAGTACATTGATATTCTGACTAAAGCTGGACTAGCATGCACTTTACTGAAATTTCAACTAATTTTAACAATACAGGAATCCCAACACTGGTAGAGTCAAGCAACATGATTAACTACTCAATTATGCTAGACCCTAAAATACTACATTCAAAAGCTAGGGCTAAATCATTTCACAAGAAGCTAGTTTCCACATGATTTCTAAGAATTTAGAAAAAACATAGAAACTAATAACATGGATAATGTTCCATATGATGTTTATAGAATTCTGTCTTAAAACTTTCGATATTTCAAAACCACAGGGCTATAACTAATAGAAGAATTAAGGAAGGGTTTTGGGGACACAAGGAAAGAATAATTCCCTTATTGAATTCCCACAAACCAGGTGAAGAAATTCCGGAGAGGATCCCTTGAGAATCTGAGAAGAAACTGTTTCCCTAGCTCTTGCTCTGAGTGTTTCTGAGAGAAATCTTACGAACTGATTTTTCTGAGGGAATGAGAGGGGTGAAGTAATCGTCGATTACCCCTCTAAATTCCCTAAAAATAACCCAAAATGACATAGTTTAGGGATTAAAAAGGTGAAAAATTATAAAAATGTCCCTGGAAAAAATTTGGAAAAACTGCTGACAGGGACCAATGGGTCACTCAACAAGGTGTTGGTTGAGACCACAACTCGCTAGGACCAGTCGTTGGTCCTGAGGCCTGGGTTCTGGGCTCACTAGAACTGACAACGAGAGGGACCATGACTCATTGGATGAACCAACGCGTCGTTGGTTCCTCCCGTGGTCACTGGATGAGAATTCTGGGAGGCCTGACAATGGGTAACATAACGACTCGTTGGTAGACCCAATGGGTCATTGTGTCAAGTCGTTACCTCCACTGGAGAAGTTATTAAAATCCCTAAACTTGACAACATGGGTGGTCAGAACGACTCGTTGTGGGATACAAGGGTCAATATTTTCCACTCGTTATCATTGAAGAAGGTTTCTAGGAATCCCAACTAACGACTTACACCATGAGTCATTGTATCCACACGACGACTCATTGGTTGAGTCACGGTGTCTTGAAAGAGGGAATTCTGAGTTGGGGACCAACAAGTGACAGGATGAATCATTGGTTCTCACAACGGGTCGTTCCATGTCCCGTTGATTCCTGAAGGACCAAACCATGGCTTACCACGACTAGGGCAATGGGTCGTTGGAGCTGACCACGTCTTGTGGTCTCGATCGTTGGGAGGCAACTTTTCTGGTTTCTTCTGGATTTTTCTTGCAAGGTCTGATTTTTGTCTAGGAAAGTTTCGGGGTGTTACACCATGATGAGCTTTAGGAGGATCTAGAGAAAGAGAAGAAGAAAAGACGATTTTGGGACTAGCTTTTCGTCCGCATGTGAAAGGGGTGAAGAAGATCTAGTACTGCACCCTCCTTCTAGGCCCTAGGGTTCCCCCATTTTCACAAAGAAATATTTAGAGTCATCCTTCCTCAATGGCGATGAGGACGATGAGACTAGTTTTCAGGGTAACAACGGTGACAAGGTCTCCAGCTATTCGGGGTTACAATGTATTTCCCCCTGCGATGTCCCTTTAGCTTAGATACTTCATATCCTTAAAGAACCAAATGCTAGACAACTTCTCTTTTTGCTCATTTGTTGGATGTTTTCTCTTTTTCTCTATGCTTGGGTACAGGTGCCCATTAGGGCATTCGAATGACAATGGCCATGTTTTGGCCCTATATTTATATAAACCGTTGTTCTCATATACACATATACTCGATTCACCATCTTTGACATAACCAAAAATTTTCCAAACAAGGAGGGGATTGGATTCTGTCTAGCAGCCGTCCACTGCAACGGTCACTTTTTCGCTGCTAGGAACCCGCTATGGCAGTTGACTTCTTGCTGTAGCGTGTTCATTACGGCAAGACACACCTTGCTGCAGTGAGACTCGTTGAGCAGAACACAAACAAGGATATTCTTCCCTTAGGTGAACATTGATCTCCCTTTGACACCCTTATAATACTTCATTATCACTAACATTTCACACTTCATTATCAACTCACACATCAGCATGGCTACATGATGTCGCCCAAATTACACCTCGCAATTGAGATATAAAGCGGTCGATGTCAAATATAGAACCCAACAAAGGTTGGGGTCGATCCCACAAGGAATATGGAAATAACTTAAGTCAATGCAAATAGTTGTTACTTACTATCAAGTTACTTATTTCCTAAGAGGGAAAGAAATAGAATAATAAACAAAAGTAAAACTACTGAATGCTTAGATCAAATTCGGTTTGTATTCAATTAACAACTTGACTAGGATTGTGTTCCCCAAGACTTCATAATCACAAGGCTT
>JACEIK010000265.1:111690-123210 GCA_018107945.1 Datura stramonium
TAAGTTAGGTTCACCTAAATGGTTGGTCCCCTATCTAGATGATTATCACCACGCAACTTGGTCCGTATATGGGTGTACTTTTAATTGACCCTTACCCTTAATATCGGATTAACTATCCCCGGATAAGTTCAAGCTATTAGATGAGGGTTGATAGCCTAAAATCTCTGTTGTTAATCTCTTTTCCCATTCAATAGTTTCTTGGTCCAGTAGTAAGAATAAGGCAAGTTCTAATGTTTGCAACCGTCAAGAATCAATAAAAACGAAGGGAAAAATAATACATGCATTAAACCCCGTTCAAGAATCACTAAGTATTTCACCTATGTGTGTTAATTCATCTTGGCTCCCATAACCCTAGTATGGGTTTAGCTACTCATGTTTGTATGATCACAATCACAAAACATTGAACTAATCATAATTGCAACTTAGAAATTATCATAAAAGAAAACCAAGTAATTCAATAAAACTCCAAAATTGATGAATAAATTCCAATGTTGCTTTTGATCCTCAAATTCAAGAACAAAATTGTAAACCTTGTTTCTTGACCCAAGAATAACTCTACAACACCAATATCCTATGTGAAAAATATTAATAATAAACTTCTTATCGAAAATAAACCTAAACAATGTATTTATAGTTCCAAGAAAATCTTTTCCTAACTAAAACTGGAAACCATTTCGTCAGTGATCACGGGCTTGGTGACGATTTGTTAGGACCTTTGACGAGTCGTTGCTTGCTAAAATCAATCATCCACAATATCGTACCCAGTTGTGGCAACGGGTCGTTTCTTGCTAAAATCAATCATCCACAACATCGTACCCAGTTGTGGCAACGGGTCACCTAACGACTCATTGTGCCTGGGCACGAGTCGTTAGGCCCCTCGTGGTCTAACTCCTTCAAATTTTCAGTGCACCTTACAGTTGGTTCCAATGATTTGCTAACGAGTCGTTTAGTCAACTAACGACTCATTATGTTTGTCGTCATCTCCACTGGTCACTTAGTCAATAATTTCTCTCCCATTCTTCATGACTGATTTCACGACTCGTTACCAGATGTAACAAGTCGTTCCCTCAACTCATTAGGTACACTATTTTTGCATCTTCAAAATTCATCCTTTACCCACGACTTCAGCAACGAGTCGTGCTTCTTGCCAACGATTCGTGAAGTGCCTGACAGTCACTTGTTCAGTTGTTTTTAAACATTACATTAATTTGCCCAGTTCACTTTCAAACCTGTTTTCCCGCAACATTAAACACAAAACACATCATACCTATATAAACATATCCGGAATGTGCATATTTTCTTAGTTTTAAGCGTCGAAAGTGCCGTAAAATCACGGCACATCAGTACATCGCCAGATACTAATTGGAATCTTATAGATAACAATTGAGCCCGTTTAGATACCAATTGGAATATTTCAGATACCAATTGGACTCAACCAGATAATCGACACGCTCGAATGACACAAAGCGAAAGAAATAACCGAAACTACCTAGATGCCTTATAGCTTCCCAAAGATTAGATGTGGACATCTACATACCAATCTGCAGAAGTCTACTCGACATTGCTCTTGCACTTGTGAGACCAGTAACCTAGATGCTCTGATACCAACTTGTCACGAACTAATTGGGCATGTCGTGCGGGCATTTATATCGACTCTAACTCGATAAGAGAACCCTCTTTCTATCCACTTGAGCGAGATAGTTGGGGAATCATGTAAGATCTATCATGATGGTTTCGATTATGATGAATCCTTCCACTATTCCTTATGATTTTATGCATATTTATGATTATGATAATTTGGCTCAAGTTATGTTTTTACAAGGTTTCTCTTGTGAATACATTTATGGTTAACTTATGAACTGTTTGAAAACCTTGAGCCCTCATGCC
Source organism: Datura stramonium (assembly GCA_018107945.1). Taxonomy (NCBI): domain Eukaryota; kingdom Viridiplantae; phylum Streptophyta; class Magnoliopsida; order Solanales; family Solanaceae; genus Datura; species Datura stramonium. Next base: position 113,578 of record JACEIK010000265.1, read on the forward strand.
TAAATTATGACTATTGTTTCATGTTTGAAATATCCTACTCTCATGAGCTTTTTATGTATTTTAATAGCATGTTTTTACTCACCTCGCATACTCAGTACATTCAAAGTACTGACTGCATACTCTATGCTACATCTTTTCATGATATAGGTTCAGGCAATCAGACCCAGCGGCTCCGTTAGCCCTGCTCCCTATTAGTCCAGTTCAGTCCCAGTATTGGTGAATCCTCATGTATCGAGGACATTCTTTCAGCCATGTTTTTTATGTCGTACCAGTTTCAAATTTAGCAGACTAGTTGGGGAGTTATCCCATCAGTCCATCTATGACTAGAGGCTTATAGACAAACATGTATTAGTTGACTCAGCTGTTGATCTATGTCACTGTTGTGTTCTATTTTATGCTGTATAGACTTCCGCGTATTCATGTTTAAGGTTTTAAGCTTTCCATTTTAATTAAATTATGATCTTGAGTTGCTATGCACATGCCATGGGTTAGCTTGGAGCCATTCGTAGTTCTAGGTCCCGTGTCTTGATCCGGAGTCCATGCTCGGGTCGTGAAAACTCACAAATAATAATTTTCTACAAGCAGTAGAGTAGTTCATCAATAATATTGTCACGACCCAAATGGGCGGATGTGCGGGCACCTACATCAACTCTGACTCGATAAGAGAACCCTCTTATACATAGTGTCATGACCAATTATAGACTTCATATCTCACACCAGCCAACATTTGCCGGAATAAAACAATGAAAATAAATACTCCCAAACCTTGAATCTCTTGAGGATCTAGTCTAAATAGGTACAAGAGCTCTAATAGAATCCCGATAAAATAAATGACACAACTTCATCTGTAGAAAAATGCGAAAGTTGTTGCTGCGTACTCCACACCAATCATGAGACTTCAAACCTATGACAACCTACACCCGGAAAGGTGTAACAAGTATAGTATCAGTACATACATGTACCAGTAGGCATCATTGGCTGACTAAGATCAGCTCACATAACGACATATAATTTACATGCATTCAACAATAATATATCTAACAATTATTCCAACGCATGATATAAATTAGTATTTTCTTGGCTAGATCATCCATACTTCTAATTCATTAATTTAACCACAATCACCCAATCAATTAGCCCTTGCGTTTTACTTCTAATTGGTTCCCTTTATGCTGCTGCAGCGGTAGTCTTGACCGCTACAACGATCTCGCGACTGCGAAGTTCGACTCGCTGCAGCACTACTTAGTCGGGAAGTAGCCTATTTCCTCTTCATCTAGACCCTTCCTTTTCAGTCACGAATCCATTAACACATGCCTATTCATTTTTCCCATTCAATATCCTTAATCAAACCCGTTTTTATTGTTTTATTAGACCTTTTATTCACCTATGAAATTTAATTATACTTCACCTATGTTAGGCCACTAACGATCAAGTTAACCCATCAATTATTAATCAAAACTACACTCACAATAGCACTATTCTTCATTCACAATATCACTAACATTAAGCCACAAAACACGTAAATTACTCAAATATTCACAAGGAAGCCACAAACCACAAATATAGAGCTCAGTCTGACCCAATTTAATCACAAATTACTTACCTGTCTTCACACCAGATCACATCTTGCAGTACCATACTTGTACCGTGTTACCACATACTTTACCTCAATTGTGCCTTCCACGTTACACCCGAATTCGTGTCGGTGTATCTCATCTCACACTCATATACCTGTACATCTTGTCACTGTCAGCATATGTACATCATGTCATACCTATACAATTTATGTGTCATAATCATACCGTTAGTGATGTGCTGGAACACGCCTCCATCACACCACTGTACACACACGCCAGAGGGTCTTATGTTTGTCCTTCTAGTCATGACCTGCAGGGGACTCTAGNTGATTATTTGCAGGTGACAGGTTGTCCTGCCGAGCTGGCTAGAAATAGCAATTTATGTGTCATAATCATACCGTTAGTGATGTGCTGGAACACGCCTCCATCACACCACTGTACACACACGCCAGAGGGTCTTATGTTTGCCCTTCTAGTCATGACCTGCAGGGGACTCTAGAAATCCATGCACTATACACCCAGCCATATAAGACCTTTATCATACCTATTTGTGTACTCAAGTCTGTACACCTAGCCATATGGTCTTTAAGTATACCTATTTGTGTACTTTATCATGTCGCTTGCCCGGAAGATAACCTCGGGCACGAGCCACTCATATCCAAGCCCTCACTCCCAACTTGATCATACAATTTATTCATTCAAGTCTCATCTCGGCCCTAGACCTCTTAATCAACATGTCAATAATTTATCTTCTGATTAAGACATACCTCTTCATTCACTTGCTCTGTAATCATAGATTCCATGGATCATTTTTGATACAACATATTACCGTTTGAACTATCAATTAAACACACACGCAAACAAGAATCACACATCATAGTACAACGATAAAAAATTCACACATACAACTAGAGTTATATAACAACAATTATAACGAAATTCATAGTTCTTAGCTCAATTCTTACCCGCTAGTTATCCTATCGATTATATATAGAACATCACAAGGGGGTACAACATGTACCGCTCGTGAGATTAGGCTCCGCTACAGCGGCATTACTGTCGCCACAACATGTCACGACCCAATTGGGGGGGTCGTGCGGGCACCTACATCGACTCTGACTCGATAGGAGAACCCTCTTTATAATCAAATGAAATAATAATTACGGATCTCATAAACTTACACCAGCCAACATTATTCTTGAAATACTACTAAAATAAAAAGAAAATTCTCCCCAACACCTTGACTTTCGCAAAAATATAGTCTAGACAGGTACAAGAGCTCTATTTAGAATACTGACAAGTAAAAAGACATAGCTTCGCCTGCGAAAGAAATGCAGAAGCTGATGCTGAGTATCGCCTAGTAAATCATGAAATTGCAATTCACCTGCCAGAAACTCCACCCAAAAAGGTGTAGCAAGAGTAGTATTAGTAAACCACACGTACTGGTAGGCATCATCGGCCGACTACAATGAGTTTACGCAACATCATAAAATTAATATGCAATCAATAATTCAGTTTAAACAATCACTCAATAATTTACCTAGACAATTATTTTACTATTTATTCATGACAGTTATTTAACCATGTATCTGTATTTCTCCATACAGCTTAGCCACAAAGGCTGGCCTGCACACTATTTAGGCCTCACTGCAGCGGTAACTTAACCACTGTTGTAGTCTTGCCACAACGGGAATTCTCTCGCTGTAATGATACTGCTCCAGGAAGTAACTCGACTTCGCTGGTAACCTTACTTCTTTCAACACCTCATCCATTGTAGAAGGATTAACATCATACAAAAATGTAGCAATCTACACTCAATAAAATATACACTTCACAACTTTTTATCTTATCACAAACATTCAATTTATTCCCCCTTCTTATGAAACATTCTCACAGTTAGGAGTAATCCAACAATGATACCTAAATCACATTTATACAACGTTTATACACACAAATATTAACTCATACCCAATTAATTTTATCAAACATCAAGACTTATGGAACAAGTATGACACGATTATGTAGCAGATTACATGCACACTGAACACACGGTAAATAAAACTGTCATTATCAATTTCATCATATCAAGTATTTGTACACATATCAGTGTCATACTTGTCACTGAACTCTGTCACACAGCGGTATGTATATCAAACATACCTACACTAATCTCTGTCTCACAGCCGTATATATATCATGACATACTTGTACTGATCTCTGTCTCACAGCTGTATATATATCATGATTATACTCTTTGTATTACGGTCTTACCGTTATCACTATCGGATTTAACCAGAACTTTACCCAACCCTGTCTTCTGAGGTCCTACAAGGCTAATAGGATAACTAAACGGGCCCAACACACGAACTTAATTCTCCCATCCCCATATCCCCAACTAGGAAAGAGTCTCAGGTACGCCACTTCTACTAGTATTTATATTCTCAAGTAATCTAAATCGTTCTCCTATAGGCTATTTTCTGAGGTTTTTACACTAGAAATGGTGGAGTTAGGGAGGGATGGTGATTTGAATATTTTCAAGCCTAGAGTGGGGCTAGTCTACCATTTTCCTCCCTCACCACTATGCTCTATTGCTAGGCAGGTATGCCTCGAAAGGTGAGGGGCTATATACTGGGCTTTGATGCGCCCTTCAATCCCTTGAGGGTGAAAGGTGAACATGGAAAGGGCAGGAGGAGAGGAAGACTGACTCAAAGGATGACAGTGATGGCCCTGGTAGTGATGAGGCTGGTTTGGCAGCTATGTAGGAGTTATTGGGTGAGTTGCCTAGATTGCTCTAGGGAGGTTCATCATCTAATGTAGCTGTTGTGGACCCTGAGGCTTATAGGGAGCGGTTTCCTTATTAGCCCCGACCCATGTGTCACGACCTGAGTCTATACCCTGGACGAGATACGGAACTTTGAGTCACAAATAACCCCAAGCCAACCCATGGTTTATCATAACACTAGTAATATGAGTAATCATAGAGGAAGCTTAACTAATAAAACCATTTGAGAAAACTAAATAATAAAAGTTTATACATCTGAAAGAAAAACTGAAAATCTGAGTCTATGTCTGAAAGTCATCTACATATGATGAGTTGCTGGAACAAGCCTCTAGCTAACTCTAAAGTTTGACTGGATGAAAATACCTAAAAAAATAAATATCATCCTCGAATGATGAGGACTCACCACTGGTACTGCTGATATCACCTGAAGAAGATCTGCTAATGGTGTTGAGGCTGAGAACCTACGACTGTATCATGATACGATACAACATAGAAGGTATGAATCAGTACTTTTAATATATTGATTAAGTGGAGAAAATATAACATAAAGAATAAATAACTAAACTGTAATGACATGTAATAACCAACAAAAATACTGAAATTGAAAAAACTAAAATATAACTGAAATGGTCAAAATGACCTTGTCTGATGGTCATAGACATGCCCTGATTCTGAGATACTGATCTGAGCTAACTGTACTGAACCAAATTGAACTGAGTAAACTGAAACTGTTCTAAGTTGAGCTAAACTGAAACTGTACTGACTAGTGGGAGAGTCTATAACTGACATATAATCACATGAGCTAGACGTGGACTCCAACTTATACACCCATCAGTAGGACCCAATATACCTTGCTAGGGTATAAAGGCATGAACTAGGTGATCACAAGTCTGGGGCCATAGGGCCGATAAAATAACCTACGGTGGTAACATAGTTCTGGGAACCTAGGTACACTGGAACCCCGATCCACTCGGTGTTAAGTCCTACTCCCACTGAATAGTCCTAGACTGACTACTAAGCTGATAGCTTGAATTTGGGGCCCAATACTAAGTCAGGGATACCTATCTGGAAGTACCCTAAGAATCTTATCAGATTAGATTCTGTAACTGGAATTTTAAGACTAGCCAGAGCTGCTTATCTAGAATCTTCGTAACCGTCTAAAGAACAAACTGAAAATGAAGTTGCGAGTTCTAAGAATTGTCAAAGCTACTTATTTGGAGTAATCCAACAAAGATACCTAAATCAAATTTATCCAACGCTTATACACGCAAATATTAACTCATACCCAATCAATTTCATTAAATATCAAGACTTATAAAACAATTATGATGTGATTATGCTGCAGATCACATACGCACTGAGCAAACGGTAAATAAAACTGTTATTATCAATTTCATCATATCAAGTATTTGTACCCATATCGGTGTCATACCTATCACTAAAAGCTGTCACACAACAATATGTATATCGAACATACATGTACTGATCTCTGTCTCACAGCCGTATGTATTTCATGATATACCTGTACTGCTCTCTGCTACATTCACATCATCAGTAACGTGTCGGGCACACGCCTCCGCGTACACACATGGCAGAGGCTCTTATTTTTGCCCTTCCTTTCATGACCTACAGGGGACTCTAGAAATCCATGTACTATACACCTAGCCATATGAATCATACCTGTTTGCGTACTCATATCTATACACCCAACCTTATGAACATTTAGTCATACTTGTCTGTGTACCCATTCATACTGCTCGCCTTGATGCTCACCTCGGGCACGAGCCACTCATATCCAATTACTCATACACATACAACTCTGCTCGTCCGGATGCTCACCTCTAACACGAGCCTCTCATCTCAGGGTAAGGTACACTAGCAATCTCATTCACGTTTCACCACAGGATAAGAATCTATTATCCCTCACTCATCAACATATGCAATATGATATCAACCAGTCAACTCATATGACAGCTCAACAAACCAATTTATCAACCACAGATCCTCAACATAGCGTTTCATACATTATACTTTGTCAACTCATGTGACCATTTAGAAAGAAATAATAAATCAACAACAAGAAGCATATTTATCATGCAACTCCACTCAATCAACTCAGGTGACCACTTAACAAGGTATATAAATCAACAATCATTAGCACAGTTCATCAAGTATTTCATTTGGTCAACACATATGATACCACATAAGCACACATTGTTTATCTGAATTTTCCTTAACTTTCACCATGACAATTATCGCATTGAGCTTCTCAAACCTCATCTGCAATCATATAAGATATGAACATTATTCTACATGATCAAGGCATGAAGACCCATTAGCTATACCCACAACTTACCACATTTACCAGTTATCTAATTTAAGAAGTGATTCTTCCTGTACGGTTACTTATTAATATATTAGGTAGTAATTATTAAACACGTAATCCCGCCTCAATCAAAATTTACAACCAAGCCATTGCAAATATATTATTCATAATTCTCCAGGATAAATTTTCCATCCTCTTATTACCTAAGGATCCATCATTCATTCAGGTTCTTTCAACCTTATTTAACACTTTAATTCTGTGACTTTCCATCTTAAGGCAGTCTATTTGATTCAACCTTTGCACCATTAGTATTTCTAATTTTTTTCCAAGTAAATTCATCAACACATAAGATTAAATTAGATAAAATTGAGTAAAGCACTCAACCTAGTTAACTACGAATTCATACAATTACTTGTTCTTTCCTTACCTAAAATTCATTTCTAGGCTAGTTAATTTACATCACCGATTCACCTGCTCATTCATAACATATAAAAGGGCACCAACAGGTTCACATAACCCCATTAGGTTTATTTATCTGGCTTCATTCTTGTTCCTCTGCTTTTATACATGTCACGCCCCGAGTCTACACCCTGGACGTAACACGGTACTTGAAGCCACAAGTGACCCCAAGTCAACCCATGGTCTATCATTCACTAGCATTCTGAGTAAACATGCACAGCGAAACTTAAAATAATAGCATACGATATTTAAGAAAACAAATCTGAAAGTAAAAGTTCAAATCTTTAAATAACACTGAATAAACTAAAAGTCATGTCTGTCTGAAAGCCATCTAACTGAGGAGTTACTGGGACAAGCCCCCAGCTAACTCTAAGTTTAAATAAAGCTAATAAGTGACTGAAAGAAAGAAATTATGCCCTCGGATGATGAGGACTCACACTCCAACTGTTGAGGTGGGATACTTTGAAATGTGGCAGCTGTCTGTACTGAGTTTGAGAACCTGTGGTTGTATCATGAAATGATACAACATAAAAGTATGTGTCGGTACTTTGAATGTACTGAGTATGTGAGAGAAACATAACACAAGATAAGTACTACTAATACTGAATTGAGAAAACATGCAAGAATCCACTAAAACTGCTGAACTGAATAACTGATATAACTGGGAAGGTCTGAAAGACCCTGTCTGGTGGTCTAGGTTGTTTTAAGTCTAATTCTGATCCGAAATGAGCTAAATTTAACTGATACGACATGAAATGACCAACTACAATACTGAAAAATGATACAATCGGCGGAGAACTGATATGGTCAAAAATGACCCTGACTGATGGTCATAAACATGTTCTAAGTCTGAGATACTGATTCTAGACTACTGCAATGTACTGATCTGGACTGAAGGATCTGATAATAACTGCACTGACTTGTGGGAGAGGCTATAACCGACATATAACCACGTGAGATAGACGTGGTTTCCGATGTACACACAACATTGGTAGGACCTAATATACCTTGTCAGGGTATAAAGGCATGGACTGTGAAAACCACTGTCAAAAGGGGGCCATTAGGCCAAGTAAATAAAACCTACGGTGGCAACGTAGTTTTGGTACCTAGCTGCACTGGAACCCCGACTCTTTCGGTGCTAAGTCCTACTCCTATTGGATAATCCTATTACTGCTACTACTGACAAGCAGATAGCTCGATACTGGGGTCCAAGACTATACTGACCTAGGGATACCGTCAGAGAGTTCCCTGACCGTCTTATAGGACCGAATTTAGAAACTAAGTTCTAAGACTGGTCACAAATGCTTAGCCGAAAGCATCATAACCGTCTAAGAACAAACTGATAACTGAACTGGGGCTCGGGGCTGGTCAGAGCTATAACTGAATGTCATGACCGCCTAATGGACCAAATAACTGTAATCTGAATCTGAGTCTAAAAAACTGGGAGGCTCCACTGACACCTCGAAAATAAACTGGAGTCAAACTGATCAGCTAACATTTCTAAAATTTCTGAGTAGGCTAGTATTTTGACTAAAACTGGACTAGCATAATCTGACTATGAAAAATGACTGACGTTAACAACGTGGAAAGATCCCAACACTGATGACGGACCCGTTTGAAGGACTCTACATGTTTTGAGCGTGGACTGAGACCTTGAGACTAAAAATACCAGGACACTAACTCCTACTCAAGGATCTATATCACTCAATCATCACTCACTCGAAACTTCACATATAAACGTAGCATTTCTGTTGGAATCCAAGTCATGCAAATTCCTCCCTAATCTATGATGAGGACCAGGACTAACTTTCAGCTAATCAGAAGCCTGAGAGTCTAGGGAAATTATAGACATACATTCTCTTACTCAAATTATGGCATCATAAGCCAAGAACACGATGTAAGTAATGGATTCTATATCCATACAATCTCAGGGATTCAAATCATTCTTTAAACATGTATAGAAAAATCATGGTAAAAATAAGCATGTGCATACTTCATAAGAACCCTAGCTTGAAAATGATGCTAATGCATAGGAAAATTCCAGAAAATATGCTACGACCATTTCTTATGCCAAAATCATGAATTTAATAGTGATTTCATAATATACCATGCTACTTATCATGAGGGTCAGAAAATTTATGAAAAACATATGAGAAATCATGCTAGATTGAAACCTCAAGACATAAATTCTTGTTAGAATTAAATGACTAGGGTTTTGTTACACCCCGTAAAATTCTCGACACATAGATGGCCTATTCGCATGTTGGTTAAGAGTTTTTGAATACCATACATGCTAGGGAAAGGCCCGGGGAAAGACCGGATAAGAAATCCGTCGAACCATCGCAGAAGGAGCCGGGGCAGAGCCCCTTCGCGATGGCAACATGTCACAGAGGGAGGGCCTCCGCGTTGGCCCCGTGACACGTTGGCCCTATCCAGGCTCAAGTATAAAAAGCCTCCAACTTCGGTTCATTTTATTAAATCCTCATAAT
>JACEIK010000265.1:125761-145224 GCA_018107945.1 Datura stramonium
TTCTCGCCCATTAGGTACACTGGAGATCCACACAGTTTTATCATTCTTTATACCACGATCAATGTAACGAGTCATTACTTTCCCAACGATTCGTTAGGCCCACTCGTCAAGTACACTGGAAAACAACTTTAGAAATTTAGCTTCCTCAACCCACGATTAACATAACGAGTCATTGCTGCTTCTAACGACTCGTCACCCCCTTTCGTTACCTACACTGTCTGAGACTTAACCCAGGGCCCCTATCCTCCATCCAATGACCAACCAAACAATTCGTTTCCAAGTATGACGACTCGTCAGGTCGTCCGTGGTCACTAGACTTGCCATCCTTTCCTTACAGATCATTCACGGGTCAGACCACGACCCGTTATGTATCCTAACGAGTCATTCCTTAACTTATTATGAGGCAAGTTTTTGCTGATTTTTCTGCTGAGTCTCATCTAACTCTGGGGTCCGATCTCAAGGACTTCTGGGGTGTTACAATACAACACATGCACAAAGATATATTCAAATTTATACTATCAATTATACCATCAAGAACAATTACAATCACATGTCATCAACACCTACTATTAAGTTAATCACCTCAAGACTCCACTAGCAAGATCATAACATCAAGGACACATTATCAAGAATATACAATCAAGAGTACTTGTCAAGGACATCACATTAAGAGTGCACTCCCCATTATTAATCATTAATTAGGTTTCACTTATCCACATGTTCTCGTAGTTAGGATTAATCCTCCACTTTTATAGTTATGTCACTACAAGTATTTCATCAAGTCATCATATTTTATGATCCCTCTACCCTCATCGATTGTACATCAATAATACACACGTATACGATTCACTAATTATAGTCTAACAAAAAGGTAAGCCATAACCTACCTGGATCGCAGAACTGGAACATGTAGCTACTCCGGGGGAGCTTTGCCTTTCCTCAACTCATTCGAACATTCAAAGTCTAACAAAAGACATTAAGGACTCAATCAATAGGCTACTTCTTTGATTCAAGGGTTTGGTAACTCAACCCACTCCATTCTACCAGTTGTTTATGGCCTAATTCGATAATCATAGGCTAAATTTATCATAACTTAAATCTACAATGATCATTCAACCCTAGTTCATGAAGTTTTTACTCCTTTAACCCTCTTAAAACAATTTAAAGGTTAGGGGTTTTAGATTCATCGAATTCTAGGTCTCAAACTATCACCAAAACAATGTTCTATAATCACATTCACCCTAGAAAGTGTTAATTTATCACTTTTAGACCAGGAAATCAACACCCAATCATTCCCATAACCCTAGCCCTAATTTTCACAAACCTAGGATTCTTAGCTAGGAATTCACCATTAGAGACTATCTTTAATTCTAGGTGTTAGAGAATCATAAGATAAAAGGATTAACAAGAAAATCTTACCTTGGAATAAGAAATTGCTCTAGCCCTTTAAAATTTCCACCAGAGCTCTCAAACTTCGTGCCTTAGGATAATGGGGTGAAAAACCCCGAAATTTTAACTTAAATTGGCTTTCTGCCTCGCGTTGTCTGCTGCAGCGGTCCCGCTACGGCGAAGGCTTGTTCGCCACGGCGGTCTTGTTTCCTGCCAAATTTTGGATCATTACACTAATGTCATCAAGGCTCTATAACAATTGGTCAGGTCGTTACACAACTGTCTCGCTGCAGCGGTTCCCCACCCACTGCAGCGATACTATTCAAGCAGTACCTCGACCGGCTCTTCTCCAAGTATCCCCAAAAATCATTTCTTCATAAAATATCTCCCACTCGAATATTTTCACAATTCATCGTTCACCTCAATAACAATACAAATGAACATGTTTAGCAGTTCAACACAGTTCCATGTCAATTTGGTGGCATCATCATATCAAGTTTTATTCAATCAATTGAATTTTAACAGGGCAATCATCATATTAAATTTCATTTCAATAATTGAATTTTAATAGGGCAATCATCACCACGACTAATGCCCATAGGCCAAATCAATACCTTATTGTTGCACCTGCATACAGACTATTATATGAAGTCTAACTCCTCTAAGCACATAAATCAAGCCTTATTCTTTTACAACTATAGCCTACCAGATTTTATACAGGGAGATATCATCATCTCTTCCCTTTTTCTTTCACTACTCTAAACTTACTATTTTTCATTATACTAGGTTAACTAAATTCGATAGTTTCCCCCTATATCATGATAGCAATCAAGTATATGTACATACATGTTCGTAAATATCAAAGTATAACACAGGGTGAATAAGCCATAGACTATATAGGCACCAAGCTATCATCGAGATGTTCTCAGTTGCATGTTTGCACTGAGTCCTGTGTTCTTGTAGAGAGTCATAGCTACGAGGGTGAATTCTTGCCTCCTCTAGCCTCCTAGTTTCTTTTCTTGTTTCCTCCTCCCGTTTTGGGCATTTTTATTTGACCCCTTTTAAGAGAATAGGTTTTTAAATCCTAACTGGAACTATTGCAGAGTTCTGGTTTGCATCACCCGCTGCAGCGAGACCTCCCCTGTGATGAAGAACAGCCCGTTGCGGTAGACTTACGTCTGGTCTCACCCGATTCTTAATCAGCTTAGTTTGAAATCGTATACTACTTGATCTTTCAGTTTTGGTAACTTCACCCTGACTGGCAAAATTCTAAACTTCACCTTGCTTAAGTCATCCAGGTGTTATAACAAGCGGATGTATCGTTACAAATATAAACATAACAAGTATTGTAAATATTTATTTTTAGTAATCATAATAATAAACCATAATAAATAATACATTGAATGTATTATCACTTAGTTTAACAGTTATAAAGTTAAATGAATATGCTTAGTCATAACAAGCTTTTATGAAAATATTTATTATCAATCTAGTGGTCATATATTTCTTACAATTCTGTAAGTTGTATTTAAACAGTCATGTATATTATATTATAATCTTTAAATCTTTAATGAAGATAAATCTAATATTGATATCCATAAATAAATATGATCATCATCACTCTCTAAATACGAAAGATTATCAAGATATAATTAATTGTGAACTGCCACAAAATACTTTTGAAAAATATGAATAATCAAAATACCAAATATGAATAATAGTATTTTTTTGTACCGCATATATTCACACACATAATAAAGAATTGAGGTAAGATTATTTAGTGAAAGACATAATTGTAATTAAAAAGCTAAATACAATCGACCTATATCAAATTCTAAAAATCTGAAGTGAAAATTTAAAACCATCATTCTCTTGAAATAAAGAGTTCCTTAATATTTGTGAACTTTCATTTTATTAACTTGGAAACTTTTCCGCGCTTCGTGCAGTTATAACAAATCTCATATTTGTTAAATTAATATTTTTATGTATTCAATATATTTTTAATGATCATTTTGAGTCCCTTGAATTATCAATAATATTGACAGTTATTTTTTTCTCAAAAGAAAATTCATTAATTCCTAAATAGTTGACATGATTATTGAATCTCCAATTTTATTTTGTAAATATTTTGTCCCTTTAAACAATTGACTCTTTAAAATTTTATTTCAAGTGTAATTACATATTTTATATTTTCGTACATAATATTTTCTGATATAAATTGTGTGTACATAATATACCTTTTCTTGAAAAGTTAAAATTTTATACTTATATAACCTTCTTATATTTTTAAAAGTTAATTTTAACCATCAAACTATGCAAGTAATTAATCATTTTTAATTTTATATAATATAAACAAAGAAAAATATGCGACCGATTGAAAATTTTATAGAGTTATGATTTGGAAGTGTTATTTAAAAAATAATAATTAATTAAGAGTTTTAAGTCATCTAACAAATTCTATTGAAATTTTAGTTTTATTTTTATAAATTACGCACAAGAAAAAAAATAATCTACATAAAATATTGAAAAGATCCATAGACTTTTTCTTTACATGAATAAACAATCTAGAAAGTAATTAATGTGACCTACTACATTTGATATATACAATTTCATTCTGATTATAAACATAAAATATTTATATCGGCTAAAATCGTAACAATTTAAAGTGAAATATACAATGTCTATTTCAAAGATACATTTTTATAGATTATTTTTGCTTTACTATATAAATGGAGAATATAAAATAAGAATTTATCAATTCTAAATTGTATACCTTATTTTCAGCATTCATTCACAAGTAAGATACTGCAAATGCATAAGTTCTATTTGCTCTACTAACTGGAGATATTCTTTTGATTTCATTTCTATTCCTTTTTTCCTTTCTTTCTCTTTTTTCCTTTATATATATATATACACACACACACACACATACGTTTCTTTTTTCCTTTCTTTTCCTTGTTATGACCCTCTGCCGCACTTATTCATAAAAATTGAGATCACAATAAATATTTTTTCTCCGCACAGTAAATATCTTCAAAGTACTCTAGCTAAAAAAAATATATTTCTGTCAATTATAATTTTCACTATGTACCCTCTTCCATCTAAAAATCACAAGAAAGAAAATTAAAGTTATCATAGTCCAAAAATATAACTGAAAAACTAAAGAGAGTAAAATATGAGAATAGAAAGAAAAATATATCCTTGTTATTACTTATATTATTTATTACATGTAACAATACTGGTACTAAGAACTTACCAAAATATTGTTTAGAAAAATCTATCATTTCTAACTAAATAGCCACACTGTTAGATTTTTTTTTCCATCGAAGTGATTGCATTTGATCATTTTGAGATCTCACAAATGTCAGGCTCTCCTCTAGATATTGTTATCTGGATTGTGAGAAAACTTTTTCTTTTTAAGAAAACTGAAATTATGTGAAATTATTTACGGGCATGTTGTTATGTTTCTATTTTGCCATTTACTATTGAGTTAATGTCTACTATAAAAGCTGGAGTTACAAAAGCATATTCAATATATTTGTTTATGGTAATAAAACATTAGTAGTAGAACTTTTGAATGGTAGAAACTTTTGAGCTTCTTCAATAAAGTATAATTAGATGCAATAAATATGATAAATTATTTTTTAATTATTAAATAAATTGATAACAAAAAGAATGAAGGAAAAAAATTCAAATAAAAGGATATAAAGGATAAATAATTTTCTAGGTCATAGACAGGGTAGCTAATATTCAACCACCATGCCACCTTAGGACAAGGTGCAGTACACTGTTATACTGAACTCCTTAGTTGACAAGAGACTTATGATCTTCGAGTTGTCGTCCACCATAGAATAACCTCTGTTTATAAAACCGAATACCTTCCTTTTCTTGAATGGCAGCTTTAACATCTGCAATGGTGTCATCATTCTCAACCATTAACTTAAACCTGCAACTAGAATATGTGTAACAATCCAGATGTCATTACGGGATGGTTTTGGGCATAGAACATAGAAAACTAGCTAAGGATGAGATAGGGAGTTTGCAAAATAAATTAAGTATAGAACTGTGCAATTTTTGGTAGCTACTGGTCCGGGGGACCACTGTAGCAGTGGGATTCCCGCTGGAGCGAGACCGTGGTAGCGGTCGGAGTCCCGCCGCGGAGAAATGAGAGAGTACTCGCTGGAACCGCCACAACAACCCTATGGCCGTTGTAGCGGACAACGGGAGTCAAAAAGTGGATTTGAAGTGGAAATTATGGGGTTTTACCCCATTATTCTCAAAAACTTGATCAGAAGGGCTAAGGGGCGGAAAATTTCTCCAGAGCAGTGAATTACTCTCCGAAGGTAAGAATCTCAATTCTCCTACCCCTACTTCGATTAGTGTTGATCCTAGGTTGCTTGTGGACCTTTAATGGTGGAAGTTATATAGAGAAAATCCTAAGTTGATGAACTAGGGCTGAGATTGTGGGGAAGTAACGGGAGGGCTGATTATTGAAAATTTGAGTACGTCTACTTCCTAGGGTCCCTCTTGTTAATATTGATGGGTTAGACAAGGTGGGGACCTAGAACTAGGTGGAAGGGAAGGATTTTCTATTAAATTTCCCTGAAAAGAGAAGGATTTGATTGAAAGGCCCTATCTTGAGGAGTGATTAACCAATGATTACATGTGTGTAGATTTCGAATAATCCAAAACATTGAGGAAGGGCAAAGCTCTTGCAAAGTAGCGAAGCCGATAATTTCGAGTAATCGAGGTAGTCATAGGGATAGACCTATATAATGTCATGAATAGTGTGCAATATTTATATACGATTGGTTTTCAGAAATTTACGTGATATGTGAGTCTATTATTGATAATTTATCTCAAGAATGCAACTATGATGTGATATTGAACTGTGATGACTTGTTTAAAAGATTGTGTATATGATAATGTAATTACCTGTAATGAATGTTGAGTAAAGTGACCACGCTCCGTTAATGAGAGAATTGTTAATTAATAATGGCTTATTTGAGAATTAGATTGTAACTTTTTGTGTGATGAAATGATGCACTTGATATGTCTTTTATGAGAAAGATGAATGAAAAGATTTAACATCCCAAAATGAAAGGCTCTACCTGAGGGGAGTATCCGGGAAAGAGAATAACATTATTTGAGTGGTCGTGTCCGAGGGGAGCTTCCGGATGAGCTTATGAGTGGGAGCGGGTTCCACACCGATAGAGTACATGGATTTCTAGAGTCTCTTATAGGTCATGACTGGATGGGCACAAATAAGACCCTCTGGAATATGTGTACATGTTTTGTGTGTTTGAGAGATAATGGAAGATGGCGGAGACGTGTGCCCGTCATGTTACCCTTGGTTGTGTTATTTGCATATTATTTATGATTTCATTTATGTTCATGAGGTGGATGTGAAACGTGCTACAAGAATGTGCAAAGTATCATAAATTTGATGTGAGATGATAACAATGAACATGGTTTTACTGCTAAGTGTGACTTTGTCACCGTGGTGTAGTTATTGAGTAGTTGTCGCTATGAATAATTAAGGAATTGTAGATCTTAATAGCTAATGTGATTTTTGTTCTTATAGTTGTTTGATGGATTTATGGAGTGTAGGAAATGTTAAACGGTTGATCTAATGGACTGTGGGATGGATGAACTGAGAAGAGTGCAACATGTCGAGCTACTACCTACTGCAGAGCCGCTGTAGCAGAACTATTTTCGCTGCGGCGAGACTGCTGTAGCGGACAAGTGACCACTGCAGCGAGAGGCCTAATCCAGTAAGCAGGTTGGCTAATTCCTGAGTAGAGCTAGTATTCATAAAATGGCTTGTATTTCTGTATAAAGTTGAGGACCTTTTTCATATCACTATTTCTTTAATTATCTGTTATTATGTAAAGTCGGTTGATGATGTCTACTAGTACTATGTCATGTACTGACCCTACCCCTGCATTCTTTTCTGAGTGCAGAGTTCGAGCTCGGCAGTTCTTCACGCCCTCACCTGTAAACTAGTAGCTTTTGGGAAATAGAAGGTGAGAAGATGAGGATGTAGTTCAGTCCTTCATTACAGATGTCCTTCTTTCAGACATTTGGCCACTTTATTTCATTTTTAGTTTTAGTTTCTTAGCTTGTGGAAACAGACGTCTTGTGCAATGATAATCAGGTTCTGGGAAATTAGTTGTTTAGTTTTGGTATGCGCAGTGTAGTGATCTAGAATTGTTTTTTTACATAATAGTTGATTTATTTTTCATGAATGTTTTAATTTTGGGGTCACTTGGGAATTGTTATCGGATTTCACTGGTTCACCCACTTGGGGGTTAGTGTGAGTGCCAATCACGACCATTTGGGTTATCACAAAGTTTGTATTAGAGCTCTAGGTTCGTTGATCTCATTGCACTAAGATGGGTCTAGTAGAGTCTTGCGGATTAGTGTGGAGACGTCCGTAACTTATCTTTGAGAGGCTACAGGACTTTAGGAAAACTCCCTCCTTCTTTCCTTTCATGCGATTACTTGATTCTAATTAGTATCTGGTGATCCAAATTGGTATCTAACAACTTTTCTTCTTTCCTTCTCAGATGGTGAGAACACATGCAAATGGTAATAGAGACACAGCATCTGAGCCAGCAGTGACAGCCCCAGTTCGCGGTAGAGGAAGGGGCAGAGGTCGTGGCTGGAGAGCCACTGCAGCTAGAGGAGGGGCCCGTGCTCCTGCTCCATTCAGGGAGAGGTCTGCATCTCCCTTTCCACCAGTAGTGTAGGAGCGGGTGGCGGTTGAGGTCGAGGTCCTGACGCAGGGGAAGCTCCTGCCGCGCCAGCATCCTCAGAGGTCCTATCTCAGGTCCTTAATCTTCTGAGTAGCCTTGTGGGCACCAGGGCAGCACCGGCAACTCCAGCGGGACAGCAGTCAGGAATTTAGCATGCAGCTACTGTGGCTCCGCGGATTGATGACATATCGGAGGTTGTGGTATTCCTGAGGCTGGTGGCAGGACCGGTGATATCATGGGAAGAGCACACCTTATTTTGGAGGTTCACCAAGATGAAGCCTCCCACCTTCTATGGCACAGAGGCAGATGACGCCTATGAATTCATCATAGATTGTCACGAGAGGCTCCATAAGATGGGAGCGATGGAGAAGTATGGCGTTGAGTTCGTCACCTTCCAATTGATTGGGGATGCAAAGCTTTGGTGGAGGGCTTTCCTGGAGTGCAGACTATCAGGGTCACCACCGTTGTCATGGACCCAATTCTACTCCACATTCCTAGAGAAATATATTCCCCAAAATCTGAGGGATAGGAGACGGGATAAGTTTACCACCATCGAGCAGGGGAGCTTATCAATTGCTGCATACGAGGCCCAATTTCACTCTTTGTCTAGATATGCTCTACCCTTACTGCCCATCGAGGAGGAGAGCACAGGTGGTTTGTTAAAGGCCTGAATATGGGTCTCTAGGTACCAGCTCTGCAGATGGTCTTTTCGGGTAAGACTTTTCAGGAAGTTGAAGGGGTGAGGCAGGAGGGTTATGCTAAAAATGCCGAGAAGAAGGCTCGATGAGTTTGCTCTTTTAGTGGTTCTTATATGAAGGCTCCAGCACCACAGGATTTCTCTAGGCACCCTATTCATTCTGCCATGCAGGTGTCAGTCGAAGGTCTACCAGGGACAGCTCCGCAACCATCAGGTGTAGTTGGGGGTAGTCAGATGGTTCATTCTAATTTTGGGGCTTGTCCTATTTCTTCTGTTCCATCTCAGAGACCAATTATTGAGAAGGTATGCCATGAGTATGGTGAGTATGGCCACATCCATAGATAGTGCCCCAGGTTTGGACAGGGTGGGAAGATTGTTCTCTATCCGGCTCCTCGAGCTCCAACCCCTGTCGGAAGAGGAGGTAGTGCTTTCAATCAGGATCGTCCACAGCTGGGACGAGGTGGTCCACCGGCTACTAGAGGTGGTATTTAGTAGGGCAGAGGATGTGCTCAGGTGGATAGGGGTGGCACCCAGGCAAGTAAAGGGATGGCATAGCCCAACCAAGGTGGTTCTCAGGCGGGTAACCAAGCCCATTTCTATGTTTTTTCTTGTAGACTGGAGGTAGAGGCTTCAGACACCATCATCACAGGTATGATCTTCATGGCCGATAGAATGGCTATTGCATTGTTTGACCTAGGATCTACATTCTCTTATGTGTCTACCTATTTTGCTTTGGGTATAAATTTTGTGTATGATGTTCTTAATACTCCTACCTGTATGTCTACTCTTGTTGGGGATGCTGTGTTAGTGGATAGGGTTGTTCATGATTGCATTGTTGAATTCATGGGATTTGACACTCTGGCGGACCTAGTGATCTTAGACATGGTTGATTTTGACATAATTTTAGGAATGAATTGGTTGTCCCTTTACCATGCCATTCTAGATTTCTATGCTAAGACGGTCACGATATCGGGTCTAGAGTCGTCTAGGTTGGAGTTGAAAGGGAATTGTATCCCTACTCCTAAGAAACTTATTTCTTATATTCGTTCCCGTAAGTTGATAGAGCAGGGTTGTCAGCGTATTTGGCGCATGTTCGCGACACTAGTTTAGAGGGTCCNCCAAAAGGTAGGTTTATTTCCTACCTTCAGGCGAGGAAGTTGATAGAGCAGGGTTGTCAGCGTATTTGGCGCATGTTCGCGACACTAGTTTAGAGGGTCCTTCCATAGAGTCGGTCCTAGTTATTTGTGAATTCTTAAAGGTGTTCCCTGTAGATTTGTCCGGCATGCCACCGGACCGGGACATAGATTTTTGTCTAGACTTAGAACCAGGAACCCGACCCATTTCTATTCCTCCATACCGAATGGCACCTACTAAGTTGAGAGAACTCAAGGAGCAGTTGCAGGAGTTGCTCAGTAAAGGGTTCATTAGATCGAGTGTATCGTTATGGGGTGCCCTGGTTTCATTTGTAAAGAAGAAGGATGGTAGTATGCAGATGTGCATCGACTACCGTCAATTGAACAAGGTAACTATTTGGAATAAGTACCTTCTTCCTTGAATAGATAATCTGTTTGACCAGTTACAGGGAGCGGCTATATTTTCAAAGATTGATTTGAGCTCAGGTTGTCACTAGTTGAAAATTCAGGCTGAAGATATTTCCAAGACAACCTTTCGGACTAGGTGTGGGCATTATGAGTTTCTGATCATGACGTTTGGACTCACTAATGCTTCAGCCGTGTTCATGAGCCTGATGAATGGTATTTTCAAACCCTACCTGGATTCCATTGTTATTGTGTTTATTGATGAAATCTTGGTGTATTCTAAAACCAAGCAGGAGCACAAAAATCAATTTAGGATTGTTCTGGGATTGCTGAAGGAGAGCAGTTGTATGCCAAATTCACCAAGTGCGAGTTTTGGTCGAAATCAGTGTCCTTTTTGGGGCATGTGGTTTCCAAAGAGGGAATCTGAGTAGATCCATATAAGGTGGGGGCGGTCAAAAACTGGGCAAGGCCAACTAATGTGACAGAAATCCGGAGTTTCGTGGGGCTGGCCAGTTACTACTGTCAGTTCGTGAAGGGATTCGCCTCCATCACTTCGTCATTGACCAAGTTTATAAAAAAGGATGTGCCCTTCTAGTGGTCAGAGGAATGTGAAGCGAGCTTTCAGAAACTCTAGACTCTGCTAACCACAACACCTATTCTGGTGTTACCCGTGGAAGGTAAAGATTTTGTTGTAAATTGTGATGCCTCACGGTCTGGACTGGGTGTTATGTTGATACAAGAAGGACAAGTGATTTCATATGCCTCGAGATAGCTAAAGGTGCATGAAAATAACTACCCCGCGCACGACCTGGAGTTAGCAGCGGTTGCGTTTGCACTAAAAATTTGGAGACACTATCTGTATGGAGCTCGATGTGAGGTGTTCATGGATCATCACAGCTTACAATATGTATTCTCCCAAAAAGATCTCAATTTGAGGCGGAGGAGATGGAGGGAGATTCTTAAGGACTACGACATCACTATCTTGTACCACTCAGAAAAGGCAAATATGGTGGCAGACGCGTTGAGCAGGAAGACGGTGAGCATGGGTAGTCTAGCTTGCTTGGAGGCTACTCAATGGTCGATGGCCAGGGAAGTCCAGACCTTGGCAACTAGCTAAGTGAGATTGTCGGTGACCAAAACTGGTGGAGTGTTAGCCAACCTGGAGGCTAAATCCTCTCTGTTAGAGGAAATCAAAACCAGATAGTTTGAAGATTAAAAGCTGGGTAAGATTAGAGATAAAGTCCAATGGGGATAGGCTAAGGAAGTAGTGTTATATGATGAAGGGGTCTTGAGAATAAAGGGGAGGGTGTGTGTTCCTCGAGTTGGTGAACTAATTAAAACTCTCTTGGAAGAAGTTCACAACTCGAGGTACTCCATTCACCCTAGAGTCACGAAGAAGTACCACGATCTAAAGCAGCATTATTGGTGGGTTAGGATGAAGCAAGACATTGTGGACTACGTGGCTCAGTGTTTAAATTGTCAACAGGTGAAGTACGAGCACCAAAAGCCTGGAGGAGTACTTCACTGAATGCCTATCCCCGAGTGGAAATGGGAGAGGATAACTATGGACTTTGTGGTTTGTCTTCCTAATACTTTGGGGAAGTTTGACTCAATTTGGGTCATAGTGGATAGGTTGACCAAGCCTGCTCATTTTTTACCGATCCAGGTGACTTACAACGCGGAGAAACTAGCCAAGCTATATGTGAATGAGGTTATTCGATTACATGGGGTGCTTGTTTCAATTGTATCGGATAGGGGCACTCAGTTTACCTCCCATTTTTGGAGGACCTTGCAGGCTGAGTTGGGTACGAGGTTGGACTTGAGCACAGCCTTTCATCCTCAAACAGACGGACAACGGAATGAATTATTCAAGTGTTGGAGGACATGCTCTGGGTGTGTGTGATAGACTTCGGGGCTCATTGGGACAAATTCTTACCCTTGGCAGATTTCGCCTATAAAAATAGCTACCACTTGAGCATCGGTATGGCACCTTTTGAAGCCTTTTATAGGAGAAAGTTAAGGTCTCCAATTGGGTGATTTGATGTGTTTGAGGCGAGGCCTTGGGGGACGAATTTGTTAAAGTAGTCCTTGGAAAATATTTGAAAACTTCAGGACGATCTGAAAGCTACTCAGAGTAGGCAGATGCACTACGCAGACAAGAAAGTCAGGGACATGGAGTTCATGGAAGGGGAACAAGTGTTGCTCAAGGTGTCCCCCATGAAGGGGGTGATGAGGTTCGAAAAGTGGGAAAAGCTCAGCCCGAGGTATATTGGTCCATTTGAAATACTCTAATGTATGTAGGGGTGGCTTATGAGCTAACATTTCCGCCAGGATTGTCTGGAGTGCATCCAAAATTTCATATGTCTATTCTAAAAAAGTACCATGGGTATGGAACGTATATCATCAAGTGGGACTCTGTGTTGCTAGATGAGAATCTGTCATATGAGGAGAAGCTTGTAGCGATATTGGCCATAGAGGTTCGAAAGCTGAGGTCCAAGGAGATTCCGATAGTAAAAGTCCAGTGGAGGAACCGTCCAGTGGAAGAAGCCACCTGGGAGACCAAGGCTAATATGCGGGTCAAATATCCCCAGTTGTTCATAGAATCTCGAACGTATCCTTCCTACTTTTGTGTAGACCTTTTGGGGATGAACGGTATTTTAATTGATATTTGATGTAATGACCCGGACGTCGTTACAAGATGGTTAAGGGCATAGAACACAGAAAACTAGCTAAGGATGAGATAGGGAGGTTGTGAAATAAACAAAGTATAGAACTGTGCAATTTTGGATAGCTACTGGTCCGGGGGACCACTGCAGTGGTGGGATTCTCACTGCAGTGAGATTGTGGTAGAGGTTGGAGTTCCGTTGTGGCGAAATGAGGGAGTAACCACTTGAACCGCCCCCAACGACCTTATGGCCGCTGCAACAGACATCGGGAGTCAGAAAGTGGGTTTTAAGTGGAAATTACGGGTCTTTACCCCATTATTCTCAAAAATTCGATCAGAAGGGCCAAGGGGAGGAAAATTTCTCCAAAGCAGTGAATTACTCTTCGAAGGTAATAATCTCAATTCTCCTACCCTTACTTCGATTAGTGTTGATCCTAGATTGCTTTTGTACCTTTATTGGTGGAAGTTATATAGAGAAAACCCTAAGTTAATGAACTAGGGCTGAGATTGTGGGGGAAGTAATGGGAGGTTTTCTTGTTGAAAATTTGAGTAATGTTTACTTCCTAGGGTCCCTCTTATTAATGTTTATGGGTTAGACAATGTGGGGACCTAGAACTAGGTGGAAGGGAAGGGTTTTTTTGTTAAATTGCCCCGAAAATAGAAGGGTTTGATCGAATTAGGTCCTATCTTGAGGAGTGATTAACCAATGATTACATGTGTGTAGATTTTGAACAATCCAAAGCATTGAGGAAGGGAAAAGCTCCTATAGAGTAATGAAGCCGATAATTTTGAGTAATCGGGGTAGGTTATTCTTTATAGGGATATACCTATATAATGGCATGAATAGTGTGCAATATTGATATATGATTGATCTTTGGATGTTTATGTGATATGTGAGTCCATTGTTGATAATTTATCTCAAGAATGCAACTATGGTGTGATATTGAACTATGATGACTTTTTTAAAAGATTGTGTATATGATAATGTAATTACCTGTGATGAATGTTTAGTAAAGTAATCATGATTAGTTAATAAGAGAAGTGTTAATTGATAATGGCTTGTTTGAGAAGTAGGTTCTAACTTTATGTACGATGAAATGATGCACTCGATATGTCTTTTATGAGAAAGATGAATGAAAAGATTTAACATCCTAAAATGAGAGGCTCGAGCCAGAGGGGAGTATCCGGGTGAGCGAATAACATTATTTGAGTGGCTCGTGCCAGAGGGGAGCATCCGTACGAGCTTATGAGTAGGAGCAGATGCCATGATGGCACAGTACATGGATTTCTAGAGTCCCCTGCAGGTCATGACTGGATGGGTACAAATAAGACCCTCTGGCATGTGTGTACATGTTTTGTGTGGTTGAGAATAAGGGAAGATGGTGGAGGCATGTACCGTCATGTTACCCTTGGTTGTATTGTTTACGTATTGTTTGTGATTTCATTTATGTTCATGAGGTGGATGTGAAATATGCTACGAGAATGTGCAAAGTATCGTGGATTTGATGTGAGATGATAACAATGAACATAGTTTTAGTGCTAAGTGTGACTTTGTCACCGTGTGTAGTTATTGAGTAGTTGCCGCTATGAATAACTGAGGGATTGTTGCTCTTAACAACTAATGCAATTATTGTTCTATTGTAGTCTTTTAATGTATTTATGGAGTATGAAAAATGTTATATTGTTGATCTAATAGACTATGGGATGGATCAACTAAGAAGAGTGCAGCATGTCGAGCTACTGCCTACGCAGAGTTGCTGCAGTGGAACCATATCTACTACGGCAAGAACGTTGTAGCGGACAAGTTACCGCTGCAGCAAGAGGCCTAATCCAATGAGCAGGCCGGCTGATTCTTGAGTAGAGCTAGTTTTCATAAAATGGCTTGTATTTCTGTATAAAGTTGAGGACCCTTTTTATATCACTATTGCTTTAATTATATGTTATTATGTAAGGTCGGTCGATGATGCCTACCAGTACTGTGTCATGTACTGACCCTACCCCTGCGTTCTTTTCTGAGTGTAGAGTTCGAGCCCGACAGTTCTTCACGCCCTCACCTGTAAACCAGCAGCTTTTGGGAGTTCGAAGGTGAGAAGATGAGGACGAAGCTCACTCCTTCATTATAGATGTCCTTTCAGACATTTGGACACTTTATTTCATTTTTAGTTTCAGTTTTTTAGCTTGTGGAAATAGACGTCTTGTGCAATGACAATCAAGTTCTGGGAAATTGGTTATTTAATTTTGGTATGCGGAGTATAGTGATATGGAATTGTTTTTCTTAAACATAATAATTGATTTCTTTTTCATGAATGTTTTAATGGTGAGGTCACTTGGGAATTGTTATTTGGTTTCATTGGTTTTCCCACCGGGGGGTTAGTGTGGGTGTCAAGTACGGTCATTTGGGTCATGACAATAGTGTCTTTCTTTCTCGGTGATCAGTCAATGAAGTCATTCTGGATCCCTGACTCGTCTCATTCTGAGCCTTTGGCCAGTTTGACATTGGGTCAAATCTGTCGTCTGAATCTTCACATAGATGTGTGTTATTAGTGCATATCAAAGGATTAAGGTAGATCCTTTTCTGATTCTTGCATAAACAAGAGTCTGGGTGTCTATCAAAACTCCCCCATCTTCATTCAACAAATTTTGTTTTTTAAAAGAGATTCTTTTTTCCTCTTGAATATATTCTTTAACAATAACTATAACGTCATATGGTTCAACCCTTAGGAAAAAAAGTTTTGATTCTGAACGATCACCTTCTTTGGCAACATCTAAAGCACTTGGTAAAAAGGATTTGGATAATGGCTTTCAATTATTCATGTTTCTATAAGTGTCATCTTAAATAATGATCCGCATCGTTCGATCGAGTAACCATGGATCTATGACAATAAAATACAACATAAAGCTTCAATCAAAACAAATGATACAACATCCAATATTTAAATAATTTTTCTATTTTTGACTAGTCAAAATATTAGGAAAACAAGTTTCTTAAAACCAAGAAAAATATTTTTTTTAGTAAAACTATGAAAAACCAGCTTCACAAATGGTACTTCCAACCCCTTGCCCCCATTCCAACCAACCCTTAGGCCTACCCTCATAGTGTTTGATTAGATTATATATAAAGTTTCTTTAGTTTATCTAAATATGTACCAAATACATAAACATAAGTAAAAATAAAAATCACTTATATATTTATCAAAAAAAGTAAAAGATTTTCCTTACCCGAAAAGTTAAACAAAGAAGATGGCGAAAACTAATTTTCAACCAAGAATGATCACAAAATATGTAACAAGAAACTCACATGAATGATACGTGTTTTAATAGTGCAAGGTTCATATAAAAATGAAAAACAAAGATAAAAACCACAAGAAGGATTTGACTAATAGGATCACATATATAGAGAAACAAGAAAAGGACAATATACTTTGTTCAACATCAATTTCTATTGCGGCTTCATTATTTGATCAGACTCTCTTCATATTCACCCCTCAACTCTAAGAAATGTCTTAACCCCCAATCTTACTTATAGAAGGAGAGTTCAGAATATAATACTGAGATGATTCAACTTCTCTCAACTGCCTATTTATTACTGCTTTTTACATCTTTTCCAATACATGGGAAAGAGGTTAGCTAACGTAAGCTTAGTTAATGTTAGTTTATGAAAAAATGGTTTACTTAAAAGTATTATATTCTTTCAACTTTATAAGATTTTTTTATTTTTTTATTTTTTTGTAAACAAATCTTTTAATATTTTGATTTTGAGATTTCTACTTATAAATAATTATGATGATATTTTGATTAATTATATTTCTTCATGTTTGGATTCATTTAAACTGCAATAATAACTTTCATTAATTTAATCTCGAAAGTGATTTTCAGAACTCCATATCTTCGTTGAGCTTTGACACCTTTTTTTCAAGAAAGCCAAAGGTCTTATTTGAAGATGACATTATTAAGAGCTAGCCATATGAATGGATTTTATATTTATTGTCATGTAAATGGTTATCACTTTATAAATAAAAAATGGAAGAAAACATCAAAAAAAAGAAAAAAAAAGATAAAGGGAAAAAGCTCAAATATGTCATCGAACTTTAGGAAAAAGGCTCATCCATGCCATTCGTTAAAAGTTGGGCTCATTTATGCTACTGCCGTTACTCAAATGGCTCATCTATGCCATTATTTTTTAACAGATCTAATATCTGGTTTTGCAAAATTAGATTGGACACGTTTCCTATTTTTATTCGGCCACAACAATTTAAAAAATCACCTAATTAAATACCCATCCAACCTACTCATGACCCACTCCCTCATTAACCCGATCCATGACCCATTCCCTAATATCAATTAATACCCAATTCCCACCCCCTTTGTATTCTCCAAAACCTAAAGCCCCCTCATCTTCTTCTTCCTTTCCTTTCAGACGTTCTTCTTCATTGCAAGATTCTTCACCATTGAAGAAATTGTGCTCCTCCATCTTCACATACTGTAGNACTTATCTCCTTCTCTCTTTCTCTATAATATTCTTGTTCTTTCTTTATTATTTTATAACATTATGTATATTAATTAATTTTTCTAATATATTTATCATCTTTATCATAAATACTTATTGCATCTTAGCAAATGTATTTCTTAAAATTAATGATGATGTATTAGTCATCGTAAGAAAAATATATATTGATTGATTTTCTATATGACTTATATAAAATGTTATTTTTGTTCGACAAGTTCTCGATATGTATACAGTTATAAAAAAAAGAAGAAGACCACAATATCTTATGGACAAGGCAAATACCTTTAAATGTGAAGTAGTTGCAATCATAACCATGACAATATTTATAATCATATGTAAATTAATATTATTAAAATATTTAAAATAAGAAAAACCGTCAAATTAAGTATTTAATATTTCACAAGAACTACATGATTGATGTCATTTGAATATTATTTGTATAAAATTTTATCATTAAAATAATATTACTAATATAAATAAAAGGGAAAAAACTCAAATATGCTATTGAACTTTAGGAAAAGACTCATCCATGCTATCCGTTAAAAGNATCCGTTAAAAGTTGGGCTCATTTATGCCACTGTCGTTACTCAAATGGCTCATCTATGCCATTATTTTTTAACAGATCTAATATCTGGTTTTGTAAAATCGGATTGGACACATGTCCTATTTTTATTCGGCCACATCAATTTAAAAAAATCACCTAATTAAATACTCATTCAACCTACCCATGACCCATTCCCTCATTAACCCAACCCACGATCCATTCCCTAATATCAATTAATACTCAATTTCCAACCCCCGTGTATTCTCCAAAACCTAAAGCCCCTTCATCTTCTTCTTCCTTGCCTTTCAGACGTTCTTCTACATTGCAACATTCTTCACCATTGAAGAAATTGTGCTCCTCCATCTTCACATACTCAGTGGTTGGTAATAACAATTAGCTTTCTGGGCATCTCCAAGAAATGATTTTGAACTTGATTCAGTGAATTGGAAGCAAAAATTCAATGAAGTTGAAGATGAAGATCCACCCTCACCATTATTTGAAATCAAAGAAGCACCAGATAATGAAATTGCAGCATTTGAGCTGCTATGTTCATTCAAGATTGCACTTGAGTCACTATCGGAGGACCCATCTTTGTTAAAATCAGCAAAAATGGTGGATGCAACAATAGCATTATTACATTATTATTCACCATCCCACTATTAAANATCCCACCATTAAAGTTGATCTCTGCCTCATCATCTTCTTCTTCAAGAAGATTATTGTTGTTTATATCATCGTTTGGCTTGTTTTGTTCAATCATTTTGTCAATCACTTTCAGACTCCATAGCCTCCTTTTTCACTGCAACAGCAGCTCTGTTTTCTCCATTCTCACCACCATACACCTTTGATTTCAGCTCACAAATCTAAAAACACCCCCATGAGAAAAAAAAGGACACAATATCAGCACAGTATCCTTAAAAATTCAAACTTTAAACGTTATACAAATATCTAGTACTTTCTTTACACTAGTCATAGACTAAACTCTGGATGTAGATTAATTTTATAGCTTAATACAGGTTTAATTATCTGTATTAAAGTATCTATTTAATACACGTCTGAAAAGGAAAGGAAGAAGAAGATGAGGGGTCTTTAGGTTTTGGAGAATACACGGGCAGTGGAGGTGGGAATTGGGTATTAATTGATATTAGGAAATGGGTTGTGGGTTGGGTTAATGAGGGAGTGGGTCATAGGTAGGTTGGATGAGTATTTAATTAGGTGGTTTTTTAATTGATGTGGCCGAATAAAAATAGAACACGTATCCAATTCGGTTTTGCAAAAACCAGATATTATATCTATTAAAAAATAATGGCATAGATGAGCCATTTGAGTAACGGCAGTGGCATAAATGAGCTCAAATTTTAATGG
>JACEIK010000265.1:214172-234767 GCA_018107945.1 Datura stramonium
CTAAGATGAATTAGATAGGTTTTACACTTTTCTCAAAGAAAGAGGAAAGGTTGGCAGTTCAGGCTTCAGATGGAATTCAAGGAGAAATTCAATAAGACAGTGTTTGACATCATTTTATTTGTACAACTTTCAAGAATTTAAATTCATTAAACTATTCACACGTTAAGTTTGATGTGAGTGTGCTCCGCTTGCGATCAGTGTTTTAACTCTCCGTCATCACTAATATGTTTTATGAGTCAAATTAACATCTTAACTCATCCAATAAACACAATCACATAAAATGAAATGTAGGGAGTATATTTATTTACTGCTGTATCTAATGTGTTTACAAACCCTTGTTTTCATTACCAGCAAATGTTTATATATAGAATTCCTTTAAGATAGAATTTCTTCAACATTGTGCCTTGCCCTAAAATCCGTTGTTTTCTTTTTGGAATTTGGGTAAGAGAAAAGAGTTCCTGTCTTGAGACATGCTTTGTTACTTTTAAAATCATGCTATGATTCTGACATAAATCAGTTTCATTAGCTTGCATATATTTATGCTCTCTCTGTATGTATTATTTTCAGAGTGAAGAGGCCCCAATTGACGATCTTATGGAGCTCGTGCAACAAATTGTTTCTTTCAACATGAAGGTATCAATAATCACATATGATTTTGTGTTGTCAATTGTTACAAGTTGCAGGATAGAGTATAAGAGGTTGCTAAAATACATCGTGCTCCTGAGCAGATACATAAATCTCTCTGTATTTATCTACCCTTTACTTCTGCCAGAACGTTTTATTGATATCTTATTTTGCAATGTAGCATAATGCCGAACCTGATGCTGTGGATCTTTTAATCGAGGTACTGTTTCTTTCCTGATACTATACAGCATCTGTTAGTATGTATAGTAGTGAGGAATTTCTTTGCATAATTATTCTAGGTTGAAGACCTTGATCTCTTGGTGGAGCATGTGGATAGCAGCAATTGTAAAAGGACATGCTCTTATCTCACCAGTTTTGCAAAGTAAGTCGGCTCTGGACATGTTTGTGGATATCCCCTATGAATATTTGAATCCCTTCGATTTTTCTGATCAGGACGAGTTCTAGAGGAGCTTTTGCAAGCCACTCTATACGTTTCTCTCTTCTTTTATTCCCTCTCCCTTATACGTCTTGTCAAACCAGAACATTCTATGTTGATTTCAGCTTATGAATTTTTTTTTCCGAAGATGGTAACATTTAATCTATATATCCACAGGTACACTGCAAAATTGTAGTTCCCCTTCAAAATTATTAACTCACTTGTATTTCCCTACAAAAATTCTAAAACGTCAAAAATATCTTCTGTTTGTGCTAATAGTTTCTATTCACACCAAAAGTAGAAAAGAGCTAGGCAATTCATTTTGAGACTCTGCAAGCTGGTCTGCATATCTTCAAAGCATCTCTTGTTTCTTTCCTTCCAAACTGACCACCAAATACATGCCGGGACAATTTTCTAACAACTTAAATCATAAATCCTGATATTTTGTTTCTCAAGCAGTATTCATTTATCAGTAAGCTAATAACAACTCCAGAGAGGGTATATACTCCTTGTGAGCATCTTGAACATGCATATACGTGATCTATCTGTTGTTACATCATTGAGGTAGTGGATTCGCGGATTTGAACTTGAAAAATTAAGTCCCACCCAAGCTTTCTTGGTTTTGTGTGTAAGGTTATATTTCTTTATTGTTTACCTTAGGGGACAAGTTATTTTCTCAAAAATGGCCAATTCATATAAAGCATCTACAGAGTTTCCAAAAATGTTGCAATTGGAAGCGAGTTCATTCAAGGATCAGAGCATTATATCTAATAATTATAATTGGTTGTTCTGTTTGAAAATAAAGTATGAGATATCCTTCCTAGCACCCTTTGGAAGAAAATGTTTAGAGAATAGGTAGCGTTGTAGATGTGAAAATTTCAATTCATACTTTGTGCTGCCTGATTCATCTCTATGTCGTATGCCAGTCTTGCTTGAGCAAGTGAGAGTTTCAACTCTTCCTTCCCCTCTAAGCTCAATTTGTTGCTTTCTGCCATGTTGTAGAAGGCAATCTAAAGTGCTTGTGCCTTGTTGAATGCAGGAAGGATACTTTTTTTTGTCTTTTTTTCTGTCTGTACCAATCTTCTTCCATCTGATTTCTGTCTACGACCTCTGCTTCAGCTCTCATGTCTTTTGCTGTCTTACAGATACCTTCCTGGGCCTGATGACATGTTGGTACTTGATATTGCATACACTATATACATGAAGTTTGAGGAGTATCCTCTCGCACTTGTGACTGCATTAGCCCTAGACAACATGCAGGTGCACACTGCTTACTATTACTAGCTAATTCTATTGCATTCTTCAATATACTCTGAAGTATGTCTGTCAGAGATTCGTGGATCTTTAAGAATGTAAATTCTGAAATCTGAGTACTTGTAATTATTTTGTTTCCATCTTCTCTTGCAGTCAATAAATCAAGTTTTTACATCATGTGATGATGTTCTACGGAAGAGGCAGTTCTGTTACATCCTTGCTCGCCATGTAAGTTCTCCATTGAGTGCTATTTATATTAGTCAGAACATTCCAGCATGTGCCCACAAAATGTAGGGGTAAGGTCTATGTACATTCTATCCTCCCTAGACCCCACTTGTGGAACTACAGTGGGTTGTTGTTGTTTTAGGACCTTCCAGCTTGTAGAAGAATCCTAATTTTCTTTCTGTTTCTTCTTCTGGGTCGAAGAATACCTCTAATTCAGATTCTTGATTCTGAGGTTTTATAGCAGTGCTTTTTCACTACTGCTCTATGAGATTATTACTGGTAAATGATTAGTAACCTACTTATCAAAGAATGGTAAATTGAACTGTCACTGTTTTATTCTTTATTTAAAAAAAAGGAACTATCCCTCCATTATTTCTTTTATTCCCTGTAATATCTTTTCCCCCTATATTTCCTGCCAGGTATATGGCTCCTCAGGTCTTCTCAACATAATGTTATGTTAATTATAGATCCAAGATGCTAAATTTGACGATTTTGAATGACAGGGTCAAACGTTTGATCTTGATGAAGAGATGTGTGCGGGTGATGAAGAGAGAGAAGTATTGCAGGAAATTGTTAACAATGCGAAATTAAGTGAAGGATATCTTGCACTTGCTCGTGATATTGAGGTCATGGAACCCAAAACGCCTGATGACATATACAAGGTTAGCACTTCTACATAATACATCTCCTTATCATGCTTGATTTGCATATACTGTTGCATCTGTTTGATATTCCCTATTTGAAGTGATTGACCTGACATTGTCCTGGTGGCATATGTTACTGATTCTGTATATCTGCTTTTATTCTGCCAGAAAGTATCTCATGCCATTGTTGCATTGTTTTGCCAGCATCCTGTTACGATTATTAATTATCGACGAATCTGTTCATTTCTTTTATTGCTTTCTTTTCCATTTTTTCCCATCCTCTCTCATGTTCTAAATAATTTGGGAGTCTTAGTTTTCTTTTGCACTTGGTTGGCTATTCGAAGAAAGATAAAGAACACCTGCTCGAACAAAAGATCTGTTTTGGATGCTGTCATTTATGAAAACATTTCATCTGTAGAAATTCACTTTTATGTCTTTTAGTTATTATCACAAAGTAAAAGCTTTTGTGTAAATTGCAACTAAACCAGATCTTGTTTCAATTTATTAGCCACATTTGCTTGATGGCCGAGCTAGTGCGGGGGCAAGCGTCGATTCGGCTAGACAAAATTTGGCTGCTACATTCGTCAATGCATTTGTCAATGCTGGTTTTGGCCAGGTAAAATGAGTCTATTTGTATTTTTCATACACAGGCATGCACATATAGATATATGTTTGTATTTGTATAGCTTGTTCTGTATCTGTATCCATAAACAACTTTTGGTATTTTTCTGTTTGCAGGATAAGTTGATGACAGTACCATCAGAGGCTACAAGTGGTGGTTCCTCTACAAGCTGGCTTTTCAAAAATAAAGAACATGGGAAGGCTAGTGCTGCAGCAAGTCTGGTATATAATTCTACTAATTCTTACGACTCTCCTTGTTGATTACATATCTGCAGTTACTGATTGTTCTTTCCCGAATTTAGGGAATGATCCTGCTTTGGGATGTTGATTCTGGGCTTGCACAACTTGACAAATATTTCCATAGTACTGATACCCATGTAATTGCGGGTGCACTATTAGGAGTTGGGATTGTAAACTGTGGCATCAAGAATGATTGTGATCCAGTGAGCTTCATCTAATGTTTATCTGATGTTCGTACCAATTCTCTCGACATATCTTCATATCCTGAGATTCACTCTATTCTCTGTGCAGGCATTGGCACTTCTTGCTGAATATGTTGACAAAGATGATCCTTCAGTTAGAATAGGTGCTATAATGGGTCTGGGTCTTGCTTATGCAGGTGCTCAGAATGAGCAGGTAATATAACTATTTCTTCTTTTGGGTTTGATTGACAAGAATAAACTTTCTGCTCTGTCCTTTAGTTCATCCTTAGTTTACAAAGTTCTACCTTGTTTTTTTGGGATTCTATAAAATTGGTCTGGATATATACAATATTACATTGAGTGCTCACCATTTTTCAGATCAGAAGTATATTGACTCCCATACTTGGAGATAATAAGGCGTCCCTTGATGTAATTGCCTTCACTGCAATATCATTGGGCTTGGTGTATGTGGGTTCATGTAATGAATTGATTGCCCAGGCCATCATATTTGCATTGATGGAGCGAAGTGAGTCAGAATTGGCAGAGCCCCTTGCCCGTCTCTTGCCTCTGGGTCTTGGTCTTTTATACCTTGGGAAGCAGGTAACTGAAAATGTTACATGCCTTAGTTTCTATGGAGATTGAAGAAAATCTGAATTAACTGCAATTCTTGATATCTGTGCAGATTATCATTTGTATCAATATGACAGATATTTATATTTATGAATATCTGTTCAATATTGTTGGATTGTATAATTTTTTATTTTGATTTGGTATCCCTCTGTCATGTCGTATAGGAAAGTGTCGAGGCCACCGCTGAAGTTTCGAAGACTTTCCATGAGAAGATCAGAAAGCATTGCGATATGACCCTCCTTTCTTGTGCCTATGCTGGGACAGGCAATGTCCTCAAGGTAATAGAAATTTCCACTCCTTACACTTCAAAGCGATTCTAGTTTGAATAATTGCAATTACTGACTGTTATTCTTCTCTAGGTCCAACACTTTCTTGGTCAATGTGCTCAACATCTTGAAAAGGGTGAAACTTATCAGGGACCAGCTGTTCTTGGTATTGCGATGGTTGCAATGTCTGAAGAGTTGGGGCTTGAAATGACAATACGCTCACTAGAACATCTTTTGCAGTATGGCGAGCAAAATATCAGAAGAGCAGTTCCATTGGCTCTTGGCCTCCTATGCATATCGAATCCAAAGGTATGATATCTTGAAATATCCATACAATAGATTTCTTTTTCCACCCTTTTCCTTTCCCTCACTTTTCGCTGTGTTGCTCTTCTGGTTTTACCTCTTCTGTTGACAAGTTGTGGCAGGCCTGTTTCTCTTGTTTTCTGCGTACATCTCTTGGTGACATAATTTTTCCCTGGCTGGCTTGGACAGGTCAATGTCATGGACACTCTGAGCAGGCTTAGTCACGATTCAGACACTGAAGTAGCAATGGTATTTTTATCTGTTACCATCTCCGGGAAAAAAGTAGCAATAGTATTTTGGATGAGTGCAGCTCTTAGATTGTTAAATCTGAAATCTTCTCTAAATTATACAGGCTGCTATCATTTCCTTGGGATTGATAGGTGCAGGAACAAACAATGCTCGAATAGCTGGCATGCTGCGTAACCTGTCCAGTTACCATTACAAAGAAGCCAACCTTCTTTTCTGTGTAAGAAGTAAAATAATTCTCAGTTATTCTCTTGTGACAAGTCCATATCCTTGTGTTCACTCACCTGCTTACTATAATTGTTGCCATCTGCTACTTCTGTAGGTGCGGATCGCCCAAGGTCTTGTCCATTTAGGAAAGGGCTTGATAACTCTCTCACCATATCATTCCGAACGATTTTTGTTATCTCCGTAAGTTTTTCTCTTCTACAGGGAAGCATTTCTCCAAACTATCATGCAAGTCCTTTAACGGCTTGTTTTACTAACCAGACATTTTTGAGTTGAAATTTATGCGTCTTCCCTAATTAAGAAGAGTTTTCTGAATGAGGATGTTTACAAGCGAATAATTGCAGATAAACAGAGAAGTGCCACTAAAGGATCTCTTATATTCTGTTTCTTTAGTAAGTGTCTCCGGCAGATTTGTTATCTTAAACAACAACTAGGTCTCAGTCCCAAACAAATTAGGATCGGCTATATGAATCCTCACTATCCATCTAAGCTCAACTAATGTCATCGTCATACCAAATAAAAATAAAAGTGAAAATAAGTTAAATATATGTAAATAATAATAATAATAATAATAATATTATNTAGGCTCTAATAAGACTAGAACCTACTCCCAACTAGTAGATAATCACCTATATGAATCTTTTTCCTCCATTGTTCCCTAACTTTAGCTAAATTTGCATTGATTTCAAGAAATTGTAGGTCTTTCGAGACAACACCCTTCCATGTAATTTTATGTCTACATCGTCCCGTTTTAACACATTTGTTATCTTAACCTAAAACAGAAATTGACGTGTAATTGAACCAGTGCTTCACAAGCTTACCCCTCTTTGATTCTTTCTGAAACTTCAAACCCTCAATATGTTTGTTGGCTCTTAAGTTTTGAACTGTTCCAGGACTGCACTAGCTGGACTCATAACTATGCTGCACATATGTCTTGATATGAAGGCCATTATCTTGGGGAAATACCACTATGTGCTTTATTTTCTGACACTGGCAATGCAGGTTTGCTGTTTCTTGAAACCCTCTTTTTGCCCTTTTTGGTTGGTTTGGCTTCTGTGTTTTTAGCCCCCCCCCCCTTCCTTTCTCTTATTAATCCTTCGTGTGTTTGCTGCTTCTTTGCAGCCAAGGATGCTAATGACTGTGGATGAGAACTTAAAACCGTTGTCAGTGCCTGTTCGAGTTGGCCAAGCTGTTGATATAATAGGTCAGGCAGGTCGACCGAAGACTATTACAGGTTTCCAGACACACTCAACCCCAGTTCTCCTTGCTGCTGGGGATCGAGCTGAGCTTGCAACAGAAAAGTATTGTACTTCTCCTTTGATCTGTTTATATTGCATGGTTGTTGATCCATTTCTTCACTATATTTAGGGTAGTTTGTATGAGGGAAACGTGCTCCTTTTGTCTCCTAATCATGCAGCCATTTTCCTTGTTATCATAATTTCTCACCATGCACATCTGATCTAACTAACTAGACATTTTTGGTCTTTCACTAATGGACTCACATTCTTGGAATTTTTATCCAACAAATATGTAACTGGAATATGTTATTTTTGGTGGCTCACTCAAGTAGTTTCCTCATATAAGATATTTTATTCTGTGACAAATATTAGAACTGTTTTGCTCGCTTTAAAAGTATTGAGTAATACAAGCTCCACTTAGCATAGACATGGCAGTTACATGGCTGAGAAATTAACAGTTAATGGTGTCATGCTCAATCGAATACCGCAAACACAATTTTCTGTCCTTCCCATCTACTCAATACTCTTGTTAAAATGCAGGTACATTCCACTCTCGCCCATTCTTGAAGGCTTTGTCATATTGAAGGAGAATCCCGAGTATAGGGATGATAACTAGTCATGTACCAGATGAGTTCACTGGAAGAATTAATTGCGCCAGGGCACTTATTCATGAGATGAATGTCTGGGGACGTTGACGAGTCCATTTACTGAGATCATCGTGGCAAATGAGGCTACCAGATCTACCTTTATACACAAATGTCTGAAAGAAGAGAATTGATTCCCGGACTACTATTGTTGCATCATTTTTCGTCTAAAAGTGGAGTGACTACCCTCGGGGCTCGGGTAGTTGCAAGCTCTAGAGGTGTAACGTTGGCCAAATCTTACTATATGAAGGAACTTAGCTAATGCAAGGGAAGAAAAATTCACTTGCATATTTGTTACCCGTCGTTACTAACAGCTATTGGTTACTGAAATTGAAAGAGAAATACCACTGTATTATTTTTCTATTGCAGATACCACTTGCTCCATTAGAAGTTAGCCTTAAATGCTGCCTTCTAGTTTTGAATAGTTTTTTTTATCCTAACAGTTTCTGAGTTATGGACTTGAAATTCCATTTTCTATCCAAAGGAGTTGCACTTTATCTTTTTTACTTGGGACTTTGTGGTGAAACCTTATTATAGAAGGTGATTGTAGATACCGTTGGGCGCCGGCGGCTGACTCAAGTTGTCCTCAACCGCGCGAATGGTCGCCTGGCTCACTAATTCTGCTCGAATGCCTTTCGAACCACGTGAAATGCTCGCCTATTACACGAATGGTGTGGGCACCTATTATTCGCCGGGTAATTTGTCAAGACAATAGAAAAGAGTTTCCTTGAAATGTCATCCCCTTTATTTCGCTTTTGCAAAACCTACTAAGTTTTAGGAAAAATGAAGTTATAAAATATAGTACCGAAAAGGTGGTCTTCCGCCAGATATTAAGGAGTACCTGAACTCTTGTTTAATATGAAAGCGTAGATATCGGATGGTGTTATAAAGTGACTATTCATATTTTTGTGAACGGTTATAGCAACCATGCTAAAGTGTGTCCGAAGAAGAAAGAGCAAAGTAAATAAAGCATGCTCAAAGTAAACCAAATCCTATGACTTGCGAAAAAATAGCATAGGATTTTATTTAAATTTTTTTGTTTCACTCCGCTTGTTTGTCTGCATGTTCAATAATAATAACATACTTAATGTAATATCACAAGCGAGAATTTGTTTTTCTGAATCTTATAGGTGGAAAAGTATTTTTCTCAATATCGAGTAGTTTTGCCTTATATCTTAACATTTTTAGCCCATCAACATAAATTAAAAAATAGAAATAAAAATCACCTGCTTAGTCAATAATTTGTAGCCGTCGCTGATGTATATTCAATGTATAGAAGTAATATTATACTTGTATCATCATCATACATACTGATTATACATTGCTTGGTTGCTGAAATTTATAAAAATAAAGATTTAGAGTTATTTTTATTGTGGGGTTTGTTGAATTGTTATTAATTGTAAAAATGTTATATAATTATATGATATTTGATACTCAATGACCTAACTAATACTTTTATTTTATTAGTATAAGATTATTAGTTTGAATATAATATTTTAGATTGTTACAGAAAATTTCATTTTATGTAAAGATCAATTTGGTGTGATAAATTGTTTTCAATTTTATCTCTTACCTCATACTTTTATTATTATTATTATTATTATTATTATTATTATTATTATATTATAAACTTATTCTTCAAATTACTAATGTGTGACATTATATAACGATTAAATACAATATAATCTATCTCACATGGTACGCCATCAAGTGCAGTATAATATGTACAACCGTACAAACAAGCTGTAATTTCCAACATGGTAATAACAATAACAATAATAACATACCAACATATTCCCACAAGTAACTTGTCCTTGTTAGTGCACTAATAATGTGGGCTCTAATAATGTGGGCTGTAAATTATAATCATTATACTTAATAGTGGCTTCATTGGTGGTACATATTTGAAAGAGACTTTTCTTACACTTGTAGGCTCTTCTTGAAGTTTGAGATTCTGCATTTAAATCCTCCTTTTTGGGAAAAAGTTAGCAGTTACTACTAATTAATTGAGTTGCTACTGTGACATTTTGGTGATTTAACTCTAAAATGTTCACAGATATATATCTAGAAAGTATCGAATGAGAACTTTATTTTCTGAATTTCCCACAATTCTTTCACTTTACGGGAATGTGTTCGGACAGGGCATGCTCACAATGTTATCGGGCGATGGTGACGTGCGTGTGCCTCTGCGACTTGCGTCTCGTTGGGAACAAGAACATTGTTCACAGCTGAGAATTTCAGAATATGAATAAACTTTTGAGGTTCAGTTGCTTACAAAGAAAACCGTAATAGGGGAACGCCTCCGTTGCTGCTGCCATCATCTAAAATGCGATTGGACCTCAAGGTCCCTCTTATCCACGAAAACAGATCACATAGCCGACCCCAACTTGCTCAGAGGAGCGTAGTTGCTGCAGTAACCTCCTCATCGCATGTTTACTGGTACAAAACAAGACTAAAGAAAGATCAGTTTTGAACACGTTCCAAACGGGCAGCATCTGATGGTTATGCAACTATTCAAGCAGTTCACCTGACTTTCAGCAAATTATTTCACACTTCATGTCCCAAGTTTTCAGATCCAGAATCACTTGGGAGGATGGCGGGAGCTCAGAGGGGTAAGGCCAGAGGGGGGAAAAGTAACCAACAGTGGCTCAAGAGTTGACAGTATCTAATAGAAAGCATTCAGAAAACTTTTTTCATTGCTAAATAATCCAAATTTTGTAATAAATTACAATTTCCTGGTATCAAACAACAATCAGACGGTGTTTCTTTTTGTGTTTATGGTCATTTATCAGTATCTTTTGCCTTTCTCTTCATCCCACCTTTCCCTGCTCGCTTCGGTGCCTGCAATCAAAGAAGACATTTTCTATCAAATACCTAAATAAATTTTCATAAAATAGCAAAGCCTAAAGTCGGCTAACGTTGCCCAAGTAATAAAGCCAATGCACAAGTCATATCTCCGTAGCAAATATTCGTTTCTCAAGACCCAAAACTAAGGGTGTGTTTGGTGTGAAGGAAAATAAGTGAATTTCTTACTTTCTTGTGTTTGGTACATAAACAAAAAATACTATCCTAAAAGCATTTGTATATAATATAGACAAATACTATGGAAGACGAGGGTGAGGGGTAGGAGGAGTGTGGGTGGTTGGGATGAAGGCTACGGGGGTGGGAGTGAGGTGTGTTGGAGCCTAAAGTATTAGGACACAATCAATGTGGAATGCCACTTGTAAAACTTGTTTCCCTACTTCTATTAGAGAAGTCATATTCCTCATTTTTAAGAAACTTATTTTTCTAGAGAAAATATTTTTGAAAAATTGACCAAGCGCACATGGAAAAATTGCAAAATACTTTCTTCCTCCAGACTGAACACACCCTAAAAAGAATACAAATTATCTAGGATCAAAATTATCAAACTTGATATCGTGTTTTAGATCTATTTTCCTTTTTTCACTTTTTTGATCATGTGGAACTCCACGTAGTAACTACTAGTAACCAGAGAAGTCAGCAAAAGGATGAAGACCATCCAAGTAATTTTAGATCATATCTGTGTGAATAAACTGCACTTTGCCAAAACACTGTAAATTATTTTATAGTAATTATTACTGGTAGGAACAAAATAAACTTCATTGATAACTCTGACAAAGTAGAATCTTGCTATTGATTAAAAAAAAAAAAGAGCTGTAGAATCGTCGCTAGTTTGTGACTGCAAATATTCCTATTTCTAAAAATAAATTATCAGGAGCCGAAAATTCAGACAATGTGTTTTTACTTATCTAGAATCAGTATGATTGCTCGCACCATCTGAGACCATACTTTGATGACTATGATAGTGGTAGAAGTATATGATGACCAAATGAAGTTCAGTTTCTAGTGGTACACAGATAAAGCAGGAATGTAACATCACCAACACTTAGAGCTAGTGCAAGTAGAGGTTGGGAGAATATACCTCAGCTGAAAATGTTTTGAGAGGGTCTCTGCTTCTTTTGAACCTTCCTTTTGATCCTTTGCCGCGAGATGCATTAGTATTGCCCATTGCAGCTCTGGCCAGCTTCACAATCTTGCTAGCTTCCTGTGTTGTTGGATCCAATAGGTAGTCAGGTACATCACGTAGGTGCGGCGCAGGTGCCTTCTTGCTTAACATCTTATCATGCTTCAAAAGATCTGCCCAGAACATATGAATATGATGAATCATATGATTTGTGTTCGCTCAAAGTACATCCAACAAACTACAGCTTAAT
The DNA here is from genome assembly GCA_018107945.1 of Datura stramonium. Lineage (NCBI taxonomy): Eukaryota > Viridiplantae > Streptophyta > Magnoliopsida > Solanales > Solanaceae > Datura > Datura stramonium. Next base: position 226,186 of record JACEIK010000265.1, read on the forward strand.
TACCTAAGTCTTTTGGATTATCTTGAAAATGCGCCTTCAACCTGATTAACACCAGCGGAAAAAAATACTTAAGTTGATACAGATTTCAAGTCAAACACAGCAGAACACAAAAATGGAGAAATCAAAAAACAGTAGCAAGAGGCTTGGGAAGTGCCTCCTAACAGAGTGGGAAACCAATCAGCAAAGAATATCTCTGTGACCAAGAAGAAAAGGAAAAAAAGCTATTCTGAGGAGAAAAATAAAAAAAGAGTAGCTTACTTTTGAGAATTAAGAATTTCATTCCTCAGATCCTGAGCCCGTGATTCTCTTACAGCAATTTTTGTAACACTCCTTGCAACATCCTATATAAAAGATGGCAGTCAAGCTATCTAGACTTCCAAAACAAAGAAATCAGCAAGAGTGCACCAGCATACAATTCAAAGTTAACTGGTTCTGCTTTTTCTAATTTTGATTTTTTTTCTCTTTACTTCCTTTTGTCCTGACGACATGGGAAAAGGTGAGGGGTTTGCAATAATAACCAACTTCTTAAAAGTTTACAGCAGTCAGACGAGTTAATTTTACTTGCATGGATCTTCTGTATAGTCATTGCATGTTTGTGCATCAGAAGGTAAACCAAATATGGACTACTAATAATCTGTTGATTTACAGATTGGTGCATCTGGGCTGCACTTACCTAAAGGACATCAAGACAACAACTCCCAACTCATGTATGCTTTAACTAATGAGGTTCACTTTTTAAACGCTCTATAAAACTGAATGTAACATCACAATATTTCTGTTTCTTTTCACAAAAAGCGTACTCAAGATAGTTAAAGCCGGAAGCATCATATAACTCGTAAGACACTCCCTTGAGAACCTCAGCTTCACAAAGCTCACTGCAACAGACACTCCTAACTCTGCTAGGCTCCCAATTGATACTTATCACACAATAACTACTGAACTCCGTGAACTATCTTTCAATACAAATATAATTGATGAAACTAACCTCAGCTCGGTAACGCAAAGACTCCACTGCATTTTTACTCAGCAACGGGAATGGAGCAATAAACTGTGACACCTTGTCTTCATTTTCCCCGAGTAAAGATTTAATCTCTTCAAATATTTCTGTCTCTTCAGCAGAAACCTGTAGCAGAACAAAGAATGGTCACAAAGGCAGAAAAAACATAGTTTTCTACTATATTCCTCAGAAGAGAATTCATAGGAAAAGAAGAATAAGTGATGTTAGAGTAAATGTATCAAAACAATACCCCAGCCATTAATTCTACAAACTCATGCCTCTCTCTAATAAAAAGTAAATTCAGAGAGGAGATGAAATAAGAACTTCGGGTAGCTGTTAATGCCAAGAGCTAAATTCTATGAATCAGCAGTTCAACACTTAAGAACTAAACAACATTAAAACACATAATCTATAATCCAATATTGATAAGTTGTCAAATAAACTGTATGCTAGAAATCACAATTGTACATCAATGATCTCAGATATGTCTTCAAGGTACTCACAAGAGAGACAGAAGCTCCGGTATTATATGCTCTTCCAGTACGTCCAATTCGATGTACATAGCCTGCAGCTGTTTGAGGCATCTCATAATTTATCACCTGTTCAAAATAAACCACAAAGAGAAGATGGAGTATTAGGTCTATTTAAAAAAAAGCAGAACTTCTATTGGGAGTATGTCCTCAAGCACTAAATGGCTCAACGGGAAATGATAAAATAAAAAGAATATCAGCTGCCAAATAGAGGACAAGATTCCAGAAAGAACACAAAAAACTTACAGTATGCACATTTTTGAAGTCTATCCCTCTGACCACGCCAAACTCTGCATCCAATTTATTCTTTCGATGTTTTTTTGATTTTTTCTGCTCCCTGCCATTTTGATCATCAACCTGTTCCTTTCCTTCTGATCGACTTTCATCAGTCGCAATCAAGTAATCAAATAGCCCAGCATTGAATTCCTGATTAAAAGAAGAAAATTATGAGATTAGTGCAATATTAGACTTCACAAGAAGGGTTAAACAATAACAAAAAACACACAAAGGTTGCGCATTTCTTGGAATTCCACATTCATATGACAGACCTCAAGGATGTGTAGACGAGAACTCTGAGGCAGCTCAGCATTTAACACTGCAGACTTGATCCCAAACTGAAAAAAAAAAAAGGGATTTCAAATACTATCAAGAACACCTCAGGCCGGCAGTAAGTATAGTATCTGAAACATAGACCAATAACATATAAGCCAGAAGATTACAGGTCATAACGTAGTAACCTTATAGAAAATCATTAATATAGAGACCTATTGGGTTTAACACAAACAAAAGCTACAATTCTGCACTCCCTCTGGACTGCACCATCAACAATTCCTAAAATATGTGCTTTCTTTTAAAAAAAAAAAGTAACAACAACTACAACAACAATAATAATAATAGAAGAAGAAAAAAGAAGCTTCAGGCAGCAAAGATGTTATGGTGCTTTCTAAAAGAGGTACAAGAAGAAGAAAAAAGAAGTTTCAAGCAGTAAAGATGTTTTGGTGCTTTCTAAAAGAGGTACCAGAAGATAAATATGATATTTTACTTACTACAACTTTTATAAATTGATAACAAGTCTTATGATAATTGGTGACATCGTGTACATGAATGTACCTGCTCAAAGAATAGTTTGAGTCTAAAACTCATGTCAATTGAATTTGTAAATATCAGCACTTTTTTCTGAACCAACTCTAGCTTCAACAGGGCAAGGATATGGACAAGCTTATCACGAGCAGCACAAGAAATCTGAACAAACAGTAGACGTGGTCATCAGATACACTAAACTATAAAAGAAAATAACATGGAACACCAATAAGAAGCAGTTGTTGAGGTGTATTTTGGTTGTTGGAATAAGATATCTAGAACAAATGAAGTCCTGTAAAGGGAAATGCCATACTGCCTACTGGAAGTTAGTGACAAAATATGGCACTTATCCACCACAAGAGGTTGAAAAATGTGCGATGATTGAACATGTATGATGATTTACCATTTTAGATGCATCCTAAATCCACGCCTTAGCACAGAAGATGCAGCTTCTTAGTCAAGTATTACAGAAGCCAAAATTATGAGCATCACACTATCGAATTTACACATATTTATCAGATGATAAAGTACCAAGAAGGCAGCAAAAACCTTAATGTAAAACTGTTGAAGAAAAGACAGATGAAGGCATGTACTTACATAAAATTGCTGAACATTTTTTGGGATAATGTCATCCTTTGTGTCGCCCACCTCAGGCAAAGTTAAGATGTATGGATTGTGTAAAATAAGCTTCTTCAGCTTGTCAACATCAGAACTGCAATATTAACATGATTTAAAAAGTTCATATTGAGACCTTAAGATGGGGGACAAAGATGCGAAGCCACATGGTAAAAATCAAGAAGAAAAAAGAAGTCAAGAACTTTCTGATGGAGAAAACCAACATATGCAACAGCAGAAAAATCAGCAAGAATTTGCTTAACATAAATGTAGTAAGGCGAGCATACCTTGAGGTTGCAGACATCAGAAGGCACTGGCAACCTCTTGGTACATGAGATGTAAGAGCTTTCAGATCATCTTCATATCCATACGACAAAAGAAGATCTGCCTGAGACAGAAACATAATTATCAACCTCATGTCGTTTCAAAACAAATACAGACAAGGGGTGGTTACACTTATGCTTTACTATCGAGAGGCATCCATCCTTTACAGCTGAACTTTCGAGATTTTGAACAATGCATCTCAGTATATATCTTACCACATCAGCAAAAGTCTAGCAACTAGAAGTTCTGAGGAACAAAGTTAAAGTTAATGTAAACTGACCCACCTCATCGAGAATGAGAATGGAGAGAGAATGTTGAACAGCTTTTGCTTGAATAACTCCATTTGACAAGCATGTCTGTATACAAGCAGGAGTAGATATAACAATTTCAGGAGGCCCCGCCAAGGTAGTTCTCTGAAACCAAAAGCTCATAAAATTACCACCTCCGCCACCAATTTGTCACATATACATAGAGATCAGAAACTAATAGTAATCAGCAACCAAATAATTGTGAACAAAGGAAAACCAACCAATTCAGAAACAGACATGGAGCTTGTCAATTGGACAAGCCTCAACTGCACTCTACATAGTTCAATCAATGAATTGGCCTCTGAACAAACCTGGACAATAAACACAAATTAAATATACACACAAACTGAAAAAAAAATCAAAATCTCCCCAAATCAAAGCAGCAAGTTTCGACCTGTTGGCACAATTCCCTTGTGGGTACAAGAATCAATGCAGTGGGAGCAAGATTCTTGTTTGAAGGTGACTGAGTAAAGAGTTTCTGAAGTAAAGGAAGGAGATAGGCAAAGGTCTTTCCTGAACCAGTCTTAGCTCTAGCAACCACATCTTTCCCTTCCTAAAAAAGGAAAACCCAATGAAATCTGCAAAGTGAATGAAAAGGGTGTAGGCAGCATTGTAGTAATTGAACTTACTAGGATTAAAGGAATAGCAACTCGCTGAATTGGGGTTGGTTTGTCGATACTTTTCTTGGTTAAGGCACGGATAAGGCGAGGGTCAAGTCCCAGATCTTCGAAACTCTGAAGTTCTTCCTCCTCCTCAACTCTTCCTCCTTCTTCGTCTTTGTTCATATTTTTCTGATAAATTTAGGCGGGTTTTAGTAGGGTTTAGGCTGGCGGAGTACTCTTGAACTCGTTTTTGAAAGGAAAAGGGACTATGGGTCAGCGCACCAGTGGGCTTCTAACTCAAACAGACAATTGTATAAAACGAGTACTACTAAGAGTACTACTAAAAAATAAAAATAAGGGTTTGGGGGTGGGGGTGGGGGTGGGGGTGGGGGGTTAAAGTTCACTTAATATTTTTTTTTTTCATTTTAGGAAAATTTATTAGGTAAAGTTTTTGTTATCGGCATAAATTAATTTTGGTTATAAGATAAAAGTTTAAAATACTTTAAAATATTGAATTTGCTCTTAAAACTTACATCTGATACCCAGCAATGATTCAAACATTTTATTTTTGGCTGCTTATTATGGGTAAGTCCTGGCTTTTGTTTATAAACAGAGCTTGAGAATATTTCAAATTCTAAATATTAAAAAAAACTAAAATTAATCAGCTATAAGAGTCAAAAAATAACAAATTTTAAAAATATTAAAAATATTTTATATTTATTATTTCGCAGGCACAAATTCAGAATTTTGAGTTTATATCACAATTTCATTTCCTAAAAATATCGTGTCACAAAGGTTTTTATATGTTTGACGTAAAAGTTTTTATTTGATCATAAATTTTAAAGTTGAAATTTTTTATTTTATTTTTTAATAGATTTTAATTTGAAAAATTGAAACCACAAAAAGAATCATATTTTTTAAAAATATAAATTTTGTTTTCATCCGCAAGAAAAAGAATAAAAAAATATAAATTTTGTTTTTAACCTTGTGAACATTTGGAGATAAATTTTAATCTTGTTGGAGCTCGCAACGAGTTGATCATGTTTTTGTTATGGAATTCATATGATTTGTTTGATCAAGCTTATAAATTTTGCTTATATTAAATAGAAAATACCAAGATGTTGCTATAAAATCTGTCCCAATTGTTAATATCAATAACCAAAATACGAAATAAATGAAAAATCCACGCTGCTAAAAACTAGGTAGATAAAAGCTTTGATAAACTAATCACTTGCATCATTCTCTATTTACTAAAAAGATAAAAATAAAAACAAAACCCACAGGCAGACATTTCCATGGTATGTGAACATATTATAAGGGCTGAAATGCTGTCCTTCTCTCACATAAAATTCCATAGAATTCAAAAGGAATGCAATAATAATTAACAAATAAAACAAGAATTGGACCGGACGACTTAAAAAACTACTATAGCGCTGCTGCTGCTGCTGCTGCTGCTTAGTTCCCTCTACTACTCTTCAACATTCACCAATTCATACTCGACTAACGATAGGTTGTTTTGCCCGTTAACATCAATATCAGCAGGTTCCGCAACCTCAACCCGCCCCCATTTGTCTACTGCAAGCCGCATGGAACCCTTGAACATGTCTATCTTTGCATTCCGCAGAATCACGGTAGCACCTGGCTTCATTAAATCAACTGCATATAAGATGAAATGAGTGAGTATCCCAACACAAAACGTCCAATAGAATCACCTTTTGTCTTTCGCCACAGAATCACAATACAACTGTTAAAAATAGCAGATTTACTTATCTAAAACACAACACTAATTAATGGCATCCCCTTTCTCTGATTGCATATCACCATTCATTATTCGACTTTTCTGCACAAAAACACATTTACAAGTATTCTAAAGAATTTGCCAGCCAAAAACAAACCACATGTTATAGCACAAATCACAAACATGACACTAAGATGGTGCCAGGAAGATTACAAGCATTGAAATCCTCCTACACCAAAAATAAAAAATATAGGGTTCCTTCTCTAAAGCTTCCTATTACTGTATTAAGTTTATGAAATCTAACATGCCAGTAACAAGTCTATGAAATCTAACATGCAAATGCACGCAAGTGTATTCTACTGGTCAATAAAGTGGATTAAAAACCATAAGATCGCTTTCTTTCCGTATGTCCAAGCATTGGTGGACAGAGTTACCCAGTACTTGTGTTGGTGTTGGTTGGATGGTGGGAGGTAGCAAGTAGACACCACGATTATTTAAACAAAAAATCCAACATGAAAACAAACCACATAGTTCGCCAGCAACCTGAATATATAGAGCCATTGAATCAAATCTCCACATCTCCGCAAAATGAATAAAAATACAATAGTTGGACTATACAAAGAGGTCAATATAATCAATGTCTAGGTCATCATTGGTACAATTTTCAACTTCATAATTTCCTAAAAAGATGAGGTGAGCAAGTTGGTCCAAAGCACAATGCAGTTAAACCTTTGTGAGTGGCAGCATGAGATACTCGCAGTTACACACAGAACAATAAAACACCGAACTCCAATAAATAAGCAAGCTACTAAAATTCGTAAAAATATTATATAGCAAAGAGATACTTGAGATTCTTTTTTGTAGAACATAAAAGAAAATTTTTGTTAGATGAGTCCTGCCTCATAAGTGGACCTTGCTGAAAGAAAAACGTAAAGCTCACGCTTCAAAACATTTAATGCCTCCACTCAATCAAACATGAAAATACAAACTGAACATTCATATCTCTCTAAGTTCTTCAACGTCTGATTTTCAGGTTTCATTTTCTTTTTCCATTTTATCTTAGCAATTGTTACTTCCATCTCTCTTTATAAGTCACTATTATATACTATCTCCATCCCAATCTATGGGTGCGTAGTTTGAAAATGGATGGAAGACTTTTGATACTTTCAACAACAACATAACTAGTGTAATCCCATCCCACAAGTGGGGTTGGACCTTACACCTACACTTTTATGGGGTGGGGTAGAGAGGTTGTTTTTGTACACATTTGAAGCTAGTGGTCTAAAATGAAAAGTTTAAAGTTAAATTATTACTAAAATATAGAAAGGTGTCATTCCTTTATAATCAACTAAAAATAAGAAGTGTCACATAAACTGAAAGGCATGAAACATTTTTTATGATGAAATGTAGAAGTGATTGTCCAACCAGGTGCCATAACAATAGCTACAATTAAGCATCAATCCCAGATTAATTAGATTTAGCTATATGAATCCTCTCCAAATTTCGAGCAATTTCAGCATGTTCAATTCCAATACACAATAACCTATCTCTAAACTGGGTCATCAAAGGAAAAATATTAAAACTGAAACAACATCAAAAGGGAAACGCAAAAGAATTAATCTTTTTCCCCTTTCATTTTCTCAGTAACAAGCCAAATTTAATATCTAGAAAAAGATACGAATTTAGAAGGCTAAACAAAAATGCAGCAATGCAAATATATTATACCCTGTTCGTTACGAGCGGTGAAGAGGATGGACCCCGTCTCATCACCGACGAGGCACTCGGAGATCCGCGGTGGAGCCCGAGGATTTAGCGACGCCGATGCTCTGCCACCACGGCTGCCGCCACCGGTGGCCTTAACCGTTTTCGAATCGACAACTTTAACCGTCAAGTTATGACCATGTGTCCCGGGTTTTAGGCTGTCCACTTTGACAAAAACTGGTTTCTTCTTCTCGGAAGTTGCCGCCGTGCTGGTTGTTGCAGCCGCCGCTGTCGCTGTTGTAGCCATCAAAAATACCTTAAACCCTAGCCCTAAATAAATTTCAGAAAATTCGAAATGAGAATAGAAGAGTATTGGGAGAGAGCGAATAAAAACAAACAAATTAGGGTTTTGAAAGGGTCCTCTTATTATTATTTTTTTTTCACTTGAAAATTAAATAACAGAAAGGAGGAAATAATTTTTTAAAAATGGCAAAAACATAAGTAAATAAAAAATAAAAATATTTGGTATGCATAAGAATGGCACAACAAAATTTGAAAAAACACTGAATTGGATAAGAAGGGTCAAAATTTGTTCCGTCACATTTATTTTTCTAGATACGTATAGATTCTTTTTTGATTATTTTTTCAATATAAATATAAATTCTACTTTAATAAAATATTTCACAG
>JACEIK010000265.1:269318-284691 GCA_018107945.1 Datura stramonium
CTTGAGTAGTTATAATATAATGTGATGTGCATGAACTTAACAAAGGAAGTGAAGAAATGAGTTTAGGTATGTTTGGTAGAGCTTTCCTAGAAGAGATCCTTTTCCACCACAAAGTCCCCTTGCAACCCAACAGAAGTCACTCCAATCATGTGACTCCACTTAGCAAATTTAACAATTCCCTGCCTACCAAGACAACAATATCAAACCAATTGGCCTTGAAATTTTGAACACCTAAAATAAAATCTATATATATATATAAAAGATTCTCTTAAAAATTTCTCCTAGCAGTATGGAGCAGGTCAAAGGAGACAATAGACTAATAAAAATATAGATATTAATCCATGTGTGAAATGACTGTAATTGCCCTTTAGAGAGTGACAGGCTGACAGGCTTCTTCTGAGAAACAGAGAGGCAATTGCAGTCTGCAAGAACCTAAGCCGACCAGCAATTAAATCTCTGTGATTTGGTTGTCATTCCATAGCTGACCCCCCCAATTTTCCCTCTTTCTAGAATTAACCCCCTTTATTTCTTTATTTCCCCCCCTCTTATATTAGAGAAGATCATCATCATATTTTTTCCCACTTCAAGAATCATCAATCAAAGAGAAAAAAGGGGTTCTTTTCTTTTTTTTTTCTTCTTCAAGAAAATAATGGCTGGTACAAAAACTACTAATGATTTTCAAGATATGTTGCCCATGATGGCAAATAAGCTTGGTGGGGATGGTTTAATTAGAGAACTGTGTAATGGGTTTGCGCTATTGATGGACAGGGACAGAGGGGTAATCACTTTCGAGAGCTTGAAGAAGAACTCAGCACTTCTTGGCTTACAAAATCTGAGAGATGATGAGCTGATGAGCATGCTGAGAGAAGGGGATTTGAATGGAGATGGTGCTCTTGATCAGATGGAGTTTTGTGTGCTTATGTTCAGATTGAGTCCTGAATTGATGGAAGAATCTGAAGATTTGCTTGAAATTGCTCTGCAACATGAATTCAAGGCTAATTATTCAGCTAGGTGATTTTTGATTTGTGTTTTGATGGTTCATTTGAGACTCCAAAAAGGGAAATCATTTTGCTGCCTCATTTGTGTACCTTAGTTTTTTCTTTCTTTACTGGATCTTAAATATGTGTTGCTCATGTTGAAATTTGGAAGGAGAAAAAAATGTAATAGCAAAGCTGGAAAACAAGAATTGGGAATTTGTTTTCTTGCCCAAATATACATATTCTTTGTAATTTCATTTTGTTGAATTTTCTTCTTCAGGATTTTTTCTTGGGGATTAACAAACTACAACATTTCAAAATTCCACTTATGGGCAAGAAGACCCTGAAATCTTGAATTAAGAAAAACAGATTTTCTTTTCTTCTATCTACAAGATTGATCAATTAAGCCTAATGAGATCAAACTTAGAATAATTGAATGCAGGAGGTAAATATTAAAGCCAAAAGAAAAAAAAAACATATAATTTCAAAGGTGCTATATTAGGAAAATAAATTTATTATTTTTAATAAACTTTCGACTTAAAATAAAACATATTAAAAATCAGAAACACATAGAGCAAATATAATATATAAAGAATACATATAGAAAACAATAAAGAAGGAAACACCAGCAAAAAAGTTAATGTTTAACTATTCCTAGAATTACCGAGTTACTCTATTGATGTCAATGGTCTAATTATCGATAAGATTTGTTCAATTATCATTAGATTAATAAGTTAATATTTAACTATTTGTATAATCACTCAATAACTGTTTAATTACCAGTTAATCAATAATTAACATTTAACTAAATCATAGAATTACGGGATAAATGTTCAATTATTATTAGATCAATAAATTAATGTTTAACTATTCCTAAAATCACGAAACAAATATTCAATTATCATTAAATTAATCAGTAAATATTTAACTAATTGTAAAATCACCAAACAGATATTCAATTACCATTTCAGTAAGCTAAAGGTTCAACTCTATGTTGGATGTTAATTATCATTAAATCGATAAATAACTATTTTATTACTAAAAGGAGAAGTTACAGCTGAAGAAAAGAGAAAATTGCCAAACTGGACAAGCCCAATACTTACATTATAGACTCCAGTAATACTACAGATCACCTAAACTTCAAACTGAATAGCCAAGGCCCAAGTGGATAGGAATTAACTCTAACTAACCCTCTTTTGGAGTAAATTTTCTCGAATGGTTACTTAGCTTAGTGAAATTGACTAATAAAATCTGTTTACTCCTAAATAGATGATTTAGAGTAATAGTTAAATTTATTTAGGTGATTCAAAAATACACATATTGAGATGATCAAATAATATGATTCTTAATATTAAATTGATAGTTAGATATAATTAAAATAATGAATGAAAGCAATAAATAACGAAATAATTGGGAAAATGAAAGTAAAGAGCATTGTTCTATGGCGTGCCATCCACAACGTCACCGAGAAAACAAATATTGAATGAGTTTGATAGCTTGAGAGCAATGCAAATTTTGACGGGTTACAAATAAGGGATATTGATATATTTAAAGTCAAACCCTAATCTAAGAAACGTTTTGTGCTGACCTCCCCCTTCCGGTCCGTTGAGAGACTGATTTATGAAGGCCCAGTGAGGCCTCAACCAATAACCTTGCTTTGTTTTGTGGCGGTTTTTAAACTACCACCCGTTCAGCATATCATCTCGCCTGATTTAAGGCTCTAACCTCCTAATCAAGGAGTGGAATTCTCTGCTCCACTCAGAAAACTCCATTGCTTTGACCATCCTCAATGACCTGAGGATGCTTCTAGCTTGAAAAGAGGACCAATTGACCACTACTACTATAATGGAGAAAGGACAATGTTCTTAAGAAATAGTTGCACTTCTGAGTTTATTATGACTGGTCACTGTTTGACTCTCGGTCTCATAGTTCAACAGCTAGATGGTTTATAACACGACCCTAGATCTTCATAGCATGATCTCGGGCCTTCTGCGAATAAGATCATCCTTTTTATTGTATTTTTGGCGAGTTTTTACGGAGAATATGTGAATATTATTTTCTTATTCAAGTTCTCGACTTATTTAACTCAAAATTATTATCTTTAATATATTATCAAAATGGTTAACCTTAGAAAATGCATTTGGCTTCAATTAATTAAAATTTAAGAGATTGGAAATCCTATATTATAAGAATATAGAAAATTAAGAGAATGTTAATGATAATTTATGTGATCATAATTAGAAATGTTAGAGTAAAAATGAAGATGAAACACAATGTCGAAGCAAAAATTGGTGGTCCTAACCGGATGAAAAGATAGTATAATAAGATGGTCTTTGGGCGATGAAGCTCAGAATCAGTGTGTTCGGTACGGGGAAAATGTTTTTCAAATTTTTGATTGTTTGGTATGTCTGAATGTTTTAAAAAATATTTTTTACATGGATTTATTTTCTCTTAATTTAAAAAAGATGACTTCACTGCTAAAAATAGAAAATTATTATTTTTCTAAATTCTCTTTCAACCTCATTCCCCAGCTAATCCACACAAACACCCCGATCCCTAACCGCTCAACCTACCATCTCATTATGCGATCCACTCCACCTTTGATTGACTCGAGACTCATCTTGGGATCGCCCAATTCGATACCTGCACGAACCTGGATCCAACCGGGAACCAAAACGGGACCGATCCCGAATCCAAGACATTTTTTTTTGCAATATCTAGTAAGTTATCTTTTTTTGCATTGTCAATGAGTTAGTTATTGTATTTATTAGCATACGTATAGCAGTTCTAGTCAGTTTAGAATTGGTTGGTTTAGTTTGAGTATATTTTGGTTTATTATTTATATTTTTGAGTTCTTATTTAATTAGGATAAGTCAGTTGTCTTTAACTAGGAATCTATCTTTTCATTGTAACTCTATTTAAAGAGTTTTTTATCGTCATTAATAAACTAAGTTTTTCATGGCTTCACTAAGCGTTTATATGGTATAAGAGCCCCATACGCTCTAACGAGAACGATCCTATTTTTTTCTCTTTTTTTTCTCTTCTCTCTCGTTCCCATCATCAATCACGCTATTATCATCCATGACCTTCAATGGTAACAACAATGACGCAAATCCCAGAGTTGTCAATGCTGACAACACAATTCAACCCTGCTTCTCAACTACCTATCAAACTAAGCGGTGGTCACAACTTCGCCACCTGAAAAGCTCAGTTTTTCGTGCTTATGTATGACTACTGTTACACCCCGTAAATTCTTGACATGTAGATGACCTATTCGCATTTTGGTTAAGAGTTTTAGAATGCCATACGTGCGAGAAAAGGGCCCGGGGAGAGACCGGACAAGCGCCAAATCGGCGTGTCATAGAAGGCAAATCGACTTATATAAATCGCATTCGACGATGACTTAAAGGTCAAGAATAAAGGGCCTCCCACTTCGGTTTAATCATTTACTCCTCTAGAATTTTGAAACAAGGGAAAACGGAGGGCACGAGGAGATTCAACAAAATTTCATCGGGTTACGCTATTAAGCCTTGGTCTAAACTCGAATTAATCTTGGGTAGTAAAGTATTAAGCTGCGGGAGCATTCCTTGGAGTTAGTTTAAGTGAAATTTGGCGGCGAGATCGTCGTCCTGCCGAGCTAAGATAAAGTGGAATTGCTCCAAGTTAGGTGTCAATATACTCCTAGAACTAAAGTAAGCATTTCTCATACGGACACGAGGAAATACGAGTTTTAGAGCCGTATTTCGATGAGTCAAAGTTTGGAGTTATATATATATATTAAAGTGATATTTTATTTCGGAATGTGTGTATTTAGTCCTAATTGAAATATATGTGAATGCGGTTAGGAGAAATAGCGGAAATATTAGCCGAGCTCTTGATTAGTTGGGAAATCGGAAGCGAAGGTATGTAAGCCCTGTTCCTTCGGCAAGTTAGTAATCGATTAGCAAATGGCGTGAACTATAGAAGAAAGGAGATTCGGAAGCCGAATGAGTCAGTATGAATCAAACAAGCATGTTTTATAATATTATGTTATATTCGGGCAAAGTTAGTAGAGCAATATCGAGCCCAGTCGAGATAATATTTGAATCTGATGTAGCTAAATTATGAGAATCGATTTAATATAGAAAAGAGTATGGTCGTATGTGAAACATGGATAGTATTTTAGATTGAACATGCTTGTTGTAATGTGATTATTGTTTATTGAGACTTGTTTGTGTTATGAGGCACCCTTTGAGCGTCCTCACATACAGGTTAGTAAGCTAGTGTCGACCACCAGTAGGGTAGGGGATACGCCCTCAAGAAGTAGTGTCGTCAACTAGAGAACGAAGATGGGATGGAGCACTCCCAGTGGGGCACGATCAACATAGCATTACGAGCACGAGTCTGCAGTACGAGTTGAGTATAGGAGTCCTCCGGGCTCGGTTTCTGATTACATATATCGGAGGTCATAGTCAGGCGGAGACCCGGGGCGGGTAAGTGCTCGTAGTTAGTAGATGAGTTGGAGTGATTTACTTTTGGTTGGTTTAGCAGGGTAAGGTATATAGGTGTGTGTTGGTTGGCACCTTCAGGCTTATGAAGTTGGTATAGGTCATGTATATTTATATATGTAATATATATGTTATTTATTAGGCGATAGGTGGGTCCTTGCGTCGACACATATGCTTCTACCTACTAGCCGGTCTGAGACAAGCTTATTTGAGATCCAAGCGGTCAGACAGTTTCGAGATGCTTTTTACTATTGGAATTTCTAGTTTTGTTGTTTATATTCGGTTATGTTCACTTTGCTTTACATACTCGGTCAGGTGAGTGCGGCGCGTTGGCGCTACATTGCCTCTGGGTACACATGGACGGAGGCGGAGTCCTCGTGATCCTAGCCCATTGTAGTCATTAGCTCTGTTATCGGAGCTTGATATTCGAGAGGTTTATATCATTTTCTTTTGTTGTATAGTACGGGTAGGTCGGGATTTTGTCCTGAGCCATGTATCGATATTCTTAGAGGTTTTGCAGATTGTATATATATCTCCTGTGGTTAGTTGTGCGCGGTCGTGTGGGGCGTGCATATGTTTAGTTGTTGGGTGTTGGCCTTGTAGGGCCTATCCAGTTAGTAGTGGTGACCTTAGCCAAGTCGCGTAGCTGTTTAGCATTTGTTACATTAATTTAGAAATAACTAGTGACATGGTGGCCTTGTCGGCTCGCATAGGTTCCCTTATGTTGATGAAAGTTTTGGTTAGATTGTTGTTGTTGTTGTACAGAGTGGCTATAGGCCTAGTAGGCGAGAGGGTGTATTTACGGCGCTATATGGCAGGTGTTAATCAAATCGGAGTTAGAGCCCGGCCCGAGGGCACTGGAAGTGCTTAGGCTTAACGATCAGCCCGATTCAGGTCCTAGTAGGGCGCAGGTGCCAGTCCTTACCCCCAAGGTGAGGCGTAATGCTTCTAGCCTCTTGACCATCTCGTGGGACCCTCCGGCTCCTGTCACACGGCAATGAATGTAGCCCCAACAATCCAAAAAATTTTACTTGGTTCGCCAAGATCAACTAATCCGAATGCTCGGTGGCTTACGCCGAAGCTAGGGGTGGGCATTCGGTTTTGATTCGGTTTTTTTAATTTCGGTTCGGTTTTCGGTTTTTCGATTTTCATTTTTTCATGTAGTGTACCGAACACACCGAACCAAACTAATTCAGTTTTTAAATTTCGGTTCGGTTTTTCAAATTCGGTTCGGTTCAGACCGGTTTTTCTAATTGAGTTTTTCGGTTATAGGCCTAATTAATGGGCTCATTTTTTAACTTACAAAATGAGCTACTTTTTAATTAAAATGAGTTATTTTATCTTTTAAATTCAAAATAAATTAAAAACTTCAAACTTAAAAATATAAATAAAGCAAATAAAAATATTTTTAACTTTTAAATAAAGAAAATAGTGCGATCAATTGATTTACATTTAGTAGTACATACATAACATTTGAATTTTTGATAATAAATTTTCTCATATGCTTAATATCATATAGCAAAACCAAGAAAAGTTAAAGGATATTTTTAAAATATCAAATTAAAAAAAACATAAACATAATAATATAAAATTATTAAATATTATTATTTTTTTTGTTTTTTTAATTTTTTCTTTTTAATAGTAACGTTTTAATGTTTTTATATTATTAATTTAAAACTATTATAAAATTTGTTATTTTTTTTATTTTTTTTATTTTTTTTATTTTTTTTATTTTTTTTAGTTATTTATTAATTTGAAATTAAAGATTTGATTTTTTTATATTTTTGAAATTAAGTTATAATTTTTTTTTTAAAAAAAAAAAAATGTAATTTCAGTTAAACCGAAAAACCGAAAAACCGAAAAACCGAAAAACCGAAAAACCGAAAAACCGAAAAACCGAAAAACAAGCGAGCAGAAAAAATGATTAGTTCGGTTCGGTTTTTGAATTTTCGGTTTTGGCCACATGCCCACTAGTCGAAGCTACTATTGCTCCTATCGTTGCATTTTGCCTTACTCATCCAAATCTTCCTGGGACGCCCGGCACACTATGTATGCAAACGGATGCAAAATCGGGTATTTAGCCTTCCCGTGAACAAATTATCACGTAACTAATGACTCTCGCTCCATCACGGTTTATCTTCACCTTTCGACCTCTCTCGGATGAGTTAGCCAGCGATGGTGCTCATGTGTCCAATCTAGAGCTCATCGTCCAAAACCACTGATGATACAGGTGTAGGTTTCTGAGATCTACGTCGCCGATCCCTACGGCCTTGCTTGACCATGAACTCATCCTTAATCATGAAGATGCTAAGAAGTTGTTGAAGCCTCCTTTTGATCGACATCTATTCAAGTTAGGCCAGGTGCCCATAGCCTAACTTGAGGGGCATATTCAGCGTACGTATGCGGTTCTAGTCGGTTTAGAATTGGTTAGTTTTGTTTGAGTATATTTTGATTTATTATTTATATTTTTGTGTTTTTATTTAATTAGGATAAGTCAAAAAAATTTATCTTTAACTAAGATCTATCTTTTCATTGTAACTCTATTTAAATAGTTATTATTATTAATAGACTAAAGTTTTTCATGACTTCACTAAGCGCTTATAGTATTACGAGTATTTTGATAGCGGGTAGATAATATGGTTTTATAACTGTTGTATTGAACATTATGTTAGCTTATACATAATATTTTACAAGTTTTTCTTACCTTTTGCATGTGTTTGGCAAAGGGAAGTAAAGCATACTTGAAAAATGTGTGGCACAAAAGATATGATAGTGAATAGGTAATTAAGGTGTTGATTATTTATTGAGGATCAATTCAAATAAATATGTGAATATTTTTATGTCATTTAGGGTTAAACATGAAATCCCACTTTCAAGCCATAGTTTCTTTGACTCATCCATATTAGTCTATAACTCCCAAAAGAAAAAATAATAATAATAAATTGATTGGAAGGTTTAGAAAAATAAAGAAACCATACTTTAAGAAAATTGACAGGAAAATGAAATACTATATAAGAATAAAGCGTTAAATTAGTAAATTATATATAGGATTCAATCATATATTTTATGTAGGATAAAATTGTAATTTATTAGTATTTAAAGTCTATTATAAATATGTGAAAGAGACTTACTATGTTTATTTCGAAGAATAAAATTTAAATAATTATTCACTCCTAACGTAGCACATCATAGATGACAAAAAATAGAAACACCCATAACTATAATGATGTACAAATTATAAACTTACATTTTGTTGTCTTTCTTAAAGACAAAAGTAAAATAATAAGAATAAAGTAAATTGACATGGAAGAATAAGTTGACAATCGAAAGGCTATTGGATCGTCTTAATTTGTAAAATCGCAACTTAGATCGATTTGACACTATTTTAAATAAAATTATCGGTTAATTAACATATTAATTTTTATTTATAATAAGTAAAAAAAATACGTGTAAATGTACGTACATAAAACTAGTGTTTTTAAAAGAAAGTTAACTTCCACAACTACTTAATACTTTAAATTACTAAACCTAATCATATTTTTTCCTTATTTACAAATATAATAATTATATTACAAACCTCAACTTTTTTAAAAAGAAACTATTTTCCTCCTCCTCCTCCTCCTCCTCCTCCTCATCATCATCATCATCATCATTCTTCTTCTTTTTTCTTCCTTCTTTATTTTTCAATTTACTAAATTTTCTTTTTAAATTAAAATTCGATTTACACCATTGATGATTTTATTAAAAAAAAAAATTATTTCCCTTCTACTCCTTCTTTATTTCTTCCGTCTTCTTTATTTCTTCTTTTTTTTTTATTTCTTCCTTCTTTTTTAATTCTCCAATTTATAAAAATATTTTTATTATTTTAGTATTTTGAATTTTTTAATATTTATTAATTATATGTGAAATTAACGAAATATATCATGTGATTTTGAAAAATTAAAATAATTTCGGATTGACAAGTGTTATTTCAAAAATTTGAGAACATCTTAGGTAGTTTATACCTCAAATTTAGAATTATTTGGTGTAGATTTGATGTGGTTTTAAATAAAATTTCATATTCAACCTTAAATTCCACCATGGATGAGCTTGACTTCAAAGTTGAAATTTGAATTTGAAAAATTAAAATAATTTCGAAAGGGGTATGGTTCCAAAACTTAAAGAATACCTTGGGGTGCTTATATCTCAAATTTAGGATGATTTAATGTAGATTTAACGTGATTTGAATAAAATTATATCAAGTTCTATGAGATTTAAATTTTTGTTGTTGTAGTCATTATTAAATTTATATGAAGTTGTATATAAATTTTTATTTGTAAATATATTAAATTCTTTAAAATGTAATATGAATTTTTATATCAATTTTATATTATTATAAAACATAATTTCATACTGATTTGACGAATTTTTAAACCTTGAGAGATATACATATTTTATCTTGATTTTTATATGATTTTCCTTACCACGAATTTTTACTTGCCAAGATAATTTTATATTATTTTATACATAAAATTTTGAGTGAATTTTTTATTAATATATTATTAATAAACTGAAAAATCATGATATATTTTGTATATTTTGTATACATTTAATTTTTAATTATATATATATATATATATTATATATATATATATATATATATATATATATATATATATTATTTACCCTTTTAAAAAGGGAAAATGAACGGAAGAAGACCGTGCTCTTGGGTCTCAGCCCAATCACAAGCTCCTAATCCTAGGCCCAATTCGTGCTTAAATGCAATTGAGGTTTACGAACTCAGATATATCATATAAAAATATAAAAAGCAGAAGTACCTCTAGTTCAATTTCTGTAGCAATATTATTTTGACTAGAAATATAATTTAAAGATATTCATTTTAGCTTCTGCATTATATTAGCCAATGTTACAGGAAGACAAAGAAGTAATTAAATAAGAAATACATCATATCAAAGTTAAATTTTAAATAATTTAATGAAAAAAATTGTGATACATAACCTCTCCAATTTTTTACGCTAATGAGACATTGTATTGATTGTACATCTTCGTCAGGCTGCTATCAGATTTGTGTATGTGATAATAGCGAAATTTTCATAAATAAAATTTAAAATATAAAGAAATAAATACATGAATAAATAAATAAAAAATAATTAATATCCTATTATATAAACATAAAAATTATTTTAATTTTATATTTATGATATAATTTTCCGTCAAAAGAAATTTAAATGAATCCTGCACCCGCATTAGTCCGCCCCGTTACGCGAGTCATAAATTTTGAAATTATATATATATTCATTGCTGTAAAAGGTTGAGAGATGACGTGTCCAAATCTTAAAAATAGGAGATGAAATGAAATTGGTTAACGTAGATGCCTTTTGATCCCAGATCTTTGTGAGTTTAATGAAATGATCATAACGGTTTGTTTCTTTCTTGATTTGGTTTTATAAAAACCAAAACAGGAACATGTATTTAAATCCATTATAAATGCAGAGGGAACTTTTTTTGTTTTGGTTACTTTTTGTAGTGTCCAAATTAATCCTTCTAGTTGCCGACTTATGTACATACGTACAATTTTTCTTATAAGTATATTTACATAATTAAGGATACGTTATATATGCTTGACAAACATAAATAGTTATGGACTTATGATATATAAATTTAGTATTATCTTAATTTCTTATTTAGTTATTAATTTTGAAATAAGTTATATTAAAATTGATAATTAGAACCGACATAAGTTTATTTATGTCAGAGGATAAAATAATATTATTAGGATTAGTTATTTCGGGATAAAATAATAAAAATAACAAAAATAATCTTAAGGCCCCTCAAACCTCTTTTCTACAAAATAAGGTAGAGGATATTTTTATAAACAAACAACTTCTTCTAAAAAATTATGCAATACATGTTATTATTTTAATACGCCAAACCAAACGGTCAATAAAAAATAATATCAAAATAACTAATTTCATCGTAACTTATCAACAAACCAAACAAACCCTAATAGTCCCGGTTAGAATAGACTAAAAGAAGATAGAAATAAAGCAAAATGTATATTTTGAATCGAAACAAACTCTAGCGTTCTTCACGCACGAAGTCTAGTAGTATTTCACTCTTTTGAAAGTCTTTTTTTGTTTTTTCTTTTTTCTTTTGTTACTCTTTTGAAAGTTTCAAACCTTTAACTTAACTAACCCTAGTAACACTGTTTCATTTCTATCTAAATTACACAAGAAAAAGTTAGATCCAGATGTGACACATGAGATGAAGAACCCAAAAATCAGTTTAATGGAAACAAGATCCGTTAAGAAAAAAAGGCTCCTCGGTGAAATCTACGCCAGCTTTTCATGCGGTGAAGACCGGATCAGTGATCTCCCCGATGCGGTTCTTCACCACATTCTTTTCTTCCTTCCAATCAAATCCATCGCAAGGCTTAGCGTACTATCTAAGCGATGGAGGCACCTGTGGCACGCATTCCCGGATCTTGATTTCACCACGATCAGCGTGGTCCCACCCTCATCATCATTATTATGGTCGGGTTACAACTCAACCTCAAAAATCAGCCTCAACGGACGCTATAACAAAAAGCTGCACGCAAATTGGACTAGTGCTGGAGGAGCTGATTTCATCGATCAAGTGTTGTCCCTCAGGGAAAAGAATTCCGGAATCAGGGTCCTCCGTTTTCGTGCAAATTTGAGTTTCTCCCGCCTGAATGCCCTGATTCGTGGTGCTGTCAAGCACAATGTTCAAGAACTCGATGTTGAGGTCTCGACTAATGATTACTTCAATTTCCCTCGGAGTGCTATAAATAGCGACTCTTTAAGGGTTTTTAAATTAAAGTCTAAATATCCGGGATTCAGGTTACCTCCATCGTCAATTATGAAAAATGGTTTCAAGAATTTGTTCTCGTTGTCGCTCTCATGCGTCATTATGTACGAGCAACCTTCACTACACGATTTGTTCACGGGTACATCTTTCCCGTTGCTCAAGAAATTGAATCTTGATGGTTGCAGCGGGCTAATGTACTTGCACGTAAGTTGTCGAGTACTCGAAGAATTAATTCTTGAGAATTGCTTTCAATTGGAGCATTTAGACATAACGGGTCCGAAATTGGAGAGACTGAGTGTCAAGAGTTGTTTCGATTCGTACACTAGTGGTACTGAGGTTAAGATTATTGGTCCGAGCCTAAAAAAGATTGTATGGTCGAATAATACTATAACGGATCAAAGTTGTTTGGAGAATTTAACTTGTTTGGTTGAGGCTTTGGTTGGTTTTTTTGTTCTTCTTGAGGATCTTGGTGCAATGAAGCTTCGGAGTGTCAATGATTTCTTGTCCGGCCTCTCTCATTCACATTCTTTAGTCCTGGAAAACCAAAGTGTTGAGGTATTTTTCTTTTTCTGCTTAATTTACTCTTTCATCCTCTTCCTTGGATATATGTGTGGCATTTAATTTTTTATTTTTTATTTGTATATGAACATGTTGTTTTGTCAACTTTTCACCTGCCAAGTAACTTGGCCCATCAAGACTTAAGCATATGACACTTACTTAAGATCGGCTCGTTTGGTTGAAAAATAAGTTAGCTTAGATAGATTATTCGGAAATTAGTTATTTTCGGATTGTTATTCCACTTTTAATGTAGGATAAAAATAACACTATAATTTCGAGATAGATTATTCCGAAATTTTATCTCAACTAAATGTGAGATAAACTCATCTCAAAATTAATTGTGGGACTAGTTATCCTTTATCCCTTATACAAAACATATCCTTAATTTTTATTTGTCTCTACTGAGATTTAAGCCCTGATTTTCCATATTTTTTTTTAGTCTAGTTCATTAACCACTAGACAGTAACCCTGTGAATATTTATTAATTACCTGACCAAATTGTTGTTACATTTACATTAGGCATTTGAACCCTAGTCTCCGATAATCTCTCGGGAATTTCGTTATTATATCATTATAGACGAGTTAAAATTGATTTCTGTTGCTCTCTAATTTTCCTGCAGATTCTGTCGAAGAACAATCACTTGGCAGGCATTTCTCTACGTCCCTTTACAAAACTGAGATCGTTAGAGTTGCACACAGGCTTCCACAAACACAACATTCCAGGATTAGCAAATCTGTTTAGAAGTTCTCCAGCTACTAACACACTCATTCTCAATATTACCAATGAGCACAACATCCAAAGAAGGGTAAGCAATTTTTCATTCAGCAGATTCTCCATCTTAATTAATTAAATCTTCGTCTATGGTTACTATATATTGAATATTTTTGGTCCAAAATAGTATATAAGATATAACTAACGAGGTATGTAGACCTGTAAATCACACGAATAAAATTATCTCAAGAAAACTATAAACTATACATTGTTAAGAACATATATAAAACAGTACGGTAGAAGCTAAGATTCCTTTTGTAAATGATATGGCTATCTATAGGTGAATTAAGCCTAATTGTTCTTGTTATACTTCATGGGTTCAAGCTGTGGAAACAGTCTCTTGAAAAAATGCAATGTAAGGCTGTGTACAATACATTCTTGTGATCTGGCTCTTCTCCGGATCGCGCATAGCGAAAGTTTTAATGCATCGGACCGTTTTCTTTTCTCTTGTTATACTTGCAATGGGCCTGATATTTTCCTAGATTGGAGTTCTTTCATTCTAGTTAAAGATTTTAGGTTGTGTTTGGGATAAATGATAGGAATTTTAAGGAACATCTTGCTCTAGACAACTTGTAAAAAGACGAATTACTTAGTATTATAAAGAAATGGACCTGAATAGACTAAAATTGATCAATAATTGTGTGACGTCTACTACTAATAAAATGAGTTTTTTTTTTTAGAATTTATCAATTGAATAGAAAAAAAATGACTTTTTCAGATCTCTTACGTGTAAAAGTGAAATTTTTTTATAAAAAAAGTCATAAAACTTAAAAAATATAAATAGAAAAGACTAGAAAATAATTTCTCCCATATCCGCTTGCGTTATTGTCAAATTTATCTAGAAATTTCTAAGTTGGTTTTTAACTGCTTTTGTGTACTAAATCAACAGTCTAACGAATTAACTAGGTAAGCTATAGTTTATAAAACAACATAAAGGCGCTTAGAGGGGGCGCAGAGCACACACATCAATATTACTTGTGGTAGGTATACAAGGAAACACAATAATATTAAACTAACAAAATAGGAGAGCATAATTCACTATACCGAGGAAACCCAATATATATAGTAACAATATAAAATTTTCTTAATGTGCTATCCGTTTTCTAGTAAATCATTCATTACCATTCCTTTTATGGCATCTGAATGGGTATAAATTTATGTGCAACTCGATGTTTATACAATATTAATTTATTATAATTAAGTGAGCATATGTAAAATTTAGCTATGATTTAATAATAAGTGTATAGGAAGATATGTGTGTAGTCATTGAATTGATATAAACACGTGATACGAATAAACTTTTATTAAAAATACAATGCTCAAAAGGATGACTTTTTTTTTTCTGAAGACTTGAAGAAAAATATAAACAGACTGGAAATTTCTTCTCTTCCATCTAATCTATAAATATATCAATAATTTTTCTTAACTTTGTATTTATAATCTTTGATGGCTTACCACTAACCATGTACTGATCACTGTTTCATGTTCTTTACTCGTCACATTTTAAATTGATATAGTCAAAAAAAAAATTATTAAGTATTACTTGTATATTATTTAACTTAAATGATGAATAAACAGCTTTAGTTTATTGTATATGATGATAAATCAATGATGAAGTCCTTTGTGTCAAGGGAAAACTAGATAGAAAAGTCGGTGAAAGTCTGAAAAAGAAAAATCGGAAAAAATGATTTTCTAATTTTTTATAAAAAATTTTTATGATTTTTTTATAAGTGATTTTTACTTTTACACAT
>JACEIK010000265.1:334042-460569 GCA_018107945.1 Datura stramonium
TTATAAGATATAAATGAAATAAACCGAAGTGGAGGCTTTATATACTTGTGCCTGGACAGGGCCAACGTGTCACGGAGCCAACGCGGAGGCTCCCCCTCCGAGACACATTGCCATCGCGGAGGGGCTCTGCCCCGGCTCCTTCCGCGATGGTTCGATAGGTTTCTCGTCCGGTCTTTTCTCGGGCCTTTTTCTAGCATGTATGTCTTTCAAATACTCTTAACCAACACGCGAATAGGCCATCTGTGTGTCGGGAATTTTACGGGGTGTAACAACTGTATCACCTGGGAAAAGCCAATGTGGTGGCTGACGCCCTAAGCAGACGGTCTATTTGAAGTGTAGATCACATTGAGGAAGGCAAGAGGGAGCTAGCGAAAGAAGTTCACAGGATAGCCCGGTTAAGGGGTGCAGTTGGTGGATTCAGCTGAAGGTGGCTTGGTAATGCAAAGGGGGTCGGATTCATCCTTGGTAGTAGAAGTTAAGTCTAGACAAGATGAAGATCCAGTTCTACTTAAACTTAAAGAAGGAGTCCTCAGAAAGGAGGTTAGGGCTTTCTCCCAAGGGGGAGATAGGGTTCTTGGTTACTAGGGAAGATTATGCGTATCGGATGTTGGTGAGTTGAGACAACAAATACTAGCTGAGGCACATAGCTCGAGATACACAATTCACCCCGGTGCTACCAAAATGTACCACGATTTGCGGGATATTTACTGGTGGAATGGCATGAAAAGAGACATTGCTGAATTTGTAGCTAAGCGCCCAAACTGCCAGCAAGTTAAGGGAGAGCACCATAGACCAGGAGGTATGACCTAGGATATCAGCATACCCACATGGAAGTGGGAGGAAGTAAACATGGACTTCATTACGGGTCTACCCTTGGACTCATCGGCAGCATGACTCAATCTAGGTAGTAGTAGACCGGATGACTAAGTCAGCATATTTTCTCCCATTCAAAACCATAGATTCAGTTGAGGACTATGCTAAACTTTATATTCGGGAGCTGTTTAGACTTTATGGGGTTCCATTGGTCATTATTTCAGACAGGGGTACCCAGTTCACCTCCCATTTCTAGAAGTCTTTTCAGAAGGGACTTGGCACTCAAGTCAAGCTCAGTACATCTTTTCACCCGCAGAAAGATGGGCAAGCTGAGCAGACTATTCAGACTCTAGAAGATATGCTAAGAGAGTCCGTGATCGATTTTAGGGGTAATTGGGATGACCATCTGCCTCTTATTGAGTTTGCGTACAACAACTACCATTCTAGCATCCAAATGGCTCCATTTGAAGCACTATATGGTAGAAAGTGTAGATCTCCTATAGGGTGGTTTGAAGTTGGTGAAGCCACCTTGATAGGGCCAGACTCGGTTCATGAGGCAATGCAGAAAGTTCAGCTCACCCGAGAAAGGTTGAAAATAGCTTAGAGCCATCAGAAATCTTATGCCGATGCGAGGAGGAGAGAATTAGAGTTTGCAGTTGATGACTGGGTATACCTAAAATTTCGCCCATGAACGGGGTGATGAGGTTTGGAAAAAAGGGAAAACTTAGATCGAGGTATGTGGGACCTTATAGAATTATGAGGCGTATCAACAATGTGGCTTATGAACTAGAGTTACCTTCAGAATTAGTAGCTGTACATCCAGTTTTCCATGTGTCACTTTTGAAGAAATGTATCAGAGATCCAACCTCAGTTGTGCTATTAGACAGCGTAGGAATAAAAGATAGTCTCTCATATGAGGAAGTACCAGCCCAAATCCTTGACCGTCAGGTGCGTAAGCTGAGGAAAAAGGAGATAGCTTCAGTCAAAGTCTTATGGCGAAATTAGCAGGTTGAGGGAGCTACGTGGGAGGCCAAAGTAGAAATGACGGCCAAATACCCGCATTTGTTCTCTACCAACTGCAGCACAACTTGAGATATTTGCTATGACCCTAGAACTCAATTTAATTTTCATGACTCAATTCAAATGTTCAAGTCTCTTTTATGTTTTTGAATATATGTATGATAAGTAAATCCAGTTTAGTTGTATATTTTGAAATGGAGGTAGTCATTCTGGCAGTTTTGAAGTCAAATGAGCAGTATTTGGAGATTTTGATTGCTATTTTTCTGATTCCTGGGTGTTTTCTAACATTTGAGGATGATTGTTTACAAGGAGGAGACATTGTAATGCCCCAGAAACTCAAAATATAATTCCGAAACTTAAATCAGAAAATCTAGAAAACTGCAGAAATGTTGCAGGACGGCCCACCTGACGAGTCGTCAAGTAACCTCACGACTCGTTAGGTGAGCCGTGAGGAGAAGGCTGTTTAATATAAAGAAGGGAGGCAGTGTACCTAACGAGGGACGTCACGAGTCGTGGTCACTGACCATGACTCATTAAGTCACTCGTAGACAGGCCTAAGTTGGTAATTTTTTAGTTGACCAGTGTACTCGACGAGTGGGTGAAACGAGTCGTCACCTGTGGCAACGACTCGTTAAGTGACTCATTATGGGACTTAGCATTAAATCTCCATAATGATACAGTATGGTCCACGACTGGTGACCATGAGTCGTGGTCATAGATAATGACTCGTTAGGTCCTTCGTGGTGACCTACTGAGGATCCCAGGCAGGGTACTTGA
Source organism: Datura stramonium (assembly GCA_018107945.1). Taxonomy (NCBI): domain Eukaryota; kingdom Viridiplantae; phylum Streptophyta; class Magnoliopsida; order Solanales; family Solanaceae; genus Datura; species Datura stramonium. Next base: position 336,653 of record JACEIK010000265.1, read on the forward strand.
CGGGAGTGACCACTAGTCATGGTCAGTCACCACTACTCGTTAGGTCACCCGTTAGGGGCACCTGACAATTTTTTCCAGCGAATTTCTAAGGTCTATTTAGTAATTTCCTGTTCTCCTAAGCTCTACATGTCGTTTTAGACATAAATTCAGACCTTTTAGTGGGGTTAGACGGTTCCAATACTTATTCCTCACTCAAGCACTTAGAAAATAGACCGTAAGTTCTCTCAGGAATTCTCAGAGCAAGAACTAGGCAACCTTCTTCTCCTCAATTTATCAAGATTTTCGTGGGTTCTTCACTAGGTATGTGGGGTTTTAGCAAGGGGATTGTTCTTCCCTTGTGTCCCCAAAATCTTCCTCGATTTCCTCTATCAGTTTTAAGCCCTGAGTTTTTGAGTATGAAAAGGATTCATGTTTATTTTCGTTGATTTCACTTAGAACAATGTTCATGTATATTGTTGATATGATCCCCATAAAGTCCATATTAAATTGTCAGTGTTTATACGAAAGTGAATCTAAGCCCTAACTTTTGAGTTGTGATTTTGCTTATTAAATTTCCTCTAGTGAATGAAGAATGCTTTGGGCTGAACTTTCTAGAATTTCCTATACATATATGTGGAGTAAATATTCTATCAATGAGAATGACTTTAGTTCTGTTGAATGAAATTCCTAAAATTCTCAAAATTTCTCTATATTATGAAATTCCCGCACTGTGGGGATAAGTTGAGTTCTCTATTAGTTGCTAGTAGTTCAGACCAGTTAGAATGTAAAGTCTCTTCAGAATCTTTCAGAAAATTGTCAACTGATCAGTTCGACTTCAGTCTTATTTCGAGGTGTTAGTGATGCATCTCAGTTATCAGAATCAGACTCAGATTTATAGTTTTTGGTCAATTAGGCGATCATGACATTCTAGTATATAGCTCTGACCAGCCCCAAGACCCCAGTTTAGTTACAACTTGTTCTTAGATGGTCATGACGCTTCCAGGCAAGCAGCTCTGACCAGTCTAGAACCTAGTTTCAGAATCTGGTCCGATAAGACTCTAGGGTACATGCAGTTATGTGTCCCTGACTAGTCTGGGACCCCAGTTTTGAGCTATCAGCTTAGTAGTTCAATTTAGGTTTTCTAGTGAGAGTAGAACTTAGCACCAAGTGGGTCGGGGTTCTAGCACACCCAGGTTCCCAAAACTACGTTGCCAGTGTAGGTTACAGTATTACTTGGCCTGATTGGCCCCAGACTTTTGTGATCACTCAATTCATGCCTTTATACCCTGGCAAGTTATATTGGGTCCTACCGGTGGGGTGTATACATCGGACTCCACGTCTAGCTCATGTGGTTATATGTCGGTTATAGACTCTCCTACTAGTCAGTCCAGTCCAGTTTCGAAATGAGCAGCTTAGTTCAGTACAGTATCTCAGATTTCAGTGTTCCAGAATTAGGGCATGTCCTTGACCATCAGACAGGGTCATCTTGACCATTTCAAATTATATCAGTAGTTTAGTTCAACTTACCTGTTGTTCATTGTGTGTCATTTCAGTTTAGACTTTATATTCAGTTATGTTTCTCCCACTTACTCAGTACATTCAAAGTACTGACACATACTTTTATGCTGTATCATTTCATGATACAGTTGCAGGTTCTCAGACTCAGCACCGTTAGTTGCCGCAGTTCAGATTCTCCATCGCAGCAGTTGAAGTGTGAGTCCTCATCATTCGAGGGAACTATTTTCTTTCTTTTGGTCATGTATTAGTTTCATTTAGACTTAGAGTTAGCTGGGGGCTTGTCCCAACAACTCCTCTATTAAATGGATTTTGGACATACATGATTTTCATATTTATCAGTATTATTCAATTTGTGGAACTTTATGCTTTCAAACTTATCTCTCAGAAATATTTTATGGTATTGTTTCAAAGTTCTGCTGTGCTTGTTTACTCAAAATGCTAGTAACTAATAGACCGAGGGTTGACGTGGGGTCACTTGTGGCTTCAAGTACCGTGTTACGCCCACGGTGTAGGCTCGGGGCGTGACACAAACATAAATTATATTTATTTATCTTGCTTTTGTTTGAAAAGAGAAGTAGGATTTGGGTGAGAAAGCAATAGTGGGAAATTGAATTTTAAAGGTGTGAGGTCGTAATAGATTTTTACTCACTTCAAGTGATCAAACAAACATTGGAGTACTTAGTGGATGTAAAATCGTTTCAAAATTTTCTCAGCGTAGGAATATTGATGTATTAAGATACAATTCGCTAAATGTTCAATTTGCAGAACAAGACAAAATTTTGTCTTTTCCAAATCTTTCATCTTAATTTTTTCTTTAGATAATCAATTACCTTTTGAAGCCCTCTGAAAGTTCTTATACGATTTATATCATCAACATAAGCAGTAAGTGCAATAGGAGGTTCGTAGAGAGATTTTCATCCTTTTCAGCACCATTGACTACGTTAACCTATAAGAAGGTCAAGTTTCAGTGGTCGGATGTTTGTGAGATGAGTTTTCAGGACTTAAAGTCTCGACTTACTTCAGCCCCAATATTGACCCTACCGAAGGGCACGAATGGCTTCGTTTTGTATTGTGATGCTTCTAGGACTTATTAGGCTTTCAAGCACAAACTTTTGCCTTGTTTTCAACTCAATTAGAAAGGTTTTATACCTTTTCTCTTTGATTTTGTAGGTATTAAACATAAATAAGGAAAGAGAAGGAATTGATCAAAAGGCAAGGTTCTTGGAAGTAGAAGACCTACGCGCCACATTTGAGCACCTGCGAAATGCAGGTGCCACTCATAAAGTACTAGCCTAAAACTGAAGAGCCACCTGTGCAACTGCAGAAGACAAGCAAGCTTATATGACTAGACCTACGAAAGACTCGCGTTTCACGGATGTGCACCTGCGAAACGCAGGTTCCATGCAAGTGAGCTCCGTGTTGACAGGGATAAAAATTTATAGCTCTAGCACAAAGATACTTTGGATGCTTCTAAGGAAAAAATGGGAACCCGTTCATAAGAAAAAGGAACAAAATTTTCCCTAATTTATAAACACCCTTGATAATGGGAAAAGAAGAGAAATTTTGGTACACATCATATTGTAGAGAGAGAAACATAGAGATAAGTTAGAACTTTTCTTTCTTCTTCTTTAAGTAGCTAGGGAAAAACAACCATTGAAGCACATTTTGAAGCTTGAGTTTTCTGTTCAATAATAAATGTTGAGGAATAGTTTATTGGTATAATCTTCTTATCTTCATTCATGAATAGCTAATATTATTGCCATTGCTGTGCTTGGTAGGGGCTAGAATGGATTGGATGTTGTTGTTTTAGTCTTAGATTCACTTATCTAATGAATCTATTGCTTTATCTAAAATTTAATTGAAATATTTCTGTTTGCAAACATAAATTGTGTTTACTTATCTTGCTTTTGTTTGAGATAGAGAAGTAGGATTTGGGTGAGAAAGCAATAGTTGGAAATTGAATTTTGAAGGTGTGAGGTCGGAATAAATCTTTACTCACTTCAAGTGATCGAACAACCATTGGAGTACTTAATGAATGTAAAATTATTTCAAAACCTTCCCAGTATTAGAATATTGATGTATGGAGATACCATTTGCTAAATGTTCAATTTGCAGAACAAGAAAAAGTTGTCTTTCCCAGATCTTTCATTTAAAATTCATTATTTAGATAATCTAATTCCTTTTGAAACCCTCTTAAAGTTCTTATAAGATTTATATCATCAATACAAACAACAAGTACAACAGGAGGTTCATAGAGGGATTTTCATTCATTGCAGCACCATTGACTAAGTTAACCTAGAAGAAGGTCAAATTTCAGTGGTCAGATGCTTGTGAGAAGAGTTTTTAGGATTTAAAGACTCAACTTACTCATAACCCTTAAACTCACACTCCTAATAAAGTATAAAGCGTGTGTTGTCAATAAAGAACCCAACAGAGGTTGAGTTTGAACCTACAGGGAATATTGTAAGATATAGACTAATGCAAGTATTTAAGCTTTTAGGTATGTTATCTCCCGAAGGGGGGGGGGGTTATAAAACAATTAAAGTAATATTGAAAATCGATTGTTGTTTATCAAGATTTGCAATTAACTAGGATAAGTGTTTCCCATGGATTTATAACTACTTCGGGTTTACCTCGTGATCTATTACAATGCTTACTTTTAGAATTGATAACTAGGGTTTGTCCAAAAAGCTGGTTCGTCCCTATTGGATGACTATACTCAATCACTGAGTTAGGTCTAATGAGCGATTTTAATTCAACCATCAATTTATTCAAAATTAACTATCCTGCGACCGCAGCTCAAGTCATACAATGACCCGTAAAGATCAAGACTTTGTTGTAATTTTTTTTCCTAATCTCTACTTCTGTAGGTTCAAGCCAGTAAATAATTCAGGGAGTCTTAATGTTGCGCTTCATTAGGAAACATTAAAGATGAAGAGAATACAATACAAGTGTTTAGCATTGGTTTCAGATCACTTTGTGTAACCCTAGTTCGTTAATCCATCATGGTTCTCACAATCCTAGTTGTGGAGGTTTTAGCCTCTCATGATTGTAAGATTATTATTAGCACTTATAGAAAGACACATAATTAAATACTTACAATGATGATTGAAGGAAAACTTTCTATGGTTATTGCAAGAATTGATGTTGAATAATCCTAGAACAAAGATGAAATTCAAAAAAAGAAATCTCCAAGGCCTGAATTAAAATTCATAACAACTTGTCTCTCTAATTGCGTCTCTTTGCTTCTCCCTACTAAAAGTAACCTAAAGAGTATTTATACAAATAATTGGAACATTCTCCTAAGTAAATAGGGAAACTACCAAAAACTTTTGCCACCTTCACCTATGACCCATTACAGGATTGTGGGGGTCGTACCTCGACTCGTACGTTGGCTGGCTTCTGCTGAATCTGGCTATGTGTTGACTTCTGGTACGATTCGTACCAAGAACCTACGAGTCGTACAATCTTTCTATGGATTGAACTTTCACTTTCTGGCATCTTTTGTTAACTTCCATGATTGACATGGTACAACTCGTACCTTAGTTCCAGGATCCATGATTCCTTCTCATACATTGAGTTCTTCCAGTCTTCTATTCTTATAGTCTTTTCCACGGTTCCTTGGTACGAGTCTTAGGTAGGTCTCATGACTTGTGATTTCCACCCGTACCAAGAAACTTGGCCTGTGCAATTTCTCCTAGAACTTTCCACGATTGCCATGGTACGACTTGTACCAGGATGGTACGGCTCGTACCATGAGTCGTAACTTGATTTTTCTTCACAATAGTGCTCCTAGACCTTTCCACAATTCTCAGTACAGCTCATACCAAGATGGTATGGCTCATACTGAGATCCACACTAAGACACGTTTCTGCATTTATCTCCATATTTTGCACAATTTTGCTCCAACATCTATTTTCCTTGAAAACAAAGTAAAAGCACCTCATATCCATGTAAACACACCTAAGTCCATGTTATTTTTCCAGTTTTAAGCATCGAAAGTGATGTAAAGTCACAACATATCAACACCCTCAACTTAAGACTTTTGCATGTCTTCAGGCAAAGAAAACAAAAACTAAAAATGACGCTTAACTAGAAATTAAACCTAGAAGACCTATAGCCAACACAACAAAATTTGCACTATAAGCCACACTAAACTATTGACCCCTTTTTTGTAAAAACTAAGTCACCTATGCACTCACATAACCATAATTAATGACATATAGGGATCAAATATGACATCCAACTATCAACAAAGAATTGAGCTATCACCAATGTTATTCACACAGATAATTGGTAAAATACAAAACAAACTAGGTATCCTCATAGAAAATGAAGTCCCCAACACTCATAGATATATGATATAATGAACTTGGGACTAAACAAATTGGACTCTCACTCTATTAAGGAAGTTTCAAATACTGCACATCAGATACCATAGGCTTGCCCTTATTTTCCCTACTTTGGCTCTTTGGACAGCTAGCCTAGGATTACTATAGACTTTGTTCGACTTGTAATGTAGGCTTCAGGCTGGGTATGGTAAATATAAAACAAGTGAATAAACCCTCCTCGAAACTACATACTCGTGGCTCCGCTTTACACTTTTTGTCCTATTTTTCAAATTTTCAACTTTTTCCTCCCTTTTCTCAATTTATATGCGATATATGGGCGTGGTGTGCTTTTCTCATTTTTTTCATTCCTTTTTCTCTTGTATTTTCTTTTCAATTTTCTTTTTTAGCTCTTTTTTCTTCTTTTCTTATCACACTGCACCTCATCTTTGACCTTTTTCCTTTCTTTTCCTTTTTTCACCTCCCCACAATCTATGACCCCTACTATTGCCACCATCAACTTAGGCATTATGCATGGGTTGAGTTTCACAATGTCCAAGGAGGGAACATGGCCAAAAATAGGCTCATTATAAAAATGGGTAAGGTTAAAGGTTAATCAAAGAAAAATGGATGAAACAAGGCTCAAATTCGGGGTCAAGGGATTCATCATCATTTGGTAGGGAAATTAGGTTAAAGTGGCTAATCAATAAATAACAACCTATGATCATATACTAACCAACTATCCTAAAGCCTGTGCAAAGAGCAACCAGACAAGTTCTAGATGCTTGATGCAGTATTGAACTAGATTTACAACCACACTCACTCATGGTACCAGTTTGCATTGAATCTACCTATTGAGTTCATGCACAGCTAAACTCAACTACTCATGCTCATAATTTTAATGCCATACAAAGATCCATAAAAATCATGCAATTGTAATTAAACTACACAGCTAACATAAAAAATTTTCAACAGGGTCAATTTTTTTCAAAAACATCAAACTAGTGCGTTTATTGGCTGCAAAGTAATTCTAAGCTACTTCTAATTAAACAAAAACAACCTAAACATACTAGTTCTACTAGATAGCATGTTTGAGAAAAAAGAAACATGGCAAGAAAAACCCTTAGATGAATCAGAAATCCTAAAAATACAAGTATATCCCCCCTTTTGAAAAACATGTTTCATCCCCGAAGCATAGAATATGTAAAATCAAGGGAAAGGGACATACCTGCGCCACACTAAGCGCTCCTGTCATCCTACGGAAGTGGTACTTCCGCTGCATCAGTGGCGCTAGCAGTGACTGGCGCACTCAATTGTACATCTATTGGGGGATTGGTTACCCCCGCATCATGCTTAGTCGCTTTTGTGACCTCATGATCAATTATGGCTGATTGTGGCTCCCCTGAAGGGTCCTCCCACCCACAATCACTCTCTGCATAGTGGTGGAGCTCCCCCTTCTCTCTCCTGCAACTTTAACATATGTGCGTCGTGAGATTGAATTCTCTCTACTCTCGCCCTATTTCTTTCTTTCTTTTCCTTCTTTTTCTTTTTCTTTGAGGGCTCATTTTCATCTTCCTCCAAGTCCCTCTTCTTACCTTTTCCTCCACTAGCTTCTATTGTGTATGAAGTTTATGGTTTCCGTTGGTGTAAATCCAATCACCTGAATTTAAGATGATAAGAAATTCTCCATTGGTAACAAATGATTATCCANTACCTTTTCCTCCACTAGTACTTTATGGGACCCAATATGCCTCCAAGTCTAGTTCATCATCTAGCTCAGCGTCTAAATCCATAAGATTGGGGGCTGGGGGCTCTATGATCGCCGACTGTCTAAATGACAACTTGGTCAATTGGCTCCAAAGAACCCCCAACTCCTCCTATAGGATACTAGTGTCCGGCTGCTCCGCCAAATGCTCATTGAACTAGTGTTCAAATCCGTCTATCCGCCCATACAACCCCCTCACAGCCTTCTCGATCTCTGCCTTTACCCAAGGCTTGACATTCTCCATCATTTATTGTACTTTCCTTTCGACCACCATCTGCCTCTTTGCCAACTTTTGGAGGAATTTGTGAGGGACCAAAACATACCCAGTTGGTGTCCAGCTCGGGAGACACACCGGAGGTACAAAAGAAGTGCTGGGAGATGCCTCTTTATGACCTTCCTTTGTAGCTGATGTCTCGTCCTGCTCCACCTAGGTGGGGGCATTAACTTGCTCACCCCCAACAGTTCGTGGTGTCGCGATTGCAGTTGGAAGTCTAGCTTGACTCACCAAGTTATTTTCATCCCTAATCAGCCCTATATCTGCCGTCCTCTGGCCTCCGATCTCAACATCAACATATTCTAGCAGTCAAACACCAGTGTCTCTGCACATTCAGTAGATAAGGCTCATAAATGGCATGGTGGTGCTCAACCCAAGAGTACAATCCCAGATCTCATTTTCTATCACCCTCGGGATATTGATCTCATATTGGGACATGATGCATGCTACTAGAGCTGCTCTATCTGTGCTGAGTGTATTTTCATTTACATTTGGCATTAGTTTGTGGCAAACTAGTGTCCAACAGGTCTATGCTATGAAGCTCAGCAAAGATTTGGTGACCTGCTTTCCACCAGTCACCCACTCAGGTTCCTCCTTGTCCTCTACTATGACTCTGACTAACCACTTGAGCTGGCTCTGTCTCTCCTCATTTCCTAACTGCTTTATCCATTTCATGGTATCTATCCGGTGGTTGAACTCTGTTGTGGATGATGGAGCAATGAACTGCGGCCCATAGAGCATCCGGGCGATGGTTTTCTCATAAATCTTGACTTCATACCTCCGGACTAATACTATGTCAAGTTTGGGCTACTCCTTCAGTTGCTTGCTAGTCTGTGCATTCTTCTCAAACATAGCATAGAAATTGGCATAGAACTCCCAGACCATCTCTGGACTGTATCGGTCCGGGGTCCTAGCCATCTACTCGAACCCATAGAAACTAAAGATTCGCTTTATCTCCTCAACCCCATTCAAGGCACTGGTGAGGATCCATGGTTCTTCCTGGATACTGCGCCTGGGGTATTTCTTGGATGTGAGTGCCAAGCCTTGCTCATAAAACTCTTGTGCCTCGAGCACCTACCACCTCAGAGTACACCTTCATGTAGGCTGGGTCTGTTTAATTTCCTCCATATTATCTCCTTCTTCAGAACCTGCCTCATTGTTTCCATCTCCGGATAAGGCCTCCTCAAACCTCTCATCATAATTAGAGTTACTCCCGGACTATTTAACCTATTCCTCTACTCCCTCTTTAAACTGGGGAGTCGTGATCAGAGCGGCATGATCAGAGCGGCAGAAGTGGCTTTGGCATGTGCCTTTGCTTGATCCCTAGTGGTCCGTTGTAATACCCCGAAAGTGCCTAAGACTATACTTGGGAGTTTAAATGAAAAGTAGCAAAAAAGTTAGAAGTTCTCTCAAAATGACCTGTGGAACGAGTCGTTAGAGGTTCCAACGACTCATGGTAGCCACCCGTGGTCAAGTTCTGCAGCAGAGGATCCTGTGATGACGGGTCTAGGAAAGATTCGTTGTGTGATATAACGGGTCATTGTAAGTGGTTCATTGTGAAGATGGTTCTGGTCAAAGAAGGCTGGCACGAGTCATGGGATGACTTGTTGTCCTAAACAATAGGTCGTTGTATGTGTCCGTTGGGAAGATTTTCAGGATGGGAGCAGTGGCGACAACGGATGGAAATGATGGATCGTTGGAGCTGGTAACGACTCATCGTTTCCGATCATGGTAGAAGACCTGAGACGGAAAAATGAGATGAAACAACGAGGGAAGTAAAAGGCCGTGGGAGCAAGGGACGACTCTTTGTAGTGGTCGTTGCTTCGAATAGTAGCTAATTCCTTGTGATTTAGTAAGGGAAAATCCATAACTTCTAAACCCCTAAGCCCTATACTACATCGTTTTAATCTCAGAAAAGGGTGTTTTAAGAGGGTTAAGTTCATTCTAAACCCATCCTCTTTCATGCATGCAAGCCTAGAGGTTCTAAGGGGTGATTAAGTTAAGGACTCATCCAGTTCTTCCTCAAATTCCATTGGGCTTCAAAGAGGGGTTTTAAATCAGATTCGTCTAGGTATGTAGGGTTATGAATGATGTAATCATCCACACCCATGCCCAATCCCTCTTCAATTCATAAAATTCTAGTTGATGAATCTATGGGGTTTTAACCCAACATGTGAATTCTCTAAGTATCAATCATGGGTATGNCTCTAAGTATCAATCATGGGTATGATCTATGCATGTTTCTAGTGTTGAATTATGATTAATGGGAATATTTTATAATGTTTTTAATTACAATGATGTTTTCAAGTTTTACAAATTATGATTCCAAATAATAAAAGAATTCATGAAATGTTGAAATTATGATCTATGTTTTCAATCATTATGAGATGTATATGAAGAAAGTATGATTGTGAATTACCCATGTATACATTCATTTTTTTAAATAATCAAATTCTATTTCAAGCATGTTTAAATATTGGGCAAGCCCATATAATCAAGTATGTTTCACAATGTATTTAAATTTCATGTTATTAGCTTACCACATGATTTTGGAGTCTAGACTCCCACTCATGTTATGATTTCTGATTTTGCATGTATATTATTATTTAGATTCATCACTAGATGACGATCAGCTCCATTGAAAAATGATGGAGAGCATATGCATGTTTTTCGGAGTAGTGTCTAGCACCGAGTAGGATAAGGGTTAGTCAACCCTATTCCTTAGAACTACGTGCCAACGTAGGTATGTTCAGATTATTTGGTGTCTCCCTTGTGAACTTCCCCTACCCCCAAGGGGCCTTCAGCTTGATATCAATATCATGGTAGCGTCCTTAGCCCTGGCAAGGCTTTGGACGGCTCTGCCCACTTGAGTTTAATAGCCGGGACCATGTAAGCTCTATCATCATAATGTTGGTTATATGACGAGCCTCCCATTGTTTCTCATGATTTCAGTTATGCATGTTCATTAGTCATGATATTATGTTTTCAATAGGTTTGACCCAACGTTCAATTTTACTTATGATTATCAATTTTTAGCTTTGGGTCGTTTGGCTCAGTTATGATGTTTAGTTACGATACTTAGTTATGCATGAGTCATGTTTTCAGATAATAGCATGCAAGCCCTACTTTCAGACTCTTATAATGAAATGTTTTATGTTATGCATGATCACTAATTTTACTTACTTAGCGATTTTAGTTACCTTACATACTCGATACATTCCAAGTACTAACTGCATACTCTATGTTGTATCATCTAATGATACAGGTTCAGATATTTAGGCTCAGTCCCACCATTCGCCAAACTCTCTGTTTCAGCATCTTCCAGTCTCAGTTGGTGAGTCCTCATCTTCTGAAGGCCCTCTATCAGTTGCATTTAGTATTTTCAGTTCAGACTATAGTGAGTTAGTTGGGGTCTTGTCCCATCAACTAGTTAGTAGTAGAGGCTTTTCAGACATAGCGTGTATTCAGTTTCAGCCTTGTGTTATGTATTCAGATGTTATGATATTGTCAGACTTCTGCTATATTATATATGTTAGACTTCCGCTTGATTATGCTGGATTCAGATGTTATGTTCATGCCATGGGTCGACTTGGAGCCTCTCGGGGTTCTTTATCCCGTGTCTCGATCCGGGCCTATTTTTGGGTCTTGACATCTGTAGATCATTGGTTTCAGATGTCTCAACTCTGTACTCTTCCACCGAACCACTATGGAAGCTGCCTACTTGATCAGAGTCGGAGGGCTCATCTCTCAATCCCTCCGAGCAACTATCTTTGCTCTAGCTCTCTTGTCGTGGGAAAATTTGATTTCTCTTTTTTTATTGTCACTATACCTGTGGAGAAAATGGTTAGTATGTATGATTTGAGAAAAAGAAAACAAGAAAAATACCCTCTGAAGTTTTTCACGAGTCTACAGTACGGGTCGTATAATGGTTGTAAAACTCGTACTAAGACTCGTGGTTTTCAACAGTCCTGTCATGGATCCTAGTTATGACTCGTACCATAAAGGTACGGTTGGTACTAAGAGTCGTACCTAGGGATTCCCTGAATTTTACTTTTTTGTATTTTTTCTACGACTTATGTTTCGGATCATACTTTGTTTTCACGAGTCGTAGTTAAGGCTGTACAATCTCCTTTGGATTTTGACCCTTACTGCCTCATGGTACGATCACCGGGTATGACTTGTAGTAGGATCCAACAAATTGTACCAGGCTTTGTACCATCACTTGTATTTCTATTTACCTAGGACAATCCCAACAAGTCATCGTACAAGCCATGGTATAAAACCCCGAGTTGTAGGAAGACTCGTGAAGCCTGCCCTCATCTTTATTTTTGCTTAGTAGTTCAGGTAAACCCATTATTTTTTCTAGGTACTCAGAATTCCCCATTTTAAACTACAAATTTTCATTGTTTATGTATACTAGTTCACTCCCAAACATGCATCACACCTCGTAACTCAGTATTTACCAATTTTACTTTAATTTTTCGGGCATGCGAAATCCTACCTATTCAATCAGAATAACACAAGCTACTAATCATCTTCCTCAGCCCATTGACAGCGAGTTCAAGGATTCACAATGCTCAAATGGAAGTTCATACAAGTCATGCCTTTTTGCAATATTTAGTAGTTTTACTTGATTTTTCATGTGTAATCTTGACTTTCTTCTTGATTCCATGATAAGGGTAGAAATTAGAGTGTGTAGATGCAATTTTGCACAACTTTAAGCTCGAATCGATTGAGATTGTTGAGTTACGGGTGTGTGGATATTGGGTGAGAGTCATGGGTTCGATATTGATGTTTGTGTGGGAGTGAATGACTGAGAAATTCAATTTTAAATAAGTTAGGGCAGATCTTTAGACATCCGGGTCGATTTGGGTCAAAATACTTAATTATCCCGTCACGACTCGTACCATGAGTCGTAGGTTGGACCTACAGCTCATCCCTTGGACTCATAGAAGAAGACTTAGAAAGCTCACTTGGGGACCTATGAGTACAAGGTACAACCCGTACCATGATGGTATAGCTCGTACAATGACTCGTCAGTCACTTTCTCTAAAATTCCATACTTAAGCACAATTCATGGTTACTGATAATGCTCAAACTCACAACTCTTGCTGAAGTATGAAGCGGATGTTGTCAATAAAGAACCCAACTAAGAGGTTGGGGTCGAACCCACAAGGAATATGGAAGATATAGACTAATGCCAGTAGGTGAATTTGTTGGTAAGTTATCTCCAAATTGGGGGATTTTAAAGAAAACAATATTAAAACATGATTATAACTGTGAATTAAGTCAAGATTTGCAAATAACTAGGGTATGTGTTCCCCATGGGTTGACAACTACTTCGGGTATACACATGTGATCAATCCAAATGCTTACTTGTAGAACTTATAACTAGGGTTCATACAAACGACTAGTTCGTTCCTATTTGATGACTATACTCAATCACCAGGTTAGGTCTCATTAGCGATTTCAAACTAACTGTTATCACTATGTTTCAAATTTAACTATCTTGCGACCACAACTCAGGTTAATACAATGATCATAAAGACCAAGGCTTTGTTGTAATTCTCTTTTCCTAATCTCTATCTCTCTAGGTTCAAGCAAGTAAATAATTCGGCCAAGTCCTAATGTTGTACACTGTTAAAAAAATTTTAAGCATGAAGAGAATACAATACAAGTTTTTCGCATTGGTTTTGAATCACTTTTGTGCAACCCTAGTTTGTTAGTCCACCATAGTTCCCACAGCCCCTAGTTGTGGAGGTTTTAGCCTCTCATGGTTGTAAGATTATAACGTGCATTCATAGACAAACACATAATTAAATACTTATAGCAATAGTTGAGAGAAAAGCTTCTTTAAATATGCAAGAATAATCTCAAGAACAATTGATAATGAAATCAAGAATTTCTCCAAAGAAGTGTTAATCATATGAAAACTACTCAATTCTATGTTCTCTCTTGACTCTCTGTTGATTCGTAATAAAAATCAAACATAAAAGATATTTATATAGATATCAAAAACCTTTTCCTAAGCTAACAGGGAGATTTTCCATAACTGGCGCCACCTATGCTACGACTTATCATACGACCCATAGCAGGATTGTATGGGTCATAATTGCCTTTCATACGTCCTTGGCTTGCTAAAACATTGGCCAAGTGTTAGGAGCTTCTACGACTTGTTCCTTCTTCCTACGAGTCATACAATGCATTCGCGACTTGGTCTTGAGTACTCTAACATCTTCTGGAATGTTTCACGAGTGTTGTGGTATGACTTGTACCTTCTTGCCACGACTCGTGATGTCTGTAGTGTCTAAAATTCCACCAAGTATTGAATAATCACTGGAGCTCATCACAACCCATGGTACGAGTCGTATGTGAGTGCTACGACTCGTTGGTTCCACCCATACCAAGAGGTTGCCTTGTGCAAATCCTCTGAAGTTTTCCACAACTCTAGTTACGGCTCGTACTGAGTGTCGTAGGTTACCTTCTTTTCTATTCAGCCTTTTGAACTTTATCACGGTTTTCAGTACGACTCATACAATCAAGGTATGACTCATACTAAGATTGGTACTTTGGCTAATTTTCTGCATTTTCAGGCTTCTTTTGCACATCTTTGCTCCAACACTTATTTTCCCTGAAATCAAAGTAAAAGTGCCTTATATCCATATAAACACACCTAAGTCTATGCTATTTTCTAAGTTTTAAGCATCGAAAGTGCTATAAACTCACAACACATCAACACCCTCAACTTAAGACTTTTGTATGTCCTCAGGCAAAGAAAAAGAAAAAGTAGACACGACGCTTACCGAGAAAATAAACCTAGGACACTACAACCAATATCAAACAAAATTTGCGCTATAACTCCAAAAATTTTCGACCCTTTTCCCGTGAACCAAATTAGCACATGCACTACAAGAAACTATAAAACTTGATAAACAGGGATCAAGACATGTCATCTATCTATTAACATGTAGTCAAGTCATCACCAATGCTTTTTGCACAGACCACTGGCAAATTCAAACAGAAACCATGTACCCTCACAGCAAACGAAGTCCCCCACTCACAGATATAACAAAATATATGATATGGGACTAAACAAGGGAAAATCTCACTCTCACAAAGAAGTTCCAAATACTGCATATTGGATACCATAGGCTTGACCTTATTTTCTCTACTTTGCTCTGTCAGATGGTCATGCTAGGATCACTATAGGACTTTCTTTGACTAGTAATGTAGGCTTTCAGGCTGGGTAGGATAGATATGGGATTTTTTAAGTGACTAAACCCTTCCTTGGTAGTACATACATGTGGCTCCATTTTTCTCACTTTTTCACCCTGTTTGTTTTTTTCACTTTTTCCTCCCTTTTCACCCCTTTTTTATACACTTGTATGAGTGTGGTGTGTTTTCAAACTTTTTCATGCATTATTCTCTTTTTGAATTTTATTTTTTGATTTTCTCTCTCTTTTTCCCAATCTTTTGCACCCCTACTCTATACACCCTTAACTTAGAAATTTTTCCTATGTTGAGGTTCACAATGTCCAAGGAGGGACCAAGGCCAAAGCAGGTTCATTATAAAAAAAGGTATGGTTAATTGGTTAATAAAAGAAAAATGGTTCATTTAGGGCTTAAAATCGGGATCAAAGGAATCATATCATTTTGGTAAGGTCATTAGGCTAAAATTGGGCTCAACAAAAATGACCTATAATCCTTTACTAACCAACCATCCTTAAACCTATGCAAAAACCAATCGGGCAAGTTCTAGATCCTCTACACAGTATTGAACTAGGTATCAGACCTTACTCACTCATGGTACATGATTTATATTCACTCTATCTGTCCAGTTTATTCATGGTTTAACAAAAACTTCACATGCTAATACACTTAAATGACATCAAAACATCCACAAAAATCATGCATGCAGTCACAAGTACACAACTAGGTCATCAATTTTTTTTAAACAGGGTCAAATTTTCACAAATCCAAAACTAGTGCAATTTATTGGCTGAGTACTCCTAAGTTACTTTCTAATTAAATAAAAATCACAAAATTAAAATAATAAACATGCCGGTTCTACTAGATAGCATGCCCAAGGCAAAAGAAACACGATAAGAAAAACCTTCGGATGAGTCAAAAATCCCAAAAATACAAGTACAACCCCTCTCCTTTTTGAAAAGTATGCTTCATTCCCAAAGCATAAAAATATAAGAACAGAGGAAAGGGAACATACATGTGGAACTCTAACTTCTGTCATCCTATGGAGGAGGTACCTCTGCTGCAATCGTGGCGCTGACGGTGGCCAGCGCACTCATTGGTGGAACAATAGGAGGAGTGGTTACCCCCTCAATAGTCTTGGCCGTCTCTATGGCCTCCGAAATGGTCGGGGCTGAATGTGGCTCGCTCGTAGGGTCCCTGCTACTAGCAAGCTCGGGTTGAGCCATGGTGGAGCTACTTGCTCCTCTAGCATGCACATACAGCTCTGACAAGTGTGAGCCATGAGTCTGAAGGCTCTCCACTCGTGCCCGCTTGCGTTTTCTTCTTTCTTTCATCTTTATCTTTTTCGAGGTCTCATCTCCAACATCCTTGGAGACCCTCTTCTTCCCTTTCTCTTTTCTTAGTACTGTGGGATTCCAGTAGGCCGCCAAATCAAGCTCTTCCTCAATATCCGCATCCAAATTAGGAAGAGGTGGGCTGGGATGACTGCCGACTTCATTATGAAAACTCGGCCACTTGGCTCCGAAGAGCGCCTAACTCCTCACAGAGGCTACCTGTATCTGTTTGCTCTACCATACGCCTATAAGTTGATTCTCAAACCCGTTGAGCCTGGCATGCAAGGCTTGTGAAACTGTATCTATCTCTGCTTTCACCTAGGGCTTGATATTCTCCATCATTGCTTGAATTCTCTCGGCCATAGTTAGTCTTTTAGCCAACTTCTGGAGAAAATCCTGGGGCACTAGGACATACCCTGCTAGAGTATGGCTCAGTGGACTGGGCCATGGTGTAGCAAAAGTGCTGGGAGCTGCCTCTAACTTATTGGCTTCTGTAGCGGGTGTCTCGCTCTGCTCTTGTGAGGTGGGGGCATTCACTTGTGCCCCCCCAACTGTCGAATCAGTGGAACTGCTGTGGGAAGTCAGGCTTGACTCACCGGGTTCATCTCATCTCAGATCAGGCCAATATCTAGTATCCTCTATTCGCCGATCAACCGCTCATCACTCCTGTGCATTGTGATACCAACCTCTATGCACAATCTGAATATGAGGCTCGGGAATGGGGTAGAGTAGTGCTCTATCCCATAGCTCAATCTCGCATCTCCCCAGCAATAACCCTCGGGATGTTGATGGGGTATCTAGACATGATACCCACCACCTAAGCCGCTCTATTCGCACTGAGTGTGTTATCATTAACTGTCTGTGCCAACCGGTGCCACACTAACATCCATCAGGCCTTTTCTATGAAGTTTAAAGAATTCTTTGTGACTTTTTTGCTGCTAGTGACCCATTCTGCCTCGTCTTTGTCATCAGCAATCACACCGGACAACCACTACATCTGCCTCCTCCTCTCATCATGGGGGAGCGGCTTGATCTATTTTAATGCTTCCACCCGATACTTATATTTTGGCATGGCATGTGGAGGTATGAAATGGGGCCCATATAGTATTCGAGAAATGGTATGCTCGGATATGTCAACCTCTCAGCCTCTGACCATAACACTCTCCAATTTGGGCTGATCTATTAATTTCTACCCTTCTTTGGCCTTCTTCTCCATGGTCGCCAAATAGTTGGCATAGAACTCATGGACAATTTTTGAAGTGTATTTGTCTGTAGTCCTAGCCATCCACTCGAAGCTGTAGAAATTGAATATTCACTTCATCTCCTCTACCTTATTTAATGAATTTGTGAGGATCCGCTCCAGCTAGGCTTGTTTTTGGTGGTGAGAGAAATGCCCTGGTCATATATCTCTTGAGCTCCCGGCACTCTCCACTGGATAATGCGGTTTCCCCTTGGAGGAGTCTGCTCCTGCTCGGCACTTGGTGCCTCCTCATTAGATTCAGCACTACCGCTTGCATCTCGGATTGGTCCTCCTCGGCCCCTTCTTCCTCATTAGAGCCACTACCCGACTCTTGAGCTTTTTCTTTGGCTCCCTCCTCAGACTGGGGAGCACCTTCTGATGTGGTAGTGGACGCCACGGCTTGTGCTTTGGCCCTCGCCCTAGTGGTTCGGGTACCATCTATATTTGAAGTATTGACCCTGTACTCCTCAACTGAACCACTAGGAGAGTCACCTGCTTGCTCGGACTTGGAGGTCTCATAAATCAATTACCTCTGAGCAGTTGCCTTAAATGCCTTACGCGTTATCGTCATTGTACCTGTGGACCTGCGAGTGCATCTTATGACTCGTACTATGTGTGTACGTTTCATACTATGACTCATAGGTATTTTCTTTGTATTTTCATCCATGCCTTGCATAGTTCATAGCCATAGTAGGTACTACGACTCGTACAATGGAGTTACGATTCGTAGGACCAACTGTACCCAGAGCTTATGCACTGAAATACTCCCTGCTTCTCACTGCAACTCGTACTACGGTTTGTACAACCCTATTACGGATCGTACTGTGACCCGTTATCTAGCTGTTCTGCACTTTTAGCACCAACTATTTTTGTTTCCCCTGCACACTTGAACACACATTAGTTGATTAACATAGGTTGCCTCCAAAGACGCACTTGATTTAATGTTGCGGCATGACGCTGGTGGTTTGGTTACTCAGAATTCACCAAACCACCACTTGGGTTGCCTCCCCAGAAACGCTTAATTTAACATTGCGGCATGACGTAAGTTTCTTGACTAATCAGACTTCGTCAAGGAACTCAAATTCATCTTCTATTGCTGAGACCACTCTATATTCCTTTGGTTGCTTCGTTGACCGACAAACATTGAAGGTGACCCCTTCTTTATTTAGTTTGAACTTCAATTGGCCAGACTCCACTTCTACTAAGGTCCTCCCAGTAGCAAGGAATGGTCTCCCCAAAATGATGGGGACCTCATAATAAACCTCACAATCAAGGATCACGAAGTCTGTTGGGAATATGAATCTATCAACTTTTACAAGCACATCAAACAGGATCCCACAGGATTCTTCACAGTTCTTCGGCCATCAGCAACCGCATGGTAGTCAGTGTGGGGGCTCCTAATCCCAACTGCTTAAACACAGCCAATGACATTAGATTGATGCTTTCTCCCAGATCACAGAGTGCCCTTGCGAACTCAACATCGTCAATCATGCATGGAATAGTAAAAGCACCCGGATCTTCCTTTTGTTGGGCAAGGACCCATGAAACTATGGCACTGCAATGGTGCACATTATCAATGGGCTCATAGCTTAAGACCACTTCTTCGTCACAAGGTCCTTCATAAACTTAGTATATCCAGCATTTGTTCCAATGTATCGACTAATGGTATGTTCTAAGATAATTGTTTGCGCGTTGACAAGAACTTTTGAAACTTACCATTCTCCGCCTTCTTCTTCATTCTTTAGGAAACAGCGGTGGTGGTCATGGGATAGCTTTGTAAATTTGCGGTTCTCCTTGTTCAACTTCATGCCCTTTTTCACCAAGTGGGACCTCAGGCAACTCAGCATCCTCA
The DNA here is from genome assembly GCA_018107945.1 of Datura stramonium. Taxonomy (NCBI): domain Eukaryota; kingdom Viridiplantae; phylum Streptophyta; class Magnoliopsida; order Solanales; family Solanaceae; genus Datura; species Datura stramonium. Next base: position 356,152 of record JACEIK010000265.1, read on the forward strand.
TTATGTTCCTTCTCAGCGACATCATCATCTTCATTCACTTTCTCTTTCTTCCTTTCAACTACAACCGATAGAGGGGGGGTCAACCATGGTCTTCCCACTCTTAGTCAGCACAGCTATACAGTGGCCATCATTCTTTGGATTTTGGATTGTGTTTTTAGGTAGAGTATCCTTTTGTCTAGGTTTCATAGATGCTGAAAGTTGCCCTAGCTACTGTTTAATCTACTTGATAGCCATCACATGTGACTCCACTCTCCGACCCATGCTTGATATATCACCACAGATTTCCTTCTATTGATCAACTATGGATCTCACCTTTTTCAGCATCTCGGCCATCATGCTCTTTAACTTTGACTGCCCAGCTTCTCCCTCACATGCATTAGGGGACACGTGCACTCCAACTCGGTCGTTGCGGTAGCTATAATTTCTTCTTCAATCTCCTTCACGCTCACGACCTTTGCGCCAAGTGTCTTGTCCAGACCCTTGGGCGTTGGCTCAGAAACCCGCCACCTGGTTTTCAAAGACGTTTGCCTCCTCCTCAGAATCTGAGTGATCTGGCCCTGGTTCCTATCCTTGTGTCCTAACTATTTTTACCTTTCTGGCTCCATCTCCCATGATGTGCTTAGTAAGAAAATTCAATGATGTGCGCATATGAGCTTACTCCTAGTCACACTCTTCTTCTTTCCTGTGTTGGTCTGTAGTCAAACCAACATCATATGTACCCGCTGCTGTGTTTTCCTCATGGATGTGCCATACCCTATTGGTTTTTGTCACCCTGTCAAGAATGGTAGCGGCTTGCTCCCAGGTGTGACTCATCAGTGCTCCTCCCACCACAATGTCTGCTATAGCTTTGGTACTGTTGTTTAAGGACCAGTAAAATATTTCCAAAAAACTGTCATCTAGAATCTTATGGTTCGGGCACTTTGTCAACTTATTCTTGAACCTCAGCTAGGTTCATGAAGTGCCTTAGTTTTAAGTTGTCGGAAGTTGTAAGTTTCATCCTTGAGTTGCGGCATCCTGGAGGGCGGAAAGAATATTTCTAAGAAAGCCTGCTTGAGCTCCCTCCAGTTAGTTATGGAGTCATTTGGAAACTCTAATAACCATAATGTGGCTTCCCCAGATAGAGAAAAGGGAAAAAGTCTGAGTCTGATGGCATCTTGGCTGACTTCGAGCAACCTATACGCCTTGCATATTCCCACAAAGTTCATCAAGTGCAGTTTGGCATCATCAGTTGCATGACCACTGAACACCCTTTTCATATTTAACAATTGAATCATGGTGCTCATGATATCAAATTTGGCCCCAACAGGCAGTGATGGTGGTATAATTGCTCCAGTTGACTTGACTTCATCGATGTCTGGGTCCTCATCATCTAAGAAATGAGGGGCAAATCTATGACCTCTATTTCCCCTCCCTTGTCTACCAGCATTAACAAACGTATCTCTACCATCCTTCGCCTCCTAAAGTGCAGCTTGCCGAGCTAGCTCCGCTTGCCTAGCTTCTTTAGCTATATGCGCATCTCTTTGCTCCTGTTTCCCCATTCTATGTAGTGTTCGTTCGAGTTTGGGATTCAAAGGAATCATGGATTTCCACTACTTCGAGTGCTTGGCATTCACTGAGCAACAACCTGTGGATATCAAAAACAAAAAGAAAACGTAATTCAGGAAATAACAACCAAAAGTCAATTACAAGAGATTAATCTAGTCTTAGCATCCCCGACAACAATGACACTTTTTGATAACGCTCAAACTCACACCTCCTGCTGAAGTATGAAGCGGATGTTGTCAATATAGAATCCAACTAAGAGGTTGGGGTCGAACCCACAGGAAAAATGGAAGATCTAGACTAATGCCAGTAAGTGAACTTGTTGGTAAGTTATCTCCAAATTTGGGGGTATTAAAGAATACAATATTAAAACAAGATTATAACTGTGAATTAAGTCAAGATTTGTAAATAACTAGGATGTGTGTTCCCTATGGGTTCGTAACTACTTTGGGTATACACACGTGATCAATCCCAATGTTTATAGAATTGATAACTAGGATTCATCCAAACGACTGGTTCATCCCTATTGAATGACTATACTCAATCACCAGGTCAGGTCTCATGAGCGATTTCAAACTAACCATTATCACAGTGTTGAAAATTTAACTATCCTGCGACCACAACACAAGTTAATACAATGAGCATAAACACCAAGGTTTTGTTTTAGTTCTCTTTTCCTAATATCTACCTCTCTAGGTTCAAACAAGTAAAGAATTCGGGCAAGTCCTAATGTTGTACACCGTTAAGAAATGTTTAAGCATGAAGAGAATACGATACAAGATTTTTGCATTGGTTTTGAATCACTTTTTTGCAACCCTAGTTTGTTAATCCACCATGGTTCCCATAAACCCTAGTTGTGGAGGTTTTAGCCTCTCATGGTTGTAAGATTATAACTTGCATTCATATACAAACACATAATTAAATACTTACAACAATAGTTGAGGGAAAAACTTCTTTGAATATGCAATAGTAATCTAAAGAACAATGGATAAAGAAATCAAGAATTACTCCCAAGAAGTGTTAATCACACAAAAACTACTGAATTCTATGTTCTCTCTTGACTTTCTATTGATTCGTAATAAAAATAAAACATAAAAGGTATTTATGCAGATATCAAAAACCTTTCCTAAGATAACAGGGAGATTTTCCATAACTGGCGCCACCTGTGCTAAGACTTGTCATACGACTCATAGCAGGATTGTATGGGTCGTAACTGCCTCTTGTACGTCCTTGGCTTGCTGAAACTTATGATAAGTGTTGGGAGTTCTACGACTCTTTCCTTCTTCCTACGAGTCATACAATGCATCTGTGGCTTGGTCTTGAGAACTCTGATATCTTCTGGAATGTTTCACGAGTTTTGTGTTATGACTCGTACCTTCTTGCCATGACTCGTACTGTCTGTAGTGTCAAAATTCCATCAAGTCTTGAATAATCACTGGAGTTCATCATGGGTCATGGTATGGGTCGTATGTTAGTGCTATGACGCGTGGGTTCCACCCATACCAAGAGGTTTCCTTGTGCAAATTCTCTAAAGTTTTCCACGACTCTAGTTATGGCTCGTACCATCATGGTACTACTCATATTGAGAGTCGTAGATTACCTTCTTTTCTATTCAGCCTTCTAAACTTTATCACGGTTCTCAGTACAACTCTTACTGAGACTGGTACTTTGGCTGATTTTCTGCATTTTTAGGCTTCTTTTACACATCTTTTATCCAACACTTATTTTCCTTGAAATCAAAGTAAACGTGCCTTATAACCATATAAAGCACACCTAAGTCCATGCTATTTTCTTAGTTTTAAGCATTGAAAGTGTTGTAAACTCACAACACATCAGTTACAGTAATTACTACAACACATACAAACTTGGTATGAGTCGTAATAGCCCACCGTAGCGTGAATTTTTGCTTCTATGTTTTACCACGACTGGTGCTATGGCCCGTACAATCCTCTTATGAGTCATACTGAGTCTCGTAGTACTGGTTTGTTCTGAAATTTCTCCCACCTGCTTTTATTTTACCTACACACTGAATACATAAAGTTTAAGTTACTTAGATTTTCTCCCAAGAAGCGCTTGATTTAACGTCGCGACACAACGCAGATGGTCTGGTTACTCAGACTTCACCAAACCACCACATGGGTTGCCTCCCAAGAAGTGCCTGATTTAACATTGCGGCACGACACAAGTCTCTTGACTACTCATAATTCATCAAGAAACTCAGAATCATCATCAATTGCTGGGATAACCCTTAACTCATAGGGCTTTTTCATTGACTGGCAGATATTGAAAGTGACCTCCTCTTTATTCAACCTGAACTTTAATTGGCCAGCTTCCACATCTACCAAGGCTCTTCCACTGGCCAATAATGGTCTCCCCAAGATAATAGGGATCTCAAAATTAACCTCGCAATCAAGGATTATGAAGTCCGCTAGGAAGTAAAGTAGTCCACCTTGACAAGTACATCAACTAGAATACCTACTGTCTTTTTAACTGTGCGGTCTTCCATCAATAGCCACATCAAGGTTGGTGTGGGGGATCCCAAGCCCAACTATTTGAGTACAACTAAAGGCATCAGGTTGATACTTTCTCCTAAGTCAAAAAGTGCCTCCGCAAACTCGAAATCACCGATTTTACACGGAATGATGAAAGCACTTGGATCCTCCTTCTTTTGAGCAAGGACCCATGAAGCTATGCCATTACAATCATGTAAGTTACCCACCGGCTCATAGCTCATGGAACTTTTCTTGGTAACAAGGTCCTTCATAAACTTGGCATATCTAGGCATCTGTTCCAATGCCTCGACCAATTGTATGTTCACCGATAAATGTTTGAGCATAGAGAAGAATTTTTAGAACATACTATCTTCCATCCTTTTCTTTATCCTTTGAGGAAACAATAGCGGTGGTCGAGGGATAGATATATAAATTTACGTACCCCGTTAATTCTTACTCTTTTTAGATTCAGACTCCTTTTCACCAACTGGAGCCTCAGTCAACTCAGCCTCTTCCTTAAGCTCTTGCTTAGCAACCTCATCTTCCATAACCTCTATCTCCATTTGTATTGTCATCTCAACTACAACCGACAGAGGGGGCTAACTGTGGTCTTTCCACTCCTAGTCATCACAACCATACAATGATTGTCATTTTTGGTATTCTAAAGTGTGTTGTTAGGAAGTGTTCCCTTCTGCCTTTGATTTGGGGAAGCCGACATTTGACCCAGCTGTTGCTCAATTTTTTTGATCGCAGTGGCATGCGATTCAACTTTCTAGGTCATACCTGATATATTTGCCCGAATGTCTCTCAGATGATCATCAGTGGATTTTACCTTTTTAAGCATCTCAACCATCATTTTCTCCAATCTTGAGGGTCCAGTCTCACCCTCACGTGCATTAGGAGGAACATACAAACCCGTGTGGTCTTTGCGATAACCATCATTCTTTCTCTATTCTCCCTATCACTCACGAACTTGGCTTCTATCCCTATACCCATTACGATTATAGTTGTCCTAATATTGGTTTCGACCTTGATTTTTTAAACCTTGGTGCCAAGTTTCCTATCCAGACCCTTGGGCATTGGCTCGAAAACCCGCCACCTGATTTTCCAAGAAGTTTGCCTCCTCCTCAGAATTTGAATGCTCCTGCCTCGGTTCTTGTCCCTGAGCTCCCAGTTCATTTAGCTTTCTATCCCCAACGCCCATGATATGCTTCGTGAGCACGTCTAGTGATGTACGCATGTGGTCCAATTACTAATCACGCTCCTCTTCCTTCTTTTGTTGGTCTGCAGTCATACCAACAACATACGTACCTACAGCTGCTTCCGCTTCCCTGGTGTGCCAGGCCTTGTAGTCTTGGTTACTCTGTCAAGAATAATGGAAGCTTGCTCCCATATGTGACTCATCTGTGCTCTTCCTTCCACGGTATCTGCTACAACTTTTGCGCTATTGTTCAAGGACCTGTAAAAATCTCCAACAAGCTGTCATTTGGAATTTTATGGTTCGGGCACTTGGTCATCTTTTTTTTAAATCTCAACTAGGTTTTATGAAGTTTCTCCATTTTTAGTTGTCAGAAGTTGTAGATCTCATCCTTAAGTTGTAGCATCTTGGAGGGTTGTAAGAACCTTTTTAGGAAAGCCTGTTTAAGCTCCCTCCAGTTGGTAATTGAGTCATTTGGCAACTCCGATAACCATAGTGTGACCTCTCCAGAAAGAGAGAAGGGGAAGAGTCTCAACCTTATTGCGTCCTAACTTACACCGGGCAACCTGTATGCGTTGCATATTTCGATGAAGATCATCAAGTGCAGGTTGGCATCATCCGCTGCATGACCACTAAACCCCTCTTTCATATTCAACAACTGCATCATGTGCTAGTGATGTCAAACTTTGCCCTAGCAGGGAAAGGTGGTGGTACGATAGCTCTATTTGACCCGAATTTATCAATATCCGGGTCGTCCTCATCAAAGAACTGAGGAGCATATCTCTAGCCTCTATTGCCCCTTCCGTGGTGACCAACATTTACGATTTGTCTCAAGCATCCTTAGCTTCTTGAAGTGCATCTTGTTGAGCTAGCTAGGCTTACTTCTTCAGCAAGACGGGCCTCTATTTGTTCCTGGTTTTCAATTCTTTGCATTGTTTGCTATAGTTCAATATCAAGAGGAATCAGGGATTTCTGCTCCGTTGAGTACTTGACATTCACAAAGAGACAACTTGAAGGTGTCAAAAAAATTAAAAGAAAATATAAATGAGGAAATAACAATTAAAGGTTAAACACAAGATATTAATCTAATCTTAAGCCATATTCCCCGTCAACAATGCCATGTTTTGATAACACTCAAACTCACACTCCTGATAAAGTTTGAAGCAGACGTTGTCAATAAAGAACCCAATAGAGGTTGAGGTAGAACTCTTAGGGGATATGGTAAGATATAGTATAATGCAAGTATTTAAGCTTTTAGGAATGTTATCTCCAAAAAGGGGGGTTTATAAAAACAATTATAAAGCAAGATTTATAATTGGTTGTTGTTTATCAAGATTTGCAATCAACTAGGGTAAGTGTTCTCCATGGGTTCATAAATACTTTTTGTTTACACTCATGATTTATCCCAATGCTTACTTATAAAACTAATAACTAAGGTTCATCCAAACGACTGGTTCGTCCCTATTGGATGACTATACTCAATCGCCGGGTTAGGTCTCGTGAGCGATTTCAATTCTACTGTTACCAATTTGTTCCAAATTAAATATCCTGCAACCGCAACTCAAGTAATACAATGACCGGTAAAGATCAAGGATTTGTTGTAATTCTCTTTTCCTAATCTCTACTCCTCTAGGTTCAAGAAAGTAAAGTATTCGAGCAAGTCTTAACGTTCTATTCATTAAGAAACATTAAAGATGAAGAGAATACAATACAAGTTTCAGATCACTTTGTGTAACGCTAGTTCGTTAATCCACCATGGTTCCCAAAACCCTACTTGTGGAGGTTTTAGCCTCTCATGATTATAAGATTGTTATTAGCATTCATAGACAAACACATAATTGAATACTTAGAGAAATAATTGAAAGAAAACCTGCTATGATTATTGCAAGAATTGATGTTGAATAATCCAAGAACAAAGAAGAAATTCAAAACAAGAAATCTCCAAGAATAAAAGTCACAAAAAATTGTCTCTCTAATTGCATCTCTTCGCTTCTCCCTACTGAAAATAACCTAAAGAGTATTTATATAAAATTAGAACCTTCTCCTAAGTTAATAGGGAAACCATCAAAAACTATCGCCGCCTTCACCTACGACCCGTAACAGGATTGTATGGGTCATATCTTGACTCGTACGTTGGCTGACTTCAATTGAATCTGGCTAAGTGTTGACTTCTGGTATGACTCGTACCAAGAACCTATGAGTCGTACAATCTTTCGTGGCTTGAACTTTCACTTTCTTGCATCTTATGTTAACTTCCACAAATGACATGGTATGACTCGTACTTTAGTTCCATGATCCGTGATTCCTTCTCGTACATTGAGTTCTACCAGTCTTTTACTCTTTTGGTCTCTTCTACGGTTCCTTGGTACGGGTCTTAGGTAGGTCTCACGACTCATGATTTCCATCCATACCAAGACCCTTGGCCTGTGCAATTTCTCCTAGAACTTTCCACGACTGCCATGGTACGGCTCGTACCATGGGCCGTAACTTGCTTTTGCTTGACAATTTTCTCCTGGACCTTTCCACAATTCTCAGTACAATTGATACCAGGATGGTACGACTCGTACTAATATCCATACTAAGCAACTTTTCTGCATTTTCTCCATCTTTTACCCAATCAAGCTCCAACATCTATTTTTCATGAAAACAAGTAAAAGCACCTTATATATTTTCCTAGTTTTAAGCATCAAAAGTGCTGTAAACTCACGACATTTCACTCACTTCAGACCCGGTATTGACCCTATCGAAGGGCACGAATGGCATCACTGTGTATTGTGATGCTTCTTGGATTGGCCTTGGTTTTCAATGTGTTGTAACTCATTAGGCTTTTAAGTATGAGCTTTTTCTTTGTTTTCAACCCAATTAGAGCAATTTTATGCCTTTTTCTTTGATTTTGTAGGTATTAAACGTAAACAAGGAAAGCAAAGGAATTGAACAAAAAGCAAAGTTCCTGGAAGTAGAAGACTTACGTTCCATATTTGAGCACCTCCAAAATGCAGATGCCACGCAGAATGTACTGTCCTAAAACTGAAGAGCACTTGCGAAGCGTAGGTGGGTACCTGTGAAACGCAAGTGCAACCGCAGAAGACAAGCAAGCTTATATAATGTGGAAGACTCACATTTTGAAGATGGGCACTTGCAAAATGCAGGTGTCATGCAAGTGAGCTCCATGCTGACAGGGGCAAAAATTTCCAGCTTTGGCACAAAGATACTTTGGATGCTTCTAAGGGAAAAAATGCGAATTCGTGCACAAGGAAAAGTTGCAGAATTTCCCTAATTTATACACACCCTTGATAATGGGAAAAGAAGAGAAATTTTGGTAAACATCATATTGTAGAGAGAGAAACATAGGGAGAAGTTAGAGCTTTTCTTTCTTCTTCTTTCAGTAGCTAGGTCAAAACAACCATTGAAGCACATTTTGAAGCTTGAGTTTTATTTTCAATAATGAATGTTTAGGAATCCTTTATTGGTATAATCTTCTCATCTTTATTCATGAGTAGCTAATTTTATTTCTAGGGGTGTGTGCTTGATAGGGGCTAGAATGGATTGGGGGTTGTTGTTTAGTCTTAGATTCACTTATCTAGCATGAATCTATTGCTTTCTTTGAATTTTAATTAAAATATTTATGGTTGCAAACCTAAATTGCGTTTACTTATCTTGCTTTTTCTTGAGAAAGAGAGGTAGGATTTGGGTGAGAAAGCAATAGTGGCAATTAAATTTTGAAGGTGTGAGGTCGGAATAGATATTTACTCACTTCAACTGATCTAACACCATTGGAGTACTTAGTGGATGTAAAATCATTTCAAAATCTTCCCAGCATTGGAATATTAATATATTAAGATATCATTGGCTAAATGTTCAATCTGTAGATCAAGACAAAGTTTTGTCTTTCCTAGATCTTTCAACTTAAATTCTATCTTTAGATAATCAAATACCTTTTGAAGCCCTCATAAAGTTCTTATACGATTTGTATCATCAACATCAACAACAAGTACAATAGGAGGTTCGTAGAGGGATTTTGATCCATTGCAACACCATTGACTAAGTTAACCCAGAAGAATGTCAAGTTTCAGTGGTTAGATTCTTGTGAGTAGAGTTTTTAGGAGTTAAAGACTTAACTCACTTCACCCCTAGTATTGACCCTACCGGAGGGCACAAATGGCTTTGGTGGGTGTTGTTATGCTTCTAGGATTGGCCTTGATTGTCGATGAGTTGGTAATTTACCAACTCATTGGGCTTTTAAGCACTTGCTTTTACTTTTTTTTTTCAACTCAATTAGAAAGGTTTTATGCCTTTTCTCTGTGATTTTGCAGGTATTAAACGTAAACAAGGAAAGTAAAGGAATTGAACAAAAAGTAAAGTTCCTGGAAGTAGAAGACTTACATTCCATATTTGAGCACCTCCAAAATGCAGATACCACACAGAATGTACTGTCCTAAAACTGAAGAGCACCTGCGAAGCGCAGGTGGGTACCTGTGAAATGCAAGTGCAACCGTAGAAGACAAGCAATCTTATATGACCAGACCTATGGAAGACCCACATTTTGTGGATGGGTACCTGCAAAATGTAGGTGCCAAGCAAGTGATCTCCCTTCTAATAGGGATAAAAATTTCCAGCTCTGGGACAAAGATACTTTGGATACATCTAAGGGCAAAAATGGAAATTTGTGCACAAGGAAAATGAGCAGAATTTCCTAATTTGCACACTCTTGATAATGGGAAAATAAGATAAATTTTTGTACACATCATATTGTAGAGATAGAGACATAGAGAGAAGTTAGATCTTCTCTTTCTTATTCTTTATGTAGCTAGGGAAAAACCACCATTGAAGCACATTTTGGAGCTTGAGTTTTCTATTCAATGAATGTTGAGGAATCATTTATTCGTATAATCTTCTTTTCTTCATTCATGAGTAGCTAATTTTATTGCCATTGGTGTGTACTTGATAGGGGCAAGAATGGATTGTGTTTTATTGTTTTAGTCTTAGATTCACTTATCTAGCATGAATCTATTGCTTTATCTAAAATTTAATTGAAATATTTATGGTTGCAAACATAAATTGTGTTTACTTATCTTGCTTTTTCTTGAGAAAGAGAAGTAGGATTTGGGTGAGAAAGAAATAGTGGGAAATTGAATTTTGAAGGTATGGGGTTGGGCTAGATATAGACAATACCCATTTTTATAATTCTTTCAAGGGTTGAGGCTAGAAATAGCTCAAATCTTCTCCAAGTTAATGTGACTATTTTGTTATGTGATCTTGGAGTTCGAGAGAACTCAAGTAAACTATACCCAAGTGGTTGAGAAATATCGGGTGCAACATTGTCCATGACTATTAATGCTTGCAATTGATTGTTTGGACTTATCAATTAACCCCAATCCTATCAACACCCCCATCAAAGCACATCCTAAGCACTTGCTCCCATTGTTGCTTTAATTCGCATTGCCCTATTTTATTATTGCTTTTAGAGTCATATAGCGGTCTTACTTTTCCACCAAAATTAATTTCACATGTTTCTATACAATGATGCTAGTTTGTTCTGATTGATTTACAACTTTAGTAGCAATCATTCTTTAAGTGGATTTGACCCCAATTCATAGTTGGATAAATTATATTGCACACGATCATATATACTCTCTCACTTTGAGGAGTGAATTTGAATGTTATCAATATTGGCGCTGTTGCTGGGGAGTGGGCATCGATAGGCTAGAGTTGTTTGTTGATTTGAACTGATTAAGCATCTAATGTGCCTTTACGTTAGTCGTTGTTTTTTCTTCTTGTTAAATTGAACTTCATGAGCCAAGATTCTCAAGTAGGTTCTGTGAGAATTTAGCAAGGGAATTGTCCTTCCCTTGTGCCCAAAAAACCCATTTAAATATTCGTATCAGTTCTAAGCCTTGAGACTTTCGAATTAGAGGAATTTTTCGGTCATGTTCCAATTAAATAATGTGAAATGATATTCATACTATTTGGTACTTTATTTCTACTATCTAGTAATCATGTTGATACTTGTTTTCCTGAAAAAGAGACTTTAGCCCTAATTCGATAAGTGTAGTAACTAGGGTCCTGCATAATTGTATAGACATAATGTTTCTTGACTCTATTAGTGTTGGTATTTCCATGTTATTGTTATCAATTAAGTTCCCAGTCAGCTGCATGCTACTCAGTTTCATTCATGATGTTAATATCTTTAGTATCTTTCAGTAATGTCAGTTGATCAGTTTGACTATAGTAAGTTCTTGAGGTGTCAGTAATACCTCCCAGTTATCAGTTCTCAATTATCAGTTATAAGTTATCAGTTAGTTCTATAGACGGTTATGATGCTTTCAGATAAGCAGCTCTGACCAGTCCTAGAACCACCAGTATCAGTTTCACTTTGTTCTTTCAACGGTTACGGCGCTTCCAGATAAGCAGCTCTGGCTAGTCTTAGAACACCAGTTATAGTTATTTGGTCCGATAAGACTCTCAGGGTACTTCCAGATAAGTGTTCCCGACTTAGTCTTGGGCCACAACTTTGAGCTATCATCTTAGTAGTTAATTTAGGATTATCTAGTGGGAGTAGTACTTAGCACCGAGCGGATCGGGATTCCAGCGCACCCAGGTTCCTAGGACTACGTTGCCATCATAGGTTATTAGCCTATCAGGCCCCAGATTTGTGATCACCCAGTTCATGCCTTTATACCCTGACAAGGTATATTGGGTCCTATCGATAGGATGTATATATTGAACTTCACGTTTAGCTCACGTGGTTATATATCGGTTATAGACTCTCCCATTAGTCAGTACCATCTTAATTCAGTTAAGTTTAGTTTAGCCCAGCTTAGTATCTCAGATCCAAGACATGTCTATAACCATTAGTTAGGGCCATTATTGACCATATCAGTTATAGTTCTATGTTATCAGTTTACATATTTTAGTTGGTCATTTCATGTTATTTCTGCATAGTTACTTATTATTTCATGCTTATTATATCTCTCATTTACTCAGTACATTCAAAGTATTGACGCATACCTTCCATGTTGTATCGCATAATGATACAGGTGCAGGTTCTCAGTCCCAACATCGTCAGTAGATCCCTTTGATGATATCAACAACAGGATTTGGTGAGTCCTCATTTTCTAAGGATGATATTTACTTTAAATTAGTTCTTTATAGTCTGATTTTTTTAGAGTTAGTTGGGAGCTTGTCCCAGCAACTCATCCTTTAGTAGATGGCTTTCAGACATACACATAGATATTCAGTATTATTTTTCAAATGTATTGACTCCTGTCAAATTAGTTTTCTTTAATGATTTTATTTATTTAAAGCTTTCATTTATGCTTATTCAATTTATCAGTGTAATGATAGACCATGGATTATCTTGGGGTCACTTGTGGCACTAAGTATCGTGTCTCGTCCATGGTATAGACTCGAGTCGTGATAAACTTGGCATCAGAGCACTAGGTTTAGAGTATCCTAGGATGTCTAAAAGCCGCGTCAAATAGAGTCCTTTTCATGGGTGTGATGTGCGCCACACTTATGATGGGGAGGCTACATGACGTTAATAGGAAAACTCCCTTTTGTTCATACTCTTTATCGTGCGATGAAGTTCAATTCCAGAAACGTTCTCCTAACTTGTGCTCTATTTCATTTCAGTGAAACTATTCCATCAAGACGAGGAAATGGAAGGAGGGATGGAAACACTAACTGACCTGCCCCACCAGCTCCAGCAGCCCCTCAAGATGACCAAGTGCCCTCAGTAGAATTCCGAGCGGCAATCCAACTACTGGTTCAGACAGTGACAAACCAAGTGAACTAGCTGGTGGTTCCGATGAATACAAACGGGTTTGCTGCAACTGCTAAGGTTCGACATTTCACCCAAATGAACCCTCCAGCTTTTCATGGATCCAAGGTAGGAGAGGACCCACAAGAGTTTGTAGATGATATGTTGAAGATCACCCGGATTATGGGTGTTAGTTTCGTAGAGAGTGCTGATCTGGCCGCCTACCAGTTGAAAAGGGCAGCTCAGATTTGGTACGATCAGTGGAAGGAAAAGAGACCAGCAGTAGTAAAATCGATAGAGTGGAAAGAGTTCACCACAACATTTCTAGACAGATTCTTCCCCCTAGAGTTGAGGGAGGCTAAGGTCACAGAGTTCATGAACTTAAAGCAGGGTAACAGGACCGTGGAGGAATATGCATTGAAGTTCACTCGGTTGTCGAGGTATTCTCCAGAGATGGTAGCGAGCCAAGGGCTTGTATGCTTAAGTTCATCAACGAGGTATCAAACCTGGTACTTAAGGAATGAAGGACCACGATGTTTATCAAGGACATTGACCTCTCCAGCCTCATCGTTCATGTCCAGTAGATTGAGGTAGAATGGTTGAAGGATATGGAGAGGGAGAACAAGCGGGATAGAGCGGGTCAATCTGATTATGGCCACCAGAGGTCCGGCGGTGGTAGCCACCCAAAGCAGCAGCAGTAGAGGACTCCAACACCTACATCAGCCAGTGCCCCTTCTTTTCAATCACGCAAGGATCAGAAGAGTGGAGCATCTGACTCTCAGTCCCAGAGTTCCAATGCCAACAACCGCTGCTCAACTTTTCCTAAGTGTGGTAGGAACCATCCAGGTGAATTCCTTCTGGGCAAAGAGGGTTTCTTTGGACGTGGACAGCTAGGTCACAGGCTAAAGGAATGTCCATAAGTAGGACGGGGTAGATCACAGTTTGCCACTTCAGCAGCCCCAGCAGGCCGTCCAGCTCAGCAGGGTAACACTTCAGGTACAGATGGCGATCGGCGCAAAAACTACTTTTATGCTTTTCCCTCTTGTCAGGACATGAGAGCTCACCTGACGTGGTCACAGGTATGTTACGTCTCTTCCACCTAGTTGTGTATGCCCTACTAGATCTAGGAGCAACACTATCATTCATGACTCCCTATGTAGCTATTTAGTTTGAAATCAGTCTAGAAGTCCTCTCAGAACCATTCTCAGTCTCTACCCCAGTTGGTGAGTCAGTTAGAGCCAGCCGGGTGATCTAGTAGAACTAGACATGTTCGATTTCGATCTCATTCTTGGCATGGATTGGTTACACTTCGGCTATGCCTTAGTAGACTGCAGAACTAGAATCGTCAGATTTCAGTTTCCATATGAGCTAGTTTTAGAATGGAGGGGCAGTAATTCAGTGCCTAAGGGTTAGTTTATTTCCTACCTTAAGGCAAGGAAGCTCATTTATAAAGGGTGCATCTATCACCTAGTTCGGGTCAAAGATTCTAGTCCCGAGACCCCAACTCTCCAGTCAGTTCCAATTGTCAGCGAATTCCCTGACATGTTTCCTGAATATCTTCTTGGAGTCCCTCCCGAGCGAGAAATAGACTTCGACATAGACCTTCTTGTAGACACTTAGCCCATCTCCGTTCCTCCCTACAGAATGGCTCCAATTGAGCTTAAAAAGTTGAAGGAACAGCTAAAGGTCCTTTTTTATAAGGGTTTCATCAAGCCCAACATCTCTTCATAGGGTGCTCCAGTGTTCCTCGTGCGAAAGAAGGAAGGTAATCTCAGAATGTGTATCGACTACCAGCAACTGAACAATGTTATAGTTAAGAAAAGGTATCCCCTACCCAGGATTGATGACTTGTTTGATCAGCTTCAAGGAGCCAGTTGATTTTCCAAGGTAGATCTTAGGTCGAGGTATCATCAGCTTAGAGTCAAAGAATATGAAATACCGAAAATAGCCTTTAGAACTCGGTATAGTCACTATGAATTTGTGGTTATGTCCTTTGGACTAACTAATGCCCCTAATGAACAGGGTTTTCAAGAAGTATCTAGACATGTTCATCATTGTATTCATTGATGACATTCTGGTATACTCCAGAAACGAGGAAGAACATGCTAACCATCTGAGGATAGTGTTACAGATGCTCAGAGACCACCAATTGTTCACTAAATTTAGCAAATGTCAATTCTGGTTTAAGTCTGTGAATTTCCTTGGTCACGAGGTCTCAGGAAAGAGTATTCAGGTAGATCCTCAAAAGATATCAGCGGTGAAAGACTGACCAAAACTTACTTCCCCAACAGATATCAGAAGTTTCCTGAGTCTAGCCGGTTATTACCGACGATTTGTAGAAGGATTTTCCTCTATTGCATCTCCTCTAACTAAGCTCCCTTGTCTAGCAAATCCTTCAATTGTTCCTTTAGTTCTCTGAGTTCAGTAGGAGCCATCTGATATGGAGGAATAGATATAGGCTGAGTTCTTGGTAATAGATTGATTGCAAAATCAATTTCCCTTTCTGGGGGAATACCAGGAAGCTCATTTAGAAATACTTCTGGAAATTCATTAACCACTAGAATAGACTGAAGGGTCGGAGGCTCTGCCCGAACATCCTGAACTCTGACAATATGATAAATGCACCCTTTTGCTATCAATTTTTCTCACCCGAAGATAGGAAATAAACCTACCTTTTGGCATGGTTGTACTACCTTTCCACTCCTGTACTGCCTCCCCTGGAAAGTGGAATCAAACAATCTTGGTCCAACATTCAACATTGTCATAGCATGAAGCTAGCCAATCTACCCATAATGGCATCAAAATCAACCATTTCTAGTTCGATAAAATCTTTCGTAGTCTGACGACTTGCAACCTCTATTGTACACCCCCGATAGACCCTTCTTGTTGTAATAGAGTCAACAATGGGTGTAGACACTGAGAAAGGTCGCTGAAGCAATTACGGCATAATACTAAACTTTCGATCCACTAATGGTGTAACATAGGACAAGGTGGATCCTGGATCTATCAACACATAAGAAGGATGAGAGCAAATGTTCAACATACCTGTCACAACATCTGGTGACAACTCTGACTCCTATCGCCCCGGTGGTGCATAAGTACGGTCTAGGCCGGCACCTGAACTGGAGGCCCCTGATCTTCCTCGGCCCCTGCCGACTGAAACTGAGGGCCTACGCCCTGCCGGGGATGCTGGAGCTCGTGATCCTGTCGAGGACCTATCCTGTCGATCCCGATCACCCTGACTCCTAGTTGGACAATTTCTCATCTGGTGACCCTCCGGTCCACAAATGTAGCATGTTGTGGAATCACACCTGCATGCTCTAGAGTGGCGTCGACTGCAAATAGGAAAAATGGTATTGTAAACCCACTCTCCTCCACTCTCCTCTGCTGCAATGAACCTACTGCTCACAAACCTTCGCCGGGCTCTGGCTTCCCTCCGCGACGAGACCTACTCCTCTGCCGCTGTGGTGGAGGCGGGGGTCTAGACATTCGATCTGATAACCGTGGCCTAGGCCCTCCTCGGGACTCCTCCTGTAATTCACTCGGTCTGTCCCTGCGGCGCTGCTCCTGACTTTTCCTCCGAATCTCCCGTTGCCACTGTCTGATACCCTCAATATTCTGAGAAAAAGCCTGCACACGGGCGATATCCATATCCTCTCGCAGTGTGGCTGTGATGCAGGTCTTAACATATTCCGGGTTCAGTCCCATAATAAAGCGGTGTACCCTGGCTGGCATTGTGTCCACAAAAGCTGGCGCATAATGAGCCAAGGAATCAAACTGCATGGCATATTCTCGAACACTCATCGACCCCTGCTCCAAGTGTAGGAACTGATCAACTCGGTCCTATCGAATCTCCCACGGTAAGTAATGATCCAAGAAAGCCTCTGAGATGTTGGGCCACGTCGAAGGGGAAACATCTCTCCCCCGAGAACTTTCCCAACTCTCATACCACAGCACGATGATGTCCCATAGCCGGAATACCGCCAACTCAACTTGACTCTGTAGGTGTAGCATGCATCACCCTAAAAATCCTCTGCATGTGGTCTAAGAAGTTCTGAGGGTCCTCGGTCCGATCTGCCCCTGTGAATTGCGGGGGACTTAGTGGTAGGAACTCTCAGACCATCGAGCTACCAGGACCTCCTAAGGAATCAGCAGCTGTAGGGGGAACTGGCTGGCATTGAGCAGCCATCATCTGAGCTAGCATAACCACCACGCTCCTGACCTCCTGGTCGGATGGTACGGGTACAGAAACTGCCGGAGGTGGTGTCGTCGCACTAGCCATCCCAAGAGGCTCCTGATGTGGTGGAGATTGCTGGGGAGGTCGAGATGATACCTCCGTATCGTCTCAAATTGGGCTGATTCTGACTGAGGCTGAGGCACCCTGCTGGTGCCCTCTCCCACTGCCACATCTAGCCTCCTGCCTGTCGTAGGGTGTCGCTGGTCTAACATTTCTCTATAAGCAAAAGAGTATAATGAGCTTAGGAACTCAACCCTATACTGTACCGCTCTATAGCGCGACTGAATAAGAAGAAAGAGTAACCATCCTATAGTTCCTTGCAGTCTCCTTCCTATAGTATGTGGTGCACAACGCATCCATAGACAAGACTCTACTTAGCACGGCTTGCAGACTCCCTGGGATACGACCTGCTCTGATACCAAGTTTGTCACGCCCCACCTTGGGAGGCATGATTTGGGAGGCATGATTGGCACCTGGTGCCAACTATGACCTGCACTGCTGAGCCGATCGAGTTTGGCACTCGGTGCAGGGTTGAATTCTAACTCTAGAATCAAGAAAACAACGGGCTATATAGCGGCTGTAAATACAACCTCCACCAACAAGGGCTATAGCCACCTATAAAAATAAACAGCTAACCAGGGACAAACAATCATAGGGTGTCCTCTGCGGGCCGACAAGGTCACCGTGATATCTAGTTATAACTATAAAGTAAAAATTAGATGCTAAACCGAACTATGATTGACGAGGCCACCAATCAACAGTGCCAAACAGGGCCCCCAGCCACAGCCAACACATATAATCTAAAACACATATGGGCCCCATAGATGATATCATCTAACCACAGTGAATTAATGCAATCTGCAAGCCTCTAAGACTAATAAGATGGTCGGAACAGGCCCCCACCTACCCATACTATACAAGCAAAAGGAAATAAAACCTCTATCACACAAGCTCGGGAAGAAGGAGCTGATTGTTCTGTACGTTGACTGGAACTACGAGGGGCCTACTCCTCGTCTATCTGTACCTGCATGCAAGTATGCAACGCCCAGAAGAGGGCGTCAAAAAATTATGTACTGAATATGTAAGGCAGTAACTTAAATGACTGAAAATAAGAATTAGAATTGACAATAACCTAAGTAAAAAACGGACTCGAAGATGACTAAAGCAGGAAATCAGGGCTAAACATGACTGTAATAAGGAAGGTAGGGGTCATACCCCAACAAACGAGGCGTCTTACTGTCTAAATATTAGTACCTAAAGCAAGCATAAACCTTACCTGGCTCCTGTTGCCGGAAGGTACAATCAGCACAGAATAACCTACATGGGCCCTGCTGCCTGGTGAGTACACCTCAATCAAAATACCCCTATCCAGGTCATACTGAGTCAACTACCAGCTATAAGCGTCCTGCAGGTCCTCTGGGTCTGGTAACTTGGCCTGCTCGGCCCTCGACTGTAGCTGCTTGAGTCCGGGAGGACTCGATATCTAAGCACCCCGGGTGTAAACGCTCGGTGGGGGTGTGTGTATAAGGCCAACCACGGCATATGAGGATCTGGATCCTCATCTTCGTCCTTGCGGACGACATGCCGCTCCGTAGAGGGACGTATCCTCGCCCCTGGTGGGCAGCGACACAACTATTAACTCGCGGTCACGGAAGCTATACAAGTGTAATTCATCCCAAAACAATACAATTTACGAGTATCAACTGACAAAAACAACTAGAAATGATAACATACCCTAACATGCTTTACTAGGATTCATACTGGACTACTATGCTGAAGAAACTAACTTGCCGAAAGAAAATGCCTAACATACCTCGCTCACTGTTTACCGATTAACTGACTATTTTGGCTCGTGTTCAACTTCCCTTCAACTGTAATCACATTAAGGGAAGAATAAGGCCACTATTGGTTACTATATTCGAAGAAACAATAACTTATATATATATATACTGACTATACTTCAACTTATCGTAAGATGATCAAAACCTCGTAATTTCTCGTGAATCTTGAAGGGAGAAATACTTACTTTAGGCACGTGATCGTATTGACACTAGTTTGGAATAATTCCATCAAATTAGGCTCGGCGAGATGACGATTCTTCGGGTATATTTTACAAATATTACTCCACAGCAATGCTCTCTACAGCCTTATACTTCAATACCTGTGAGTTAATTTGGATTTGGAGGGTGTGTTTAGCGGAGTAATCAGACGATTATAAAATGTTTTCCTCGATTTCCTCTCTGTTTTGGCCGTGATTTATATGGAAATAACATAACACCTAAGTGTGAGGCTTTTATATACTTTAGGCAGCAGACAAGGCAACGTGGGCACTCTGCCCGCCGCGTTGATTCTCGCTTCCGTGCCACTCGGGTAACGCGGAGGGGGCTGCTCCATGCCATTTTTGCCCTCTGGGAAGCTTGGTTCGGCTTCCTCCCGTGAAATCTCTACTTTGCACTCGCTCGCCTTCCCCGACCCTTTCCTCGTACGTATGGCACTTCAAAACTGTCAACCAACATACGAATAGGTTGACTAAACATTAGAAACTTACGGGTGTAACACAAGTATTCTCCTAAAGCCAAGCGATTCAAAGTGAATGGTCAATGGGTGAAAGCATATTTGGGAAGTAACAAAGAAATTAAACAAACAGTGGATCTTTGGTTCCTGGGTGAAGTCTGAGTAACTCTGGGAATTGTGCTGTGCCACAACGTTAAATCAAAAAGGTGTGGAGGCAACCCAAGTTGTAATTGTAATATATGTATAGTGTTTATGTGTGTTGATGTATGCAGGTGATTACGATGAGAAATTTGAAGCTAGAACCAAAAAATATGAACTTGAGTTGCTGGTGCCAAATAGCACAGGATGAGTCGTCGCTTGACTTAATGACTCGTCAAGCGTACTCATGGTCACTGACGCAAAAAACAGTGCAAAAAACGGTTTACCAAATGACTCATTGCTAGTGACCACAAATCGTGAGGTCTTCCATTAAGTCTACTGGATTAAAGAGACAATTGAGCCATGAAGCTTATAACGAGTGACTAAATGGATCGTGGGGTAACCCAACCATTCGTCAAGTGACTCATCGAGACAACACAAAAGGACCATCAAAGTACAAAAATAATGACTCATGACATGACTCTTTCGACATAATGCCACGAGTCATTACATGAGCCATTGGGTCCCAGGTAAGTTTGACTTCATCAATTGAACGAACACCACAAATGAGTTTTTCTTCAATTAACGACTTGTCACATTGGTCGTGGTGTAGTTTTAAGACAAATCCATCACCCGATATGACCCATATTTAAAGAGGGAAAAATTGTTTTCCAACCTATTAAAACACTCAATTATATCCCTCTAATTTCTCACTAGTTCTCAAATCAAAATCTCAAGAAAATTTCCCACTTCATATTATCCCAAATCACTTCCCACTCTCAACTCATACACACACGCCCGACCATTCTCAAAAGCATCCCAAAGACGCAAACCTTGCTCAAGTGCTAATCACCACGACCAACTTGGAATTCACCAACTACTCAAGTGAGTATTAATATGTTTTCTTTGTGTAAATTTCAATCAACCCATCGATGTAAAAATTGTGATGCCGTAATGATTCAATACTTAAAATAAAACCCTAGCTGCAATGAATTTTTAGTTGAACTTGAATACTATAAGCTTAGGAGGTTCACAATCTGTGCTTGTGGGATTTTCAATTTGTTGAGATGGAGCATGCGTGCTGGTTAGACCTAGTGATGACGTCTCACGCAACGACTCGTGGGCATGCCTAACGAGTCATTACATGACCCATCACCACACCTGTTATGGGACTCTCGAGCATGAGCCACATGATGAGTCGTGGTATCACCTCACGACTTGTGATGTAGCTCGTCCTGAGTGGGAATTTATATATTTCATATGCATTACCCATGACTGACCTAACAAGTCATCGCCTCAAGCAACGACTCGTCGTGACCAGTCGTTAGGTACACGGACAACAATGACACTTGAAATGCAGATGACGGATGACCTCACGAGTTGCTGAGTCTCTTATCACGCCTGCAGGTAAACACAAAAATTTTAATTTTGTACACTCTCCTCTCGCATGCTAATCATTTTTCCACAGGTACAATGGCACCAAAGGGAACACTAATAAAGGGCCCGGCCAAGATACAGGGGCTAGAGAAAAGTCAACCCTCGACTCGTAGACTGAGGGATGAGCCCACATCTTTAGAAGAGTCGACTGACTCTGTGGAGGAGTACTAGATCTCAGAGGAGAAGCTAGGAGAGGAGATTGACCTAGGCTAGGACTAAACTCCCTACACCTGATAGCCTTGGTTGCACCTCCAACAACACTTTGCAAGAGATCCCACTCAAGCCGAGAGGAAGGTGACGCGCGCAGTCCTATCTCCGAGGGCACTCTAGTTGCAGAAAATGTGGAGGGTGCTGATGAATCACGTGCCCAATAGGGGAGCACAGATGATGAGAGGACTGAGACCTAACACACATCCACTAAGAAACAAAAAATAGTGAGGCGATAGTGTGTCTGAGGTATGCGGGCCATTTATAATAGGGATCCAAGTATGACAAGGGTCATCAGAAGAGGAGTATTGCGAGGAGCCCAAACTGGTCACCACAAGGCTCAAGGACCTCCCCGAGATTTATACATTGTTCGAGAGATGCCGGTTTGGGTGGTTGATTGAACCATACGGGAGCCAGCGCCCTTTCCTAGTTGGAGAGTTATACGCCTCATATACAACCATGTTACAGTGTCTGCCTTGGAGCCAAGATTGGAGGAAGAGGCCTGCTCTAACCCAGGTGTTGGTTAAAGGCGAATCACCAGTAGATATTTCTGAGTAAACCATCTCTGCTGTTATATGGTCCAGATACTCCAGCCCGGCGAACACATCTTAGTTTGATCATAGGCTGAGAGCTTAAGAAAGTAAAAATCAAGAAGCTGAGCAGTGAGGAAAGAATCACAAAATACACTTGGATGTCGCGCATCATTGCCACGCGGGGTCCGTTAGTGCAATGGCTACATGGCACGGAAGCACAACTTAAAAAGGCCACACCGAACTTTCAAGAAAAATTTTGGTGGTCACTAAACAATATAGGCTGGTACCTAACAGCATTGATAACGTTCTTTCACCGGAAAGAGCCGGCTAGTAGCGAGCATTATGAGGGGTATGCTATCAACTTCCCAAGATATATTGCTGCAGATATTCGAGAGCGGGCTATAGTAGAAAAAACCACCATTCCCTTCCCATGCCTTATTGATCGACTCTGTTAGAATCCTGGCATGAATTGGCATCAATCAATCAGAGAGTGGTGGTCCACAAAATCACAAATATCAGGTTGATAAGAGATGAGACAAACCCGGTGTCGTGAGTGAGGAGCCGCATTCCATATTTGTTGGAACTACTTTATTAGTAGAGGCATTGAGCAAAGGTATGCAAACTGAGGTTGCACGATTTACTGAGTTTGAGGTAGAGCCATCAGAGGCCAGAGAGACAGATAGCCAACCTAAGGCTATAAATGCAGCCAATACTCCATCACATGCTGAGGTCCTGCAGTCTTCATACATAGCAGCAAAGAATGAATTCACCTGTTGTGACCTTTCGTGTTTCACCAGCCAGCCTAGTCACAATTTCTCAAGAGTTCCTGACTGACATGGTTAGGCGGCTGGCTAAAGCTTGAAAAGAAGCAGGCGCACACGACCCTTCAAGTCAAGGTACTAATGGAGCAGGTAAAGTCGTGGTCACAAAGAGTTGGATGGGTTTCCAATTTAGTGCATGGTAGATTGGACACCCAGAGGCGGATAGATGAGCGCCTTGCCCAGTTACAGGCGCCGGAGTTGGCGAGATGGTATATGGAGGTGGTAGCACTTTGAGTTGAGGTGGAGTTGTCCGCATGAAAATTGCTGCTATCACTCCATTCGTGCTTCCAATGGTCAATGATGAGAGGGAGGGAGGGAGCTACCACTGGTGGTAGACTTTATAACTGAGGAGCCAGTCACGCATGATAAATGGAAGAGACAACGTGAGGAGGTGAGTGTTGATGATTATAGTGCTCTGCTACGTGAGTAGAAGTGGAGAAGAGAGATGGAGGCAACACTGCAGCTGTCTAGAGATGAGGATCGATATAGGACCGAAGTTGATGCAGCGAGAGCTCGTGGAGAGGGTACGAGCTCTGTAGGGTCTGAGAAGTAATTGCGAGGCCCAGTGGTATAGGAGAGGCTACTGGAGGCGTATCTGCGCCCTCCACTGAACAGGTCGCAGATGCCATGGTTGCATAGGTATGTTCCCTATTCCGATGTTTTATTTTTATATAAGGCATCGAGGATGCCAGATTCTTTTTGTTAATAGGGGTAGGGAGGGATACCTATAATTTTTGCTGAACATAACTCGAGGATTTTTCTTGCTTGATATCTTTTCCTCGGGTGGTCCTTATCTAGTAGAACCGACACCTTAGGTTTTTGTGTTATTGTGTCACCAAAAGAAAATTAGGTGAACTTAAGGCAGTCAATAGAATGAATTTGTTTGAACTGATAATGTGATACCCCTCCTAAAATTTTATGTGTTTATAGTAGAAAAGCATCGCCATTGTGAATCTTTGCATGACATTAATACTATGAACATGTTTACCATTGTGTGACTGTACCTTAAACCAGCA
Source organism: Datura stramonium (assembly GCA_018107945.1). Lineage (NCBI taxonomy): Eukaryota > Viridiplantae > Streptophyta > Magnoliopsida > Solanales > Solanaceae > Datura > Datura stramonium. The sequence goes on from JACEIK010000265.1 coordinate 380,046, forward strand.
GTCAGTAGAAGTGATGATGTTGACTCGTGCATTGTGTGAGTAAGGTTTAATAGCTAGTTTTGTTGTGCGTGTCAATCTAGAACTTGCCTAGTCAGTCATTCTGAGGTATAGGAGGGAAATTAGGAAAGGATCATAGGCCATATTTGATGAAAAGTCCACTTTAGCCTTGAAAGACCTATAAATGGAAATAATTATCCTTGATCCCAATTTGAGCTTAAATTGACCCTTCTTTTGTTAAAACCCAATTCACCTTCCTGCTTTGGTTATAATGAACCTTGGCCCTGGTCCTCCTTGGACACGGAACCCCAACTGAAAATTCCTAAGTTGAGGGCGGCTATCATAGGGTCGAATAAGAAGAGTAGGTGGAATGAGATTGAGTAATGAGAAAAAAGGTGGGTGTGGTGTGCATAATAAATCAAAAGTTTAGAGATAAAGAGAAAAAGAAGAAAAAAGAAAATGAAAGTGAGAAAGAATAAAAGAAATTTCTTGGAAAGAAGAAAACCGCACCCGTATTTTCAAAAGAAGGAAAAGAAGGAGAAAGGAAAAAGAAAATGTGAAAAGAAGGTTAAGAGGAGTAAAATTGAGTGTAGTACCAAGGAGGGTTAAGCTACGGCTTCCATATTCACCATACCCAACCCCGAGTCTACGTTACAAGATGAAAAAGTCCTACAGTGATCCTAGTTAACCCGTTTTAAAATTGAGGTATTGAAAGTAAAGGCAAGTTTATGGTATTGAATGTGCACAGTTAGTTTTTTTGTGAGAGCGACTTTGCTTGTATCCTATCCCAAGAGAAATATATCATCATGAAAATATACATGTGTGAGTGTTGGACTTCTTTGTTGTAAGGGAATTTGGTCAACAAATCATCTGGAAACTGTCTAGGTCAGTATCATAAGATTATATGCATGGTTGCACAGTATATTGCCATGTTTCAATTCCTTTGTGGGCCATGGTTAGAAATTTTACATATGCACTGTGATTTGGATTTGTATGAAAGAGGAGAGGTAGAAAATTTGATTTGATTAAGAGTTGTGAATTTCATAAGTTTCCTAGAGTTCTTTTGATTGAAGCGTTGAGTTAGTTTTATTTTATTTGTTTTTCCTGGCTGATTGACAAAAAGTTCTAAGTTGAGGGTGTATAGAGTACGTGATTTACGATACTTTCTACGCTTAAAATTAAGAAGATATGCAAATTTTGAGTATGTTTATGTAGATATAATCTATTTCTGTTAAGTGTTGTAGGAAAACAGGTTCGGAATGTGAAATGGGTAAAGTAATCCAAAAACGGAAAAAAGTGTCGACTGCTAGCCAGGTAACGAGTTACCCCCAATGAACGACTGTTTCTAGAGTCGTGGGAAATATTAAGTTTGGGGCGGCGAAGCTAGTGTAGTCAACGAGTTGAAGGCACAACTCGTTACATCTGGTAATGAGTCATTACGCCAGTCGTGAAGAATGGCAAGAAAAATTCTGAGTAAATGCTTAGTATTGCACGTGAAGGACATAACGATTCGTCGGGAGATGTGACGCTCGTCGTGAGATACTATGAGCACTCGTCATGTACACTGAGAATTTGGTGATCCTTGTCCACAAGGGACCTAACAACTCGTGTCCTGACTCGACGAGTCGTTAGGTGACCCATTACCATAAAGGAACAGTTTGCCGAGGATATTCTCGATTATGCTTGCCATAGTCGTTAGAGACATAACGAGTCGCTACTTGCCCGTTGCCACTTCCGGCCTGGATTTCATTTGGTTAAGAAAGGTTTTGCTTGAAATTCTTGTAAATACTTTATTTAGATTTATTTTTATAGTACAGTTTATTCTATGTTTTGAACAAGAACTGGTGTTGTGAAGGTCACCATTCTTGTGTCAAGAAATTATGTTTGTAATTTATTTTTGTGATTTTGAGGATTCAAACAACATTGATGTTTTGTTCTCCGGTTCTTCTACAAATCTTTGTAAGTTGCAATTATTTTTTTTCATTTGTAATTACAATCTTTCAATTATCAGTAGCTAAACCCATAAGTAGGGCCAGGGAACCGTGAGAATTAACACACATAGGTAAAAATACTTAGAGAATCTTGTATGGGGGTTTATGCATGCATTATTTTTTCCGTCGTTTTAATTGCTTCTTAATGTTGGAAATTGCCTTATTCTTACTCACGGGTATTTGGTGGAGAAGAATGGGAAAAGAGATTAACAATGGAGATTTGCGGCTATCATCCCTCATCTAATAGCTTGACCTTGTTCGGGGAATAGCTAATCTGATATTAAGGGTAAGGGTCAAGTAAGTATACACCCGCATACAGATTAAGTTACGCGGTGATAATCATCTAGATTGGGAAACAACCATTTAGGTGAAGTTAACTTACCAATATTGCATGCTAAGCAATCAATAGATCAATAGTATAAAACCTTATGGTTATGAAATCATGGAAACACAACTTAAAATTCATTGATTAAATACAATCGAAATTAAATCAAGCATCTATTAGTCTCTACTATTGTTCATTATTTTGTGTTTCAAACCTTCCCTCCTAGAAAATAAGCAAGCCGATAGAATTAGCTAAATACATTAACTAATGTTCTCATCATATTTCTTAGTGGAATCGACCCCAACCCTGATTGGGTTCTATATTTGACATCAACCACTTTATATCTCATTTATGAAGTATAATTTGGGTGAGATCAACAGCCCCTTAGGACAACTAGGTGTCCTATGTGAAATTTTGGGCTGTTATTCAAATGTTGGGATCGTGCAAATGACCAACCAGGGCTTCGGGACCAGAAGACCGAGTTACCGGTCAACACCAATGGGTCTGGAAGCTGCATCCAGGGTCCAGGATTTCTCGCAGATGAATCCCCCAGCTTTTCATAGGTCTAAGGTAGAAGCGGACTTGCAAACATTCATGGATGAGATATAGAAAATCACCCAAATCATGGGTATCACATCTATAGAGAGTGCTAATTTGGCTACCTATCAGCTGAAAAGGGTGGCTCAAATTTTGTACAAACACTGGATGGAGGGAAGGCAGAATGGGAGCAGGTCCGGGTGGAATGGGATAAATTGGCTTCAACCTTTCTTGGACAAGTTCTTCCTCGAGAATTGTGGGAAGCTAAGGCTACAAGTTCATGAAATTGAGAGAACAACATGACAAGAGGAGTATGGATCAGTTCACTCCAGTTGTCGAGATATGCTCCAGAAATGGTTGTTGAGTCGAGGGCTCGCATGCTCAAGTTTATTAACCGTGTCTCATATTTGGTACTTAAGGAATGAAGGACCACCATGCTTATCAAATATATAGACCTCTCCAGTCTCGTCATTTATGCCCAGCACATAGAGGCAGAAAGTTGAAGACACAGGGAGAACAAACGGGCTAGAACCGATTAGTTTGAGTATCATAGAGGACAAGTGGTGGATATCACCTCAACAATAGTGGGGGTATCCAACACTTCTCTTTAGCTAGAATTTCGTCCTCCATGCCTCTAAGGATAGAGGTGGGACTCAGCTTCTTAGTCTTAGAGCCATATCTCCAGCAGCCATACCTTTTCATCATGTCCTAAGTGTGGTAAGAATTACACTAGGGAGTATTGTCTGGGCAAAGAGGGTTGTTTTGGTTGTGGCCGACTAGGTCACAAGTTAAGAGAGTGCCCATCAGTAGGACAGGTAAACTCATTTTCTACATCAACAACCCCGATAGGTTGCCAAGCTCATTAGGCACTGCTTCGGCACAGGTGGTCAGTGCCACAATTGTTTCTATGCACAATCTCCAATCAAGGATCAGGAGAACTCACCACCCGGTATGTTTTGCAACTACACGCAAGTGCACGTGGTCGAACAAGTAGTAAATGGCTAGTAACCTGCGAATGATCCCACAGGAATGAACTAAGGTAATAATCAACTTAAGTGTTAAATGAACTGTAATCTCAAGAATGCAGACAACAAACAATTCAAATAAGATTTTGACAGTTTAGTTTCCACTTATACGAATCTAAAGACAAAAATTATAAAGTGAGTCTGACTATAGTAATGAGCAAGCTGAGGCTAAAACGAACATAAAGTAATATCGACACAATTCAGTTAATCTTTCCCTTCTTTGCTAGTCAAGAATTATTGCCTATGGATTGAAACTTTCGTATCCCTACCCAACTTAAGAATCATGAACCTTCAACCTACATTTCTGTGATAAAAGAATTTCATGTTCTAGCCATACAAAATCGATTCCTTAACTGACTAATACGACCTTCGCATATATTTCTATTTTGGAATGTAAATCAATTCTCAATTTTCCCAAACTAAGTAAGAGTCATATCCTACCAATTCACAACTTTCCAATTTCTTCTTTTCAAAATCAAAATTGGATTTCTTAGATATACATTAACATTGGCCAAACAATAATGCAGTAAGAACAAGAATTGATAGAACAACCATTGAAGAAAAGATGAAAACCAAAATGATCAACAATTACAATCCACTCGCAATGTTCTTAACCTCAGCAAGAAGTGAATTTAGCCACTCATTTGTGGATTAAACATAATCGAATGAGTACAAATCATACAAACAATTGAGATAAAAGAGAAACAGATAGAGAAGAACCCTAGAATTTTTTGACCCCTCAACCGGCCGTAACCCACGTTCTTGCTCAACTAAGTCAGCATGTTTAAAAATAAACCTACGGTGTTTATACTGGTGAGAATTTTTCGGAATAACAGCAACGTGGCACGGAGTGTAGCCAGGAGCACCTCCTCAAAAGCTACACGGAGCTAACGCGGACCCTCTCGGAATCGTGTCCAGCAATTACTCCTCAGCGTGCCACGACATGCAACGCGAAGCCAGGCCAACGTGCCACGACGCACCAGGAACCCTTACTGGAACATGTTCCAGGTAAATATACTGAACGTTCCATGACTTGTATCGTGTGGCATTGCCTCCGTGTCACGGAGGCAACGTTTGGCTTCACCGAAATGGCCAAAACAAATCACCTGAGTGCAGAATGCCTCCGCGATGGTAGCGTGACACGGCCTCCATCGCGGAGCCCTTATCTTTGCTGCTCTCCCTTGTCTCCAAGTCCATTCCCGATTTTCACCAACATGTCTCTTAGCTTCCCCAAAATTACATTTTTACCTGCAAAACAACACTAATCATGTTATAGTATAAATTCACATTTTAACTACAAATCAAGGAGAATGCACACATAACGATAGATAAACACGTTGAAATGAAGCATTTGAGTATCACTTGGGCAATTCTGCCCTGCAGATCACTTACCCACATTTATAACCTTGTTCGCCCTAATGTCACTCTCACATCTCATGCAATTGACACCCATGATAACTACTTTTGGCTTGACAATTCAAGCTACGGATATACCGATTATTTAATATAGCAAATCATCAAGACAACATTCATAGTCTCATCAATACAATGACATTCATCACATCAAGACCTCCTAAACTCAAGAATCGACTCTCGATCTCGGAAAACTCATGCAAACTGTAACCGATCAATACACCTGACACGAAACACCCCTGTCAAGTATGTGCCCTCACAACACAAGAGAATCCCCTTACAATCATATGATCTCCAAAGCACAGCATGTAGGGGTATATGAACACGATTCCGTTTCCAAAGAATTCACATGCATCATGTCATGAACCTTAGGCTTGCCTCTACCGTATTACTTCCACTAATATAAGGACGCGTGATGTAATATCACATAGGGAATTAATGGTTGTAATGTAAGCCAATGGAACTGCAAATACTGGCTAACCAATAGTAGCAACTAGCTTCCTTAAGCGCATTTCAATACATCCCACCATCATCTATGGGTGATGTTTCTTTCCTTCATCCTATCATTCTTGAAGTTTTTTATTTATTTTTGTTTCCATTTCTTTAAGCACACTCGACTTAATAACAAAGATTGTTATTACATCTTTATTTTATTTAATTTCAGCAATTGCACCTGACCTTTACTTACTTTCACCACTTCCGCTTTTCCTTTCTTTCCACAATTCTCACTCCTTGACACGTGGAAAATTATTTTCTTGAGCGCTTAATAGTTTTGGATCAAATTCACGGCTAATGAAAAGAAGGGATTCAACTCGGTTTGTAACTTTTCAAGAAAGAAAAAAATAGGGTTAAAGGCTCAATGGGGTTGTCTGTATGTACATCAAGGTAGGTATGATGATGGAAAAACTTTCAGCTTTAATCAAAGAAATGCCTACATCCTCTCGTACAATACACATCCTTCATTTCGTTTCGTACACACACCTGGTGTGTTCTAGAACTTCACAATAGCATGGAATAATCGAAACTCACCTCACACTCATTGAACACATGCTCAACTCAAGACATATTCACAGACTCTTCAATCAGCTAATTACAAGAATTCAATATTAAGCCTCAATCACACCGAATCGAACTCTATAGCCTAGGTATCTCAACATGTTTACACATTTGCATTCTTTCATACGAATCACCTTTGTATTCTAACATCATGTACAACACGCTAACAAGAATTTCTGAACCATGAAGTAGCGATGTTTGGGAAACAAACAAAAGAAAAGAAAATAAAAGAAAGAAAAAACTACTCCTATCGACTACATTTCCTTTAAGACGGTCGTCATCCATCCATCATAGGGAACGGCCACTATTACGATTTCAGTTCAATGAGACTATTCTCGATAAAATTATTCAATACATTAAAAAAAGATAAAATTAAAAAAAGAAAAAATTAAAAAAACAAAAAATTTTAAATATCGATAATTTTGATAGAAATAAAATATTTACACAAAACCAATTTACAACCAACAAAAACTCAACACAGCACACAACAACTTAACATTCATTACAACACCAAATTACATTACAAAACATACTTCACACAAAAATCACAGGCCACATTTTTCACAGTAATAACAACACAAGACATAAACATAAACAACAACAAAGAAATTGGCACCCCAACTACTCCCACCCCACACTTAAACCGAACACTGTCCCTAGTGTTCACATAATTCAAGACATCACAAAAGTAGTGGTGAAACTCCCCGATCAATCGAAGTATTCAACTTCTTCACAGGTGCCGCTGCCTCTGCCCCCATATCTGAATCTCCCCGCCGTCTTCATCCAACTCAACATCTGAGTCCTCACGATGTGTCTCCTCATCGGTGGGGACAGGTCATCTTACAGGTCTGATAAAAGCTGGCCCTACTCGACATAGAGCCCGGGCATTTTCGCCAAAGGGGTAATCTAAGTCGAGCTGCCACAACTCATCTTCAAGGTCGGCCTCCCGACTATGCGCAACTGCAGCATCTGCATCCCAAACATGCGGGCCATACTGATCATCCCGAGCATGTCGCTCGACTAGTGTGAGAACTGGCCCGTGAGTAGTGTTGGGTGCCTTGGTTTTGGTGAAACCAAGGCACGCCATCCATTTGCGGGATGTAGTCTGGGTGGCCTCTTCCTTGGATATCATGGCTCCTCAGGAACATGGTGAGCAAACCACCAAACCCGTACCTGTGCCCTTGATGAAGTCGGGCTCTCTTCTGGTGGCAGAGATGATTACCGCCCCAACATTTATGTCAAGCCCTTTCAATGTGGCGTATACTGTTATACTCGATCCTGTGTGACATTCGTCATGTGCACCCCGGGATCAGGCAGGAACACACAATTTTGAGCCAAATCCTGGCTTCCCTATTCATTTGAGAGTAGGGCAGTGTCTGATGGTAGCCTCTCTCGTTGTGCCTGCTCCACTGTGTTGTCGAACGGGCTCCACACAGTGCTGCTCGATATCTGCATAAGGTGGAGTTATGTTCAGCTGCCGGAGTACATGGGCGTCTATGTCCCGTGCCCCCAATATAACATTCAGGTGATAAAGCCCAAAGGTGACAACCTACCCCCTTATCTTGATGATGTGACTGTGGAGGGTCGGGTTCCAGTTGGCATAGAACTCCTGAATAGATGGAGATTGCACTCCTTGGGCTCTTCGAAGATGAAGTTCAGCCCGACAAAGGTCAATCTGGTGTATACTTCCCGGGAATTCCTGTGCCAGCGGCTCCCTTGCAATGTGCTCCTCATGGAAGTATTTGGTCTCTTTGTGTTTTGCATACCATTTCTTCCCTTTTCATCTCGCCACCCATCGGGTTCCGTATTGTCGGCGTTGGCCTCATGGAACCGCTGCAGCTGCTGGAACCGTTATTCCCACCTAATCCTTTTTCTGTCGGCGCCCGATGTGGATGCGCACTTTCCCTTTGTCTTGCCTGCCTGACATTTTTCCTTACTCATCGAGCAGACAATCCCAATGTTATTCGTCAAAAATAGCTTCAGCTAAGGTTGGGTTGAGTTAGGCCACCCCACACTTAGTCTTTAGCCACACTGTGAACCATTCGGCAAGACAATCATGCTTTCCCCACTTTAACAATCAACATGCTTACTGCATTCAGATAAGTCGATGGAATAAGTACTATGTACTATTCAGACTTCGTACAATGAACAACAATATTTCCACGATTCCATTACATCCCATAACACTTAGCCAAATTTTTGTTCTCAACAACCTATGTAATTCAATTACTCATGTTCCCGAAAATTCCCTTGTCTACTTAGTATATTCACAACATCATTCATATCACCCAACATGCACAACCCAATTTTTTCACATTTCAACCAAATTTAGTTTCTTCCTATTCAATTTCCAACCCTAGCTAACAATTTCACAAAAATTCAGTAAAACATGCATTCATCGAGTTCATATACTTACAACGATACTATGAACATCAATCAATCATAACTTAAATGAATTCAAGCTAAATTTGCACTTAGGGCAAGGTTTACTCACCTCACATGTTCAAAAATTGGAAAATTCAAGCAAAATGAGGTAAGTTCAAGAGCATACCTTAATCCGATGAAATCGAAGAAAAGTTGAAGAAAACTCGTGCCTAGGTCCGTGTCACGTTGGGGAGAAGGGAATTTGGGGTGTTGGTCATGGAGGAATGGAAATGGGGAAAATAGAGGGGAATCGAGGGGGTTTAGCAGTGCTTCGCGCGGGTTACCCGCGACCTGCCAGACCCGGAATGCGTAAATAGCACTCCAACGTGTCACGGAGGGTAACGCGGAGCACCCCTTGACATGGAGCTACCACACTATCATTCTGGAATTTTTTTAAAATTCTGGAATAGGTTCCAACGTGTCACGGAGGGTAACGCGGAGCACCTCCTCCTTGACACGGAGCCAACGCCAAGGGGCTCACTGTAATGCCACTTTTTATTTTTCTCACCTCACTTTTTTCCTTTGCGTTTCTTTTGCATTTTTGCCCTCCGTTCCACCTGAAAATCATCTCACAACAAGACATTAGTTAGAATTCATAGGTTTCAACGCAAACACATTTTTTTTATTTTTTTCCTTTTTTTTTCTTTTTCTTTTTTTTTTCTTTTATTCAAATATTCTATTACAACAATTTCACGGGTTGCCTCCCGCGCAGTGCCCGGTTTACCATCATGGCTCGACATCATTAATCGCTCAATCATCCTCTAGAGTGATGGACGTCTTCTCGAATAACGTCCTCACCCCAGTAATGCTTACAACGCTGCCCATTAACCGAGGACGTGGCACTTTAATCTTCTTGCCAATAAACTCCTGTTTTGGTGCTTCCTCAATCAATGCTCTTCCTAATGGATCTCCTCGAGAATCACTAATCTGGAACAATTTCTTCCTTTTGTTTAGCACATTGATTGCTGAAAGCTCCTGATAGATGGCCGGAAGCTTCGTACTATATACATCAAATACCTCCACCTTGTCATGCGCCCGCATGGTTAGCTGCCTGTAGCTACATCAATCAAAGCTATCCTAGTTGCCAAGAAAGGACGTCCCAAAATAAATGGGACTTCCGCATCCAGCTAAAAATCTAGAACAACAAAACTTACCGGGAAGATAAGGAGCTACCACTAGCACGTCTCCACAATGCCATCTCGGTCTAGCCAAAAGAACAATCCGCTAACCGTAAGATCATCAGTCGGTCTAGGACTGCCCAGCCCCAATTTTCTTGAACATCGATGTCGGCATCAGTTAATGCTCGCCCCCAAATCGCATAGTCCGCGAGCTCGGATACTTGGCCCAATTGTGATTTGAATTATAAAGCTCCCAGGGTCCTCGAGCTTTGTTGGCAACTCCGTTCAGATCCGAAGTACCTCAAGAAGCGCCACCGTAGCGTACTCTATCAAATTCAATGCAGATGTCCTTGATATATTTTGCATATTTCGGCACTCCTTGCAAACATCAACAAGAGGTAAATTAATGTGTACCTGGTTAAGCACTCCCATGAACTTTAAAGCAAGCTTCCTCCTTGTGTTTCTTTAATCTTTGAGGGAACGGGGGTGGTGGTCTTTCTGCTTCAACTGCCTTCTCCTTCCCTCTCTCATCATCATGTTCCCTTTCTTCTCTACTGCTCCTGACTCGCCGAGGTGGTCTTTCTGGTTCCACCTGCCTTGGAGTTGTAAACCACCTTGTGGTCACTGCATTTACTTTCTTGGGATTCGGCCAGTGTCACTCGGTAATCCCCTTGGCCTGGTGTTTTGAGCTTCAGCCAGTTGTCCAAACTGGTACTCCAATGCCTTTGTAGCTAACTGGTTGGTTTTTTATATCTGCCAATTTCACATAATCGCCCTGCAATTGAGCTTTGTTAGCTATCATTGTTTTAAACATTTCCTCAATGCTGGTGGGTGATGGAGGAGGTGCATTGTTACCTCTGTATTGAGTCTGATAGTTCTGCTGCCCTCCTTGGATTTCTCTACACACCTTGATTTGAACTCTGCCCTTGGATGGCTGTTACTACCCCAAGTGAAATTTGGATGATTTCTCCAATTCGGAGTTGTAATTGTTGCTACTGTTGGTGATTATTTCTCTGTACATTCCCAACAAAGTTCACTGAATCAGGATTTGCACCACAACACTCAGCTGAGTGTTCATTACTACCGCATACTTCACACCAAATCTGCCGCACTACATTAATCGGGGCTTGGAGGTTATCTAAGTTCATATTGCTAAAGTGGGTGTTGATGGATTTTGCAATACATCTATCTGTGCAGCGATAGCTGTAAAACCATCCACTTCCAAGACTCCTGCCGCTTTCCTTGTTCCTCCTAGAAGAGTCCGCAATCCACTGGATTTCCTGCGAAATACGATTTAACAAAGGTTCCAAACTCTCCTCATAAGTCTTTTCTAATTCTTGTCCCCAGCCTGCCGAGTCTAGCAAAATTTTTTGTGTGGGGTTCCAAACCTCTATGAAAGTATGCACCAGCACATCATTGGACTGGTGATGGTGAGGACAATCCTGCAACATAGATTTGAATCTTTCCCAAGCTTGATACAGCTCCTCTCTCTTTGTTTAAAACTTAGAATCTGACTTAAGTTCCTGTTGTTTTCCCGGATGGAAAGAACCGTATCGTAAATTTTCTTGCAAGATCATCCAAGTGGTGATAGAGTTAGGTAGCTCAGCTTTAACCACAATTCCCTTGCTTCTCCCAATAACGAAAATGGGAATAATGCTTCCTACGTAATCGGATGATACTCCAGTGGGGATGGTGGCCACTTATCTCCAAAAGGTTTTGGAGATGTTGTTGTGGATCTTCGTGGAGGTGGGAGACATGTGAATTGCCCGCTGGTGTGCAGCAATTGCACCATGCTCCTGTTTAAGCTCAAACCTCCCTCCTGGCTCAGGTTTGCGAATACTTGATGTAACATTGTTAGCATGTGGTATTGCCACTACAACCGGCCAGCTGCCATTTCCTCGGGCACTAACACTGCCCTTACAAGTGGTGGATTCTGTTGTTGCTCCAGAATTGTCTGTCTGAGCAACTGCAGCTTCTTCTAGAGCTTCTTCTTGACGATGGAATTGTCTTTCCGGCTCTGGGCATGAATCCACCAGCTCTTGTCTCTTTCCGCCAACAGAATTCAATATCTGCAAAAGACAGCCTAAGATCAAGTTGTCAGCACTAATATAGAAATCATAAACTAACACTAAGAAAACAATTTTACCAATTGCTAGTCCCCGGCAACGGCGCCAAAAACTTGTTCGGTATGTTTTGCAACTACACGCCAGTGCATGTGGTCGAACAAGTAGTAAAATGGCATAAAGTAAGCCAAGTATCGATCCCACAGGGACTGAACTAAGGTAATATTCAACTTAAGTGTTAATGAACTATTAACTTCTAAGAATGCAGACAACAAACAATTCAAATAAGATTTGAGAGTTTAGTTTCCTAATTTATACGAATCTAAGATAAAATTATAAAGTGAGTCTGAACTATAGTAATGAGCAAGCTGAGGCTAAAACGAACATGCAGGGTAAAGTAATTTATCGACACAATTCAGTTAATCTTTCCTTCGGTTGCTAGTCAAGAATTATTGCCTATGGATTGAAACATTCGTATCCTACCCAACTTAAGAATCATGAACCTTCAACCTACATTTCTTGATAAAAGAATTTCATGTTCTAGCCATACAAAACCGATTCCTTAACTGACTAATACGACCTTCAGATATATTTCTATTCTGAATGTAAATCAATTCCTAATTTTCCTAAACTAAGAAGAGATCATATCCTACCACCTGGCCAACTTTCCAATTTTTCTTTTAAAATCAAAATTGGATTTTTTAGATATACATTAACATTGGTAAACAATAATGCAGTAAGAACAAGAATTGTTAGAACAACCATTGAAGAAAAGATGAAAACCAAAATGATCAACAATTACATTCCACTACAATTGTTCTTAACCTCAGTAAGAAGTGAATTTAGCCACTCATTTGTGGATTAAACATAATCGAATGAGTATAAATCATACAAACAATTGGAGATAAAAAGAGAAACAGATAGAGAAGAACCTCAGAATTTTTGACCCTCAACTGCCTGTGTAACCCACGTTCTTGCTCAACTAAGTCAGCATGTTTAAAAATAAAACCTAAGTGTGCTATTTATACTGGTGAGACTTTTTCTGGAATAACAAGCAACGTGGCACGGAGATTATCACGGAGCACCTCCTCCGTGCCACGGAGCTAACGCGGACACTCTCTAAATCAGGTCCCCCAGCAATTACCAGCGTGCCACGACATGCAACGCGAAGCCAGGCCAACGTGCCACGACGCAATTGCGAACCCTTACTGGAAATTGATGTTCCGTGTAAATATATCAACGTTCCACGACTTCAGAGTCATGTGGCATTGCCTCCGTGTCACAGAGAGGCAATGCGAGCCACTGTAAATGGCCAAAACAAATCACCCAAGGCAGAATGCCTCCGCTATGGCAGCGTGAAATGGCTCCATCGCGGAGCCCTTAGATTTGCTGCTCTTCCTTGACCTTTTCCACGTTTGCTTCCAAGTCCATTCCCGATTTACCAACATGTCTCTTAGCTTTCCAAAATTACATTTTACCTGCAAAATAACACTAATCATGTTGGTTAGTATAAATTCACATTTTAACTACAAATCACATGAGAATGCTCACATAACGATAGATAAACAAGACGAAATGAAGTATTTGAGTATCACTTGGGCATATAATTCTGCCCAAGATCACTCAATCGATGTGATTATGGGTATATTACGCCTTTTCTACATTGTTGTATATATTTACTAGATCCAGGAGCTACACATTCTTTTGTGACTCCATATATTGCTGTACAACTAGATATTAGTCTAAAAACTCTCTAAACCATTTTCAGATTCACCCCAATGGGTGAGTCGCTTAGAGCCACGACTATACAGAAATATTAGTCTCAAGCTTGTTGAGTAAAGTCACTTCAGTCGATCTAGTAGAGAGACATGGTCAAGTTCGACCTTATCCTGGTGTGACTCAGTTGTATTCTTTTTATGCTTCAAGAACTATAGAACCAGGTTGTCAGGTTTCAATTTCCTAGCAACCAGTCTTAGAATGGAAAGGTAGTTCGCCTATGGGTGTTTCATTTCGTAACTTAAGGCTAGGAAAATAATTGCAAAAAGGGAGTACATCTACCACATGGTTAGGGGTCAAAAATTCTAGTTTTGAGACCTTGATAATGAACCAGTTCCAGTGGTGAATAAGTTTCCTGATGTGTTTCTCGAAAAACTCCCTAGAGTCCCTCTTGAATAGGAAATAAACTTCGACATAGATCTTCTTCCAGATACCCATCCCATCTTTATTCCTCCTTATATAATGGATCTAGCTGAGCTTAAGGAATTGAAGGAACAATTGAAAGACCTTCTAGATAAGGGCTTCATTAGACCCACTATCTTCCGTAAGTGCCCCAGTCCTATTTTGTGCAAAAGAAAGATGGTACCCTTAAAATGTGTATCGAGTACCGCGCTTGAACAAAGACAAGCCAAGAACAGATATCCTCTGCCTAGGATTGATGACTTGTTGATCAGCTTCAAGGAGCTAGTTGTTTCTCCAAGATATATCTTAGATCAGGATACCACCAGCCAGGGTCAGAGAATGTGACATTCCAAAAATAGCTTTAAGAAGTCGGTATGGCCACTATGAATTTGTAGTTATGTCTTTTGGACTAACCAATGTTCCTGGTATCTTACGGACCTGATGAACGGGGAATTCAAGCCATATCTGGACATGTTCATCATTATTTTTGTAGATGACATCTTGGTTTATTCCATAATAGAGAAAGAATATATGGACCATCTTAGAATAGTTTTACAGACTCTCAAGACCGGCCACTGTTCGCCAAATTCATCAACTGTGAATTCTGCTGCAACTAGTTGCCTTTCTCGATGACGTGGTCTCAAAAGAGGGTATTCAGGTGGATCCTCAAAAGATAGAAGCAATTAAGGAAAGCCAAGACCTACTCCAATAGACATCAGAGTTTCTTGGGTCTAGACGACTACATGTATCACGGTCAGTTATGTTCTCCATTACCTCCTTTGACCAAACTAACTCAAAAAAGGTGAAGTTTCTATGTTGTGATGAATATAACAAGAGTTTTGCAAGAGTTGAAGACTCGACACACTATATCCCCATTTCTAACTCTACTATAAGGTTCAAATGGGTTTGTGATTTATGTGATGCTCTCCGAGTTGGCCTTGGTTGTGTTCTGATACAACAAGGCAAAGTCATAGCTCACATCTCTAGACAACTGAAGGTTCATGAGAAGAACTATCCGACTCATGATCCTAAATTGGTAGCAGTAGTGTCTGCCTTGTAGATTTTGCGGCATTATCTTTTATGGGGTTCATGTGAGATATTTTCACCGATCACAAGAGCCTACAGTATGAATTAATTTGAATGTATTTGAATCTACATAAGAGAAAATGGTTAGAGTTATTGAAGGATTATGATATGACCGTGTTATATCAATCAGGCAAGGCCAATGTAGTGGTGGATGCCCTTAGCAGGATATCTATAGGAAGTGTTGTGCAAGTTGAAGAAGGTAAAAAGGAGTAGGCAAAGGATATTCACAGATTGGCTCAGCTAGGAGTACGATTAGTTAATTCATCTGATGGTGGAGTTGTAATCCAAAGTGACCAATCCTCATTGGTGGTAGTGGTTAAGTCAAAAAGTAGGATGAATACCCCATTCTACTCAAGTTAAAGAAGGCATTTCTAAGAAAAGAGGCGGAAGCTTTCTCCAAAGAGGGAGATGGTGTGCTCTATTACTAGGCAGATTGTGTGCCCAGAGGCAGACGATTTGAGGTAGCAGATACTAACGAAAACTCACAATACTAGATATTCTATTCACTCCAGGTGCCACCAAGATGTACCACAACCTGAAAATCTATTGGTGGAATGGCCTGAAGAAGGACATTTTAGAATTTTTGGCTAAGTGTCCAAATTGCCAACATGTCAAAGTTGAACACCAGAGACCCGGGTGTATGATTCAGGATATCAGTATTACTACTTGGAAGTGGGAAGAAGTGAATATGGACTTTATCATAGGTTTACCTCGTACTCACCAGAAAAATGACTCAATTTGGGTGGTTGTAGACCGGATAACTAAGTCAGCACATTTTCTACTAGTTAAGACTATAGATTCAGCAGAGAATTATGCTAGGCTATACATCCGGGAGTTAGTCAAGCTGCATGAATTTCCCTTGTCTATCATCTCAGATCGAGGTACTTAGTTCACTCACTTTGAAGTCATTCTAGGGAAGGATTTGGTACCTGTGTTAAGCTCAACACAAATTTCCACCCTACGCATTATAGCCGTGCTGAGCGAACTATTCAGACTTTGGAAGATATTTTGAGGATGTTCACACTAACTTCAAAGTAGTTGGTATGATCACCTAACTCTCATCGAGTTTTCATACAACAACAACTACCACTCCAATATTCAGATGGGCTCCCCCATTCGATATATGGCAGAGGTATATCTCTTGTGTAGTTTGGATAAACAGATACTTGATAAGTTTGAATTTAGTGGAAGAGGTCATGCAGAAGGTTCAAATTATCAGGGAATGGCTGAGAACAACTCAAAGTCGACCGAAATCATATGCAGATGTGAGGATAATGGAGTTGGAGTTTGTGGTGGATGATAGGGTATACCTAAAAATATCACCTGGTGTAGGGGGTGATGAGATTCAAGAAAGGAAAGCTCAGTCCCAGATATATCGACCCTCTACAAGATCCTAAGACGCATTGGTAATGTGGTTGATGAGTTGGAGTTGCCTACGGAGTTATTATCGGTGCATCCAGTCTTTCATGTGTCCATGTTAAAGAAATGCATTGGTAATCCGACCTCAATAGTTCCTCTAGAGAGTGTTTGTGTAAAGGACAACCTCTTACGAAGAGTTCCAGCCGCATCTTAGACCGTCAAATTCGTACGCTGAGAAATAAGGACACGTTTAGTAAAGTCTTTTATGTAGGAACTAGATAGTTGAGGAAGCTACACGGAAAGAAGAAGCAAACATGATGGCTAAATATCCTCATTGTTCCCTTCCAGTTCAGTATCAACTTGAAGGTATTAAGCCCTTTTCATTACTTATTCACCTGTACTTCTTGTTAGCCCTATGTCTGGAAATGTGCACCTAGTTGCATAAGTCCAGTTAGTATGTTTCCACCTCAGTTGGGTGTCAGTCACTCCTTTAGTGTTAGTTTGTAGCTCTCAGTGAGGGATTTCATCTTTCCCAGCCCTTTCAGCTTAATTAGCCTTCATTCGAGGACAAATGTTCCTAAGAGGGACATATTGCACACCTGAGACTAGCCTCAGATTTAAAACTTGATCATGTAGAAAACTGGAAAAGACCTCAGTACGAGTTACATCTTCCACAATCATGGTACGAGCTGTACCTAATCTCATAATAGGAGGTTGGAGGAAACAATAAGTGTGATTGAGGAATCACGAGTGTATGTTACGACTCGTACCAACATGGTACGGATCTTACTGACAAGTCGTGGAAAATTTAGAGAAATGGGCCAGGGAACTTCTGGGCAACCACGAGCCATGGTACGATTCCATGGAATGTTGATATGAGTCATACAATCTAGCTGGGAGTTGGAATTAGAGAAATGTTCAAGGGAAGCTACAGATCATGGTATGACCCATAGGGATCCTGGTATGAGTCATAGGTTGAGTCGTACCACCCGTCAGTAGAATTTTTAAAGTAGTTTTCAGAGGTATTTCTTGTAAAACTTAATATTTTAATGCCTAGCCATGTAATTTGGGGTTCATTTAGAGGGGAATAAGGATGTGGGTGACCGATTGCCCTTCCCTTATTCTTCCTCAAACCTGTGAAACCATACGAAGAAAAACAAACATCTTAGAGCAAGCTAGGGCATACGCTTTTCCTCTCAGATTCTCAAGGGTTCTCTCAAGGATTCACTGCATGTATGTGGGATTCTAACAAGGGAATTTCTTTCACTCTTGTATCCCAAATTCCTTACATAAGACCTTATTAGTTCTATTCTTATCAAAGATCAAAACTAGGGATGTTCTTCAGATAGATTGATAATTCTCTTCCGTTATGATTCTTGATGTTTTTAAGATTATTACTAGTTGAAATTCATGCTTGTATCAAATTTTATGTAGTATGTATTTTTTAAACTTAATTATAAATGCGGACTTCAATGAGACTTGCATGATTTAGAGTCCCGATAAGGAACATTGCGTGTCTGGATAATTTATTTAAAAATCATGAAAGCGTAATCGAGTACATGATTAGAAGTAAGCATTTTTGGTGTATTCAGTCCAGAGTCTCAGTCGATACTTATTATACTCAGTGTTTTACGGTAATGTCAGCAGATCAGTTTGACTACTTTTAGTCTAGAGGAATTCAGTAACCTCAGTAGTACCAGTTACTAGTATATATCGCTGTTTCTTACAATCAAGCACATACTTTTCGATAAAGTGTTCTTAATGAGTCTTGGAACATAGTTACTTCTAGGTCCCTTAGACCTCAGGACACTTCCACACAAGCAGTCCTAACCTAAGTCTTAGGACACACCAGTTTTGAGCTATCATCCTGGTTAAACATAATTAGAATTTCCAATGGGAGTAGAACATAGCACTGGGCAGAGCCAGGTTCAAGGTTCTGTTCCTGAAACTACAGTCAACGTAGGTTGTTAGCCCAAATAGACATCAGACAGTGATCACTCCACTCAGCGACTATACCCTGACAAGGTATAGTGGGCCTTCTCCGATGAGGGTTATACATCAGACTCCATGTCTAGCTTATGTGGTTAGATGTCGGTTATAGTTTCTCCTACATTATAGTACAATACAACTTAGTCCAATACGCAACAGTCCAATTCAGTTCAGTCCTCCAACTCAGGATGTATGTGTATGACCTTCGACAAAGTTACTAGTACTTTCAGTCTTATCAGATTTTCAGATAAATTTCCAGTATTTATGATTCCAGTTACGTCATTGCATGTTTTTTCAGTTCAGCTAATAGAATCTCAGTATCTTTACATTTACTTCATATATCACTTACTTACTACATTTTAATTACTAATGTGTACTCTCTATGTTGTATCGTCTTACATACAGGTGCAAGTTCTCATTCTCAGTATTACCTTTTAGTAGCCTTCCAGTGGAAATCAGCAGAGTTTAGTGGTGAGTCCTCATTTTTGAGGGAAAGAGTTTCCTTCCCAAACTATTGTATTTTTTATATTTCACTGTGATTTAGAGTTACCTTCGGGGCTTGTTGCAGAAACTCATTAAATTTTTTAGATGGTTTTCAAACAGAGTTAGTAATTCAATGTGTTATTGGATGCACTGTTACACAGTAGTTTGATCAAATGTTCCTTATGAAGCTTCCTTCTAGATTTCATACAGTATTCAGAGTCAGTATTTTTTATGCTATGTCTAGGTTAGTTTGGGGTCACTTGTGGTCTTGGTACTGTGTCACGTCTAGGTATAGACTCAGGTTGTGACACAGATCTAAATACCCACCTCTGTGCCACGTTGTGCTAGCTATACGACCAAGGGCATGCCATGATCGTCTGCCCTTCCCATGCTATAAAGATGCCCATTTCAAAGGGAGCTCCTCATGACAGCTTCGTGTCACGGAGGCACCGCTGTGTGATAGGCAGAGTGACACAGAGCTGTTCCACCACGGGAAAAAAATTTTAAAACTTTCACTTTATATAAATTCAAGACTTAGTTATTTTGTTTTGTTATCACAGATATTTTTTGAAACGGGAAGAGGAGTATTTGGGAGAATGAAGAAAACTCTACCTAGAGTTCATTTTCTTAATTTTTCTTTTCTACTCTTGTAATTACATGACTTCAAACATATTTTGATTTCTTTGTATGAACATGAGTTGCTAAAACCCTTCTTCTAAGATTGTGGCCACAAAACATAATTGTTTTAGCTGAATTTCATAGTTGGTTCAAATTTTCGTTGTTGTTTGTCTTGCATTCTTATTTTCTATCGTTTTAATTCTTGATCACCATTAAAATGTACTCGTTAAGATTAGGCAAAATCTAAAGAGAAAACCTAGGTTATAACTAGGAATGCAAGAATTGAGTTCTTGTCTTCAAGACATGATTCGCGGTTAGATAGAAATCCTAATTCGCCTCGCTTGGTTATTAAACAGGAAGATAGCTAGACATCAATTTTTAAATTGTCATATCACCACTCACAGACGTAGTTGAAGCGAAGTTTAGATTAAATGGTTAGAAGTTTGAAAGTTCATAACCAAGGGCATTAACTCTGTAATCCACTCCATCTGGTTAATTGCATTTGAATTAGGTTGTCATATCCCCATTTAACAATGTAGTTGTGAGGATAATTCGCTTATGTTGGGAGGCTCGGAAGACCATGAATATTGCATTTATCTTGTGAGACAACAAATGAAATCACATACTTGAACCAATATGAATGTAGCATTACATGATTGTTTGGCATTAACTCTAGATAGTTCTTATTATTGTTTCTCAAATTATTTTGTGATCACCACTTAGATTTAGTAACAAATTACAAATCTTGAAACCAACACTTTTTGGAATTTGAATTAACACTTGAGTTTGTAAATTCACTAAAAAGAGACATCCGGCTCTTAAGAGTCACTGTATTACTTGTACGACCATGATGCTTGCGCAAGGCGTTGGAGCACAACAGGAACCTGGTGCCACCCCGGTATGAGCATACACAATGCCTAAATATAAAACAAAGGATAGAAGTAGTAAGGTTCAGCAACACAATAACTATAAAATTAGAGTAAACAACAAACTAAAATGAAAGTTGGATCACATACCAACAATTTGATACACAAAAGGCCGCTAAGGCCACATAATGGAAAACAACTATATAATATAAAGCCCATCTAGCCTACAACAACACCGAGACCGCAGCAGACGCCTACGAGCCTCTTGGATAAAACAACAATGAACTGTCCGGGATATGGCCCAAACTACCCATAATAAATATATTTGGCAACTGTAGAAACCTGGAGTTTTACCTAACTCAACTAGAACTCCACTCAAAGGATGCAAGAACTAGATCTACTGGCCCGCAATCACCTGCAGGCATGAATGCAGTTCCCCAACTAGGGCATCAGTACAATAATATACCAAGTATGAAAGGAAGAAACAACCTTAGGACTCAGATTAGAGATTAAAAAATATACCGAATTACATAGGAAGAGAACTCAACTTAAGTAAACACAAAATCTACCTAGATCCAATAAGACTGGCAAGTACAAGTAAATACACAAAAGAACCTACCTGCCCCCCTATAAGCCCGGCAAGTTGTCATAGCCCCGAGTCTATACTCTAGATGAGACACTGTACTTGTAGTCACAAGTAACCCAAGTCAACCCATGGTCTATCATAACACTGGAATTCTGAGTAAAAGATAGAGGAATCTTATAAACAATAAAATAAAACATTTATGAAGAAGAACTAAATCATAAAGTTTTATACAACTTAAAGAAAAAGCAAAATCTCAAACCCTATTTGTGTCTCGAAAGCCTCTAAGTCTGATTAGTTGCTGGGACAAGACTCCAGCTACCTCTAAGTCTAACTGAAAGAAAATTTAATTGAAAAGTAAATAATCCTCATCCTCAAAAGATGAGGACTCACCAAATGCAGCTAAAAACTTCTAAGTGAGGTCTACTAACGATACTGGGACCGAGAACTCACACTGTATCATAAAAATGATACAACATAAAAGGCATGTGTCAGTACTTTGAATGTACTGGGTAAGTAGGAGAAACCACAACACGAAGAAAAAATAACTGAACTGGAAAGACAAGCAATGACCAAATGAAATGCTAAGATTGAATAAACTGAACTATACCGAGATGGTCAAAATGACACTGTCTAATGGAAAAAGATATGCCCTAAACCTGAGATACTTATCTGAAATACTGTACTGCACTGATCTGAACTGAGTAGTCTAAAACTATTCTAATTGAGCTAATCTAAGACTGAACTGAATTGACTAGTGGGAGAGGGTATAACCGACATATAACTACGTGAGCTAGACGTAGAGTCTGGGATGCACACAACCCTACGATAGACCCAACATATTCTGCCAGGGTATAAAGGCATAAACAGTAAGATCATTATCTGGGGCCATAGGCTAATAAAATATAACCTATGGTAGCAACATTGTTCTGGGAACTCCGGTGCGCTGAACCCAAGACCCTCTCGGTTCTAAGTCCTACTCCCACTGATAATCCTACCACGACTGCTACTGCCAAGTGGATAGCTCAATACTAAGGACCCAAGACTACAACTGGCCCAGGAATACTGTTTGAGAGTACCCTGAGAGTCTTATCGATCGGATTTGGAAACTGGTGTTCTAACACTGTCTGGAGCTGCTTATTTGAGAGCATCGTGCTGCTCCAAAGAACAAACTGAGGCAGAAGCCGGTGGTTCTAAGACTGGTCAGAGCTGTTTATCTATGTTCGTAACCGTCCAAAGAACCACAAAAGAATCTGGATAACTCATGTATGAATTCCAAATCGATAATCTGGAGGCATCACCGACATCTCAAAAATTAACTATGGTCAAATTGATCACTGCCATTTTTCCTGACAACACTCGAGGTTGCTAAAAATCTGACTAAGACTAGACTAACATGAATTGACTAAGATTTTAACATAAACTAAATATATATGCATTCCAAAATTGATAGAACCAAGCTACAGGAAAACTAGCTCAACCTGCAAGATTATACTTCTACTAAGCTAGGAACTAGGGTTGAATCATTCTACTAGATACAATCTTTTCACAAATTTCTAGAAATAGGGAATAATAAACAATTAAAATCATTAGAAATATTCCATTTGAATCCACAAAGAAATCTGTCTGAAACTTTCACATTTCGAAGCTACAGGGCTGTAATTGATAAAGAAAATTAGACAAGGTTTTTAACGGACACAAGGGAAGAACTATTCCCTTGTTGAATTCTCACATACCTGGTGAAGAAATCCCAGAGAGAATTCCTTGAAAATCTGAGAAGAAATCGATTTCCCTAGCTTTTCCTGAGTTTTTGGTGTTTCAAGTCTATGTATCGAGAGAATGGGTGAGAGGAAAACGTCGATCACCCTTTTAACTCCCTCCTGGAAGAGCCTAAAATGACGTATAGGAAATTACAAAAAAGCCCTTAAAAATATGGCAGAAAATCACTCTGCCAGTCCCAACGAGGAAATGGATAAGTCATGCGCAGTGACCACGACTCGTGGTCCAACTCGTGAAGTACACTACCCAAAAATCCACTTCTATGACCACGGGGGACATAACGGTCGTTAGTAGTGACCACGACTCGTGGTTACCTCTCATTCGTACACTTCCAGAAATCACCAGGGGGTCACCATAAGCGACACCATGACTTGTGGTATTCCAAAGAAGTCATGGTGAGGACCCGTTAAGCACATTGTCCCACTTTCTTCTTCCTTCTCATCCTTGACCACGGCGACCTAACGAGTCGTGTGGGAAGGCCATGACTCGTGGTCACCAAATCTTTAAATTTTCAACCAAGTCTAGACCTTTCCCCTAATGAGTCACTCCTCAACTCATAGCCTACCCCACGGGCTTCACAGGATGAGTCATTCTGTGACCTGGTGCAAAAATATTATTTTTTCTCCATTTCAACTCTCGGTCCGATCTTAGGATTTTTGGGATATTACAATATATCCTCCTGGGAAAATTCGTCCTCAAATGTTGAAAAAACACAGAAAAGAAGAGAATTGCAATCATTAAACTCCAAATACTGATCATGAAAGCTGAAAAATTGACGGATTGGACTATCTCCTTTAACTCAGTTATAAGGACGGAACCGACCATGAGTCACACTTACGCACATTCGGACATGAAAGAAACTAGGGCCAATATGAACTGAATATGAAACTTAATAGAGTTTTAGGAGAAAATTAATATCTTAAACTGAAACTAAGCTAAAGGAAATAAATATAGGTATCTAAATATCATATCTACTAAGTTTCCCACATAAATCCTTCAACTTGCTAATTCCTCCACAAGACTTTTACTGAAGCTTGTCTTCTCTGTCAAGATGAGCCCTGATGGTTAAGTATCTAAACTGGAACCTCATCGTAAGAGAGACTATCTTTCACTCCCACATTGTCTAGTGGCACAATTGAAGTTGGATCATTGATCCACTTCTTCAATAGTGACACATGGAAGACTGGGTGCATAGATGATAACTCTGAAGATAATTCTAGCTCATAGGCTACTTTTCCAATTCGCCTCAGTATTCTGTAGTGTCCCACATATCATGGACTGAGTTTTCCTTTCTTTCAAGATCTCATCACCCCTTTCATGGGTGAAATTTTTAGATAAACCCAATCGTCTACTGCAAACTCTAAATCTCTCCTCCTCACATCAGCATAGGATTTCTATCGGCTCTGAGCTGTCTTCAACCTTCTCGGATGAGTTGCAAATTCTTTTGCATATATTTATGAATTGAGTCTGGTCTCGATTACAGAGTATCTTCACCAACCAAACCACCTGACAGGAGATCTACACCTCCTACCATACAATGCCTCAAACGGGGCCATCTGGATACCCGGAGGAATGCTAAGTTGTACGAAAACCCGATGAGAGGCAAAGTGATCATCCCAACCGCCCTTGAAATCAATCACACACACTCTCAACATATCTTCTACGGTCTGAATAGTCCACTCATCTTGTCCATCTGTCTGCGAGTGAGAAGTTGTGCTGAGCTTCTGACTTTGTATTGGAGCACCTTCTGGAAAGATTTCAGAAATGAGAGGTGAACGGGGTACCTCTATCTGAGATAATGGATAAAGGCACCCCATGAAGTCTAACTAACTCCCGGTTATAAGGCCTAGCATAATCCTCGGTTGAGTCTGTATTTTTAACAGGGAGGAAGTGTGCTGACTAGTCACTGGCCCACACGCCCAGATTGAGTCATGCTGTCGACGAGTCCGAGGTAGACCTGTAATAAAATCCATATTTACTTCTTCCCACTTCCATATGGGTATGCTGATATCCTGAGTCATACCTCCGGTCTCTAGTGTTCACTTGACCTGCTAGCAGTTTGGGCACTTAGCTACAAATTTTGCGATGTCTCTCTTCATGCCGTTCCACCAGTAAATATCTCGTAAATCACGGTACATCTTTGTAGCAATTTGTGGTGGATGGAATATATCGAACCGTGCTTCACCAGTATCTTCCGTCTCAAATCACCCACATCCGATATGCATAGCCTACCCCTGGTAACCGAGTACACCATTCCCTTGGGAGAAAGTCACTTTTTTTGAGAACCGCTTCCTTTAGTTTAAGTAATATGGGATCTTCATCCTGGCTTTACTTAACTTCAACTACCAATGAGGAATCCGATCCACTCGCACAACTACTCCGGGTCAAATTTATCAACCAACTCGCATTCCCAACCGAGCTAACTTGTGGATATGGCTCGTTCCTTTTTCCCTCTTTCAACATAAGCCACACTCCCCATTGGAACTCTGCTTAGGGCATCAACCACCACATTGGCTTTGCTTTGGATGATATAGCAGGCTCATGTCATAGTCCTTCAGTACATCCAACCATCTTCTGATGAAGATTTAGATCTTTCTGATTGAACACTTACTGGAAGCTCTTGTGATCGGTGAAAACTTCCCCGTGAGCCCCGTATAGGTAGTGCCTCCATATTTTCAACGTAAACGCCACTGCGACAACTCCAGGTCATGAGTCGGATAGCCTTCTCATGAACCTGAGCTTTCTCGAGGTATAAGTTATCACCTTACCCCGATGCATCAGCACGCAACCAAGTCCAACTCTGGAAGCATCACAATACACTATGAACCCATCTGTTCCTTCTGATAAGGTCAAACCGGTGCAGAGGGAGCCGAATCTTCACCCCTGGAAAATCTTCTCACAGGCATCTGACGACTGAAATTTCACCTTTTTCTGAGTCAACTTAGTTAGAGGAAATGCACAGGAGGAAAACCTTCCCACAAACCATCTGTAATAACATGCTAGACCTGGCTAAGAAACTTTGATTTCGGTTAGAGGTAGGTTTGGGACAGCTCATCGCTGCTATTTTTGTGACCATATAAATACCTCACCCGAGACCATCTGACCAAGGAAAGTCATAGACTCCCAATCAGACCCGCATTTGCTGATCACCAAGCATTTTTCCGACAACACTGTGGTTGGCAAAATTCTGACTAAGACTAGACTAACATGAATCTGACTGGGAGATTTTAACATAAACTAAATATATATTTATTCCAAAATTGATAGAACCAAGCTACAGGGAAAACTAGCTCAACCTGCAAGATTGTAATTTCTACTAAGCTAGGAACTAGGGTTGAATCATTCTACTAGATACAATCTTTTACAAATTTATATCAATAGGGAATAATAAAGGAATTAAAATCATAAGAAATATTCCATTTGAATCCATAAAGAAATCTGTCTGAAACTTTTCACATTTCGAAGCTACAGGGCTGTAACTGATAAAGAAAATTAGACAAGATTTTTAGGAATACAAGGAAGAACTATTTCGTTGAATTCAAGACAATTCGTGAAGAAATCCTAAGAGAATTCCCTTAAAAATCTGAGAAGAAATCGATTTCCCTAGCTTATAGCCATGAGAGTTCCTAAGCTTGAGTCTAAGTATCGAGAGAATGGGTTAGAAGATGGTTAGAAGAAAACGTTGATCACCCTTTTTAACTCTCTTGACGAGCCTAAAATAACGTAGGCTTAGAGTCTAGGAGTTTAGAAAATTATAGAAAATCCCTTTATAAATTCATAGGCGGCCCTACCATGCCAGTCCCAACGAGGACTGGATGAGTCGTGCCCACAGTGACCACGACTCATGGCTCCAACTCGTGAAGTACACTGCCTAAATATCCACTTTTGTAACCACGGGGACATAACGGGTTATTAGTCGTGACCAAGACTCATGGTCACCTCTCTTCTTCTACACGACCAGAAATTACCAGGGATTAACATATGACACCACGACTCGTGGTGGCTCCACCTTATCGTGGTGAGGACCTGTTAAGTACACCGCCCCACTTTTCTTTTTCATTTGCCCATCCTTACCACAGAGACCTAACGAGTCATGTGGCTGACCACGACTAGTGGTCACACCCGCGGGAATACTAATTCTATCAAATTTTCAACCAAGTCCGAACCCTTTCCCACAAGTCACTCCACGACTCATGGCCTACCCCATGGGTCACAAGACGACTCATTTTGTGACCTAGTGCATAAAATTTATTTTCTTCATTTCAACTCCCGGGTCCGATATTAGGTTTCCGGGCATTACATGTCCAAAACAAGTAAACAACAATAAGCCACACAACTGTATAATAGAGCTCAGCTATCATCATCTCTACACCTCTCAATGGTCATAGCTGGGTCGGACAACATGTATCATCCACTGCTATCAGATAACAGATAACACAAGTAATAATTAAAATACAATACCAAGAAAATAAAAAAAAAAAGTAAATATCAGTCAATCAATATCATCAATCAAGCAATTCTAGATCCTTTCTCGGTTGCATACGCTAGCAGATCTCCATCCATTTGGGAGAGCCACCCCACCCCAAGAAAGCTCAAAATAGACATATATACACATGCTGTAGAGGCATGTACCTCATCATATCTCTTGCATGTCTCGTAAAGGCCTTGTGAGAGGCAAACTTCAACTCAATCATAGGCCAATTGTTCTACCCTTGGACTCAACCCTACGGCCGTACATACTTCCACATTGGGTATCCAATAAATCCCAAGGGCCTCAACACACACATACATACAATAACATAATCAAAACATTCACAATGAACAAAATAATAATACATTCTTAAACATCCTGCAATGGGCTCTTGAACCGCACTAACCGATTATCCAACATAGTACTATTCTTTTACGTTTAGGCGTCCACTGACTTGCCACTAAACGAGATAAGGATCACCAACCTAACCAGTATATCCCCAAGTTTAAAATCAGCCCACAATACCTATACTCACCACTAACAACAAGAGACATGGCCTAGCCAAATCAAGAAACACCGCAATTGCCGATGTGTTATCGACATAGCCGCCGAATCAAATATAACGAAATATTGTCACAACAGGCGACCTACATATTTATCAATCATCAACCACATATAATAGTAACACCTATATAATTCCATTTCTAGCTTCAAAAATCCTGCAAAACACAAGCTATAAAGCAGCCATATCACATTCCATAACTGACACCAACTAACTCCCTGCAGACGTACGACAACCAACCAAACTATTGTCCGGCTTAATGACCTCAATAGAAGAAAGAAAGAAAACAGCCAAACATAATCTAGACACACTTATACAAGAGCCAAATAATAGCTAACAACACAACAAATTCACACAATATGACAAGAATATGGTTGGAACAGAATTCATGTCGAAACGGTCAGACAGCCTTAACATACCCAAAATCCAATGGACACAAGACACCTAAACTTACACTTAAGCTCACTAAGATACTACCTTAAGAGTAGCTTAGACAACCAGCAACAAGCTTCTACAAGAAACCGACAAGAGAAACAACACGAAAAATATTTACCAGGTAGTTCTTAAAAATTCGATGGTGAGAAAGCTAAGATAACAACCTAACATCACCAAAAACTTCAAAACCAGTATTATAATAATAAGAATCATGACAAAAACTTACCAAGAAACTCCACAAACAGCCATGAAATGTGGAAACAATGCCACTACACGAGCTCTGGTGGTGAATTCTAGATTTCTCGACACCAAAACTCACTTGAATTTAGCTTCCTAGACTCCAAAACTTATAAAACCATGGATAGGACTTTAGAGAGTATTTCCTTCACGGAGATTTCCAGAAATGAAAATTGAATGGCAATCCACTGACTAAAGAGACTTAAATAGTCCTCCGTCTAACCAATTTTTGATGTGCCTGCTTGTGCAGTCTCGGGAAAACATAAATATCTCTCCACTCTGAATTAGGATTGATAAACAGTTTGATGAGATGGAAACTAGAATCATATAAATTTAATTTGATAGGTCGTATATCCTAAATTTTTTATAGATTATGAGAAAATCTTTGAGACATTTGACCTAAATTTCAGAAAATCTCAAGAAGGAAACTTTGCAATAACGTTTGTCAAATTCTGTTCTACAACTTGATCAATTTTCAATCTTAAATATGACTATCTATTGATTCAAATACCTTAAAAACCTTTCTTCTTAGCCTATTAAGTACTTTTAGTCCTACCTTGAAAGTACGAATTTATCGCTCAAATTATCCGGGTATTTACACTAACCTTTTAGAATTAGATCTAGAACTCTATATTGAAATCTTTGATCAATTGAATATCTCCTCACTGCAACATAGTTTCCTTATCCTTGTAAGCCTGAGTTTCTCTTACATCTTTTTGTATACAGTCTGAAACTCATGCACCCAAATGGATTGTTGCATATCAATAATGATTCATCTGTTTTGACGAATTAATGGGAAATGTATCCATTGAATTTGAATGAACCACTTGTTCCAAACAACCATTTGACAAAGTATCAACCGAAAAATTTAAATTCACAATATCACAGTGCTCTAACAACTTATCTGATACATTAATACATAATGGATGCAATCCAAAATCTCTGTTGAATTTCTTCAACTCAACATACAACCTCACTCCCATATCATTTCATATCTCCATTGGCGAGGAATTACCTTCAACAATGTATCTTATTTGAATTTTTTACTTATATCATCAATCACCAATTTCTTCACAATCGCTCCAATAAGTTCTTCATATGAACATATTCCTTAATGATGATTCCATCTATCACATAATCATTATAAACGTATTCAAGTCCACCTACCCGAGTGACGAAGCAATATCATTATGTTTGAAATATTTTTTAAAATTCGTAATGATGATACACCAAAAAAATTCTCAAATCTATGATTTTTAGTTTGCCAAAAAATGTTCTCAAATTAGCGATTTTCAGATTAAGAAATTATGTAGATGTTGAACTTTGATTGAACTTGTATATATGAAAAAACATTTGAGATCAAAAGATGATTGATTTATTCCCATTGAATACGTAATCTCCGTTAAAAAGAGAACAAACAACGCTGATTAGGGTGGGTTTATGAATTTTAAAATTAGATATAGTCATATTGGCTCCATTAAATTGTATCAGAATTTAAAAAAAATATTATTCTATAATTTTGATAAATCACACTGTTTTTTATAATTATATTTTATTATGTGGCTCTATTTATGAAAATTTCTCTTACTTTAATTATTTTTTTAACAATTTATTTTAATTTAATAAAAGCATAGTTGTTAATTTTATAAAAAAGACCATTTGAGCAGAAAAGTAGTTCAAATATAAGTTTTTGAAATTTAGAAAATATTTCTTTTCACGTTTTTTCTTTTTTTGGAGAATTTCTTTCTTAGGGATCAACACAAAAAGCTTTAAAAGATGATGACATATATCAATGGCGGAGTCAAAAATTTAGCGAAGAATATGAAAATTTCTCTATTGTGTTAAATGTGTGTAAAATTAAATATACACTTATAATAATTAACATTTAACTTTTATATATCATATAATATTTTGATAAAAAATATGCATTGAATCACCCTTCACCTAAGACGGTTATGCACATGGATACAAAATTTAAAGAAGTGAATGTTATGCTGAAATAATAGTTTGATATTTAATTTAAAATTAATTTTAAGTTTTAATTAATACTTATAAGTTGTACTTTGTTTAACCTTGAAAAAATTATGTAAGTAAAGGTTTAGTCTATTTTAAATTATTAGATATTAGAAATTTCTGTATACTTAGATAAGGAAGATTTATAATTTATTTGGTCAAAATTTTAAAATTAGCTATTTTGAAAAGTAATTAATTTAAAAAGTACTTTTGAGAAACAATTAATATTTGACCAATCATTTAAAAATATTTCAAGTATATCTTTCTTCTTCTTCGACCAAAATTTTTAACATTATTATTTTGAAAAGTAATTTAACTTAAAAAAAAAAATTCTGAGTAACAATTAATATTTGATCAATCTTTAAAAAGTGTTTCTAAGTATATTCTTTCTTCTTCTTCTTCTTGTTCTTCTTGTTCTTATCTTCTTGTTCTCTCTTCTTCTTCTTCTTCTTCTTCTTCTTCTTCTTCTTTTTTCTTCTTCATCTTCTTCTCTTTTTGTTCTTCTTCTTTATATATATATATATATAAATATAAAATGACCAGGCTGGTCATTAATTTACTGGAAGGAATAGATAAGGTTCAAACATACATATGGCTAGACGAATGACATAATAAAAGGAAAAAAACCCACCCTCTAGTGTGTTGTGCCTTCTGCGGTTCCGCGCTGATAGTACCTTCCCTGTCCAGCTTCTACCTTAGAGTTCTTAGAAATGAAGAAAACCTCAAGTCTTTGATCAAAGTCATTTTTCCAACCAAGCTACACATGGCTGCCTTGAGATCTAATCCGATGAAGACTTCTTCAAGATATGTAGCTTCATTATTTTATCATCTATCTGTGACTATTTATAGTATGGATGTATTCTATTAATTTCAAGAGTGGTCTTATATTATTAGTTCTCCTGATAGATTGAGCCTTATAGAGACTGATGCCACTTTCTAGGGAAATTTCATAATAAGACACCTCTTGAATATTAGTTGATGATTGACAATGTCTGCTCTTTCTGATGTATGAAATATCCTGCAATATTACTATGACTCTCTTCCTTCTTCTTTCAGATTTGTCTTTTGTTATGTGTCCCCTGTTGCATGTCTAATTTTTTAGGGCTTTTGTTGTGGTTTTACTTTCCTGGTACATTGTATGCTTACTGCGTATCTTGCTGATTTATATCCTGAAGATTGCGTTTTGTTGTTTTTTATTATGAGATTATTTGTTTGACTTATGTCTAGGTATAATATCCTCCTTCCTGTAAGTGCTTTCTGATTAGCTTTATAGGATAGTACCTGCAAAATTAATAACTATGTTAGTTAAAAATTGCTAGTTGGTTTCCTCTCTGTACACATGCTCCACCACTACATCAATATTCCACCTTACTGTATTAATGCTCCTCACTTCCATGAAAATACTCCAAGGCACCTCCCTTATCCCATTTAGAACCTTTTTCATTACTAGAGAGTCTGTTTCCATCACTCCTTGGGAGTAGCTGATTAGCTATACAATATTCTACCCCATATCTCATTACAATAGCTTCAGTTATAATGCTATCCCCTTAAGATATTCTTCTTGCTTCTGCATATATCAGGTTACCCTTCCACCTCATAAAACAACTTATTACACTTAGTCCCTAGTTTCCTTTGTAAGTTCCATTACAGTTACACTTATAAACTCCAAACCGAGTCTTCTCCAATACAACCTTGCATTCAATAATAGGAGAGGCCTTTATCTTCAAGAATTGAATTAATTTAGGTCAATGTTATCAAAGGTTCTCCATCCATGGATATATATGCCCAGAAAAAAGGTATAGATTTTTACCAATCTCTCCTACGACTCTTGAAAAAGACATTTTCTCCATGTATAATAGCATTTCTCCTTTTTCATATTTGCCATATTATGAAAGTTGGTAGTGCCTTGTATATAGGCATTAAGTGACTACAAAACTCCATATCTCACCAAGTCTTTAGAGTGTGCTTCACCTGTAGTAGTTGTATCTGTCTTCCTATGGCTTGTAAAGATTCTTGCCATAATCTTGTAGTGAAAGGGCATGTTATGAATAAGTGATTAAACGTATCCCCGAATATTTCTTACACAACAACATCGTGATTGATTTTCCACCAAAGTCATTCTTTCAGTATTTCTCCCATAGGTAGTCTTTTGTCTCCACACTCTATAACATAAAAAAGATAGCTTAAATGGAGCCCTTCTTTATCCAAATATTTATGTAACTCTCCTTTTCAATTGTTGTTTATCTTAATTCTTCAAGCATTCCTAACTGTAAATATTCCATTACGCTAGCATCCATTGAGGTATGTCCTACTCTTCTGTCTCTTCTGTACAGTGCATGTTACACCTTCGTAAATTTTTTGACAGTTAGATGGCCTATTCGCATGTTGGTTAAGATTTTTAAAATGTCATACATGCTAGAAAAAGGCCCGGAAAATGACCGGACAAGCGCCATGTCGAACTATCACAAAAGAAGGCTGGCGCACTCCTCCGCGATGGCCAACGTGTCACGGAGGGACACCTCCACGATGGCCAAGGTGCCACGGAGGTGAGGTTCAGCCTCAAGTATAAAAACCCCTCCACTTCGATTTTACCTCATTTGGGCTTAAAATTTCTAGAAAACAAACCAAACAAAGAGGGCACGATAGGGTTAGTGAAATTTCCTTCTATTTACACTATTAAACGCGTTCCAAACTCGAATTAATCTGTGGTAGTGAAGTATTGCTGCCGGGAGCATTCCTGCGGTGTTAGTTTCGTGAAGGGCCGGCGAATCATCATCCTACCGAGCTAAGGTAAGTGGAATGTCTAAATTAGTGTCAACATACTCCTAGCCCTGAAGTGAGTATTCTCTAGACTTCTAAGAAATAGCGAGTTTTCGACTGTTTTTCGATAAGCTTTCAAAATTTTGGACTATATATATATTCAAAGTAGGTATTTTCTTCCGTATCGATGAAATTTAGTTCTAATTGCTATGGATATAAATGCAGTTGGAAGAAATAATAGCTAAAATTAGCCAAGTTACGCCAGATACTCAGAAAAGTTAACGGACAAGGTATGTAAAGCCAGTTTTTCGGCAAGTTAATAGTTCCGGTATAGTAAAAATAGTTCAAGTGCCAGTAGAATGTTTCGTAAGCCGCATATTATGTTTAGTATACATTTTAGTATGATGTTAAAAACATCATTTCATGTGTAGCGTGAGACTTACTAGCACGATATAAATTCTAGTAGAAACTTTCAGAAATAGTACAGCATGCCCAGTATGTAATCTAGTAAAGTACGTTAGGATATTATCATGTTCAGCCGAAACTTAGTAAAGTAATACAAGTGCCTGTAAAGTATTTCTTGGTGAAATAGAGTAGTAGCTTAATATTAATTTTTTAGAAAGCATGTTGGAAATACAACCATATTTACCATGACACTTAGTCATACAACATGATTCTCAGCATATATAGTATATCTTGTTTCAATATCAGATTCAGCATAGTATGACAGAAATTATATATAAACCATTATCGCTTCAGCATGTATTATGTATAGTACATATTATTATCATTAGTTTCAGCATGTATCGTATGTAGTTAGTATTATCAGTTGAGACTTGAATGTATTGTTTCGGGTTGGATTACCTAGCATTCATGACCTCCCCCAGGGTTAATACCTTTATCGACTCGTCCGCCAGACGGTGAGGATACGTCTCTAAGGAGTGGCATGCCGCCCCCTAGGGACGAAGATGGGATGCTAGTTTTCCCCATATTTTTGCCTTGGTTTGGCTTATACACCCCCGCCGAGCAGGTACGCCCGGTGGGATTCAGGAGTCCTCCGACTCAGGTATAGTTATAGTCAGGGGCTCAGCGGGACCAAGTGCATACCCAGAGGACCGATGTGATTCTTATAGTTACTATGGGATATGGGATGTCCAGGGTAGGGGTATAGATTGCATCTTGGTTGTACCTTCCGGCTTATGGGGCTAGGTAAGGTTTATGTGTGTTATGTTATGTTATGTTATGTTATATTATGCCATATTATTGTAGTTATGAGTAGATAGACAGTAGAATGCCACGCTACCAGGTACGACTCCTACTCCTTTTCAAAGATAGTTGAGGACTATCTATTTCTTTTCTATTTCGGTTCTATCAGTTATATTGCTTGTCTTCGGTTATTTGCATAGTTGTTGCTTTGTATACTCAGTACTAGAAGTACTGACGCCCGTTTGGGGTGCTGCATTACTTGCTTGCAGGTACTCATAGACGATGAGCCGATCCCTTGTGATACCAGCCTTCCACCACACAAAGTCATCACTCCTGTCATCCGGAGCTAGACAGCTAGAGTTTTATTCTTTCTTTGTTGTACGTATGGGTAGGTCGGGGCTCTGTCCCGACCATCTTATCAGTATTCTTAGAGGCTTGCAGATTGTGTATTCCCTGTGGTTAGGATGTACCGATCGTGTGAGGTCAGTGGGTGTAAGTTTAGTTTGTTTATGATGGCCGTGTGGGGCCTTATCTGCTTGTAGTGGTGACCTTGCTGGTCACGTAGCATTTTAGCAATTTGTTTTCTTGATTCAGAAATAACTAGACAGCATGGTGGCTCACGCCCGCATAGGTTCCCTTCTATTGATTCAGCTTGTTTTGGGTAGCTATGTTTGCTTACAGGTGGCTATAGGCCTAGTCGGTCGGAGGCTGTATTTACGCCCTGTTATATAGCCCGTCGTTTTCTTGAATCCAGAGTTAGAGCCAGCCTGACACTAGAATTGCTTAGGCTCAGCTAGCCCAGCAGTCCAGGTCCTAGTAGGGCACCAGGTGCCAGTCATGCCTCCCAAGGCGGGGCGTGACAAACTTTGTATCGTAGCAAAGTCGTATCCCAGGGAATCTGCAAGCTATGCTATAGAGTCTTGCCTATGGATGTTTTGTGCACCACATACTATATAGGCAGGAGGCTGCAAGGCATGATAGGATTGTTGCTTTTATTCTTATTCAGTCGCTTCAGAGCGGCACAAGATAGGTTGAGTCCCTAGAGCTTACTATATTCTTTGGTTACAGATAAAATGTCGAACCAGCGACATCCTATCACAGTTGAAGATTGGACATTGCAGCAGGAAGGCACCAGCAGGATGCCTCACCCTCGTTTAGAATTAGCCCAATTTTTACATTTAGAGCAGGGGGCCATGAGTGTTCGGGAATACGCCTTGCAGTTTGATTCTTTGTCCCGGTATGCACCAGCCTTTGTTGATACCATGGCATCCAGAGTACACCGTTTCATCATGTGGGGTTGAATCCAGTATTTTTGAGACTTGTATTATGGCTACCCTGCGAGAGGACATGGATAGTTTCCCGAGTTCAGGAATTTCTCAGAATATTGAGGGCATCAGGCAGCGGCAACGGGAGATCAGAGGACCAGTCAGGAACAACGCCACAGGGATAGGCCAGTCGAGCTACAGAGGGAGGCTCGGGAGGACCCAGGCCACGATTGTCGACAGGCTGCCCAGGCCCCTGCCTCCCACCACCCCCGCAGAGGGGCAGACTTAGTCGCAGGGGGCAGTCAGGAGACTGGCAGAGGCTCGTAGACTGCAGATTCACCACTATAGAGGAGGGCAGAGCACAGTAGGTATATACCCTACCACTTTTCCTATATGCAATCGACGCCATTCTGGAGCATGGAGGTGTATGGCTCCACCGGATGTTATATTTGTGGCCAAGAGGGTCATCTGATGAGATTGTTCAACAAGAGGTCAGGATGACCGGGAGGATAGGACAGGGCATCCAAGTAGGTCACGAGCTTCAGTGATCTCACAGGCGTGCCCTAGTTTCAAAAGAGGTAGAGGCCGGGGCAGACTAGGGCTCTGCGTAGGTGTGGGTCCAAGCCGCACATATGCATTACCAGGAAGGCAGGATTCGTGGTTACTACCTGATGTTGTGATGGGTATGATGACTATCTTCTCATACCCCGTTTATGTATTGATTGATCCAGATCTACTCGTCCTACATTACCCGATTTGTGGCTCAAAAGTTTAGTGTTGCACCAGAGTTGCTTTAGAAACCCTTTTTAGTGTCTACAACCGTCGGTGACTCCATTATAGCCAGAAGGGTCTATCGAAGGTGTAGCAGAGGTTGCCGATCGTCGACTCACAGTAGATCTAGTAGAATTATAGATGGCTGATTTCGACGCCATTATGGGTATGGATTGCTTGGCTCGTGTTATGCAATGTAGAATGCTGGACCAAGATAGTCCGATTCCACTTTTAACAGGGACGCAAGAAGAGAGTGGAAGGGCAAGATAATTACGCAAAAGGTAGGTTTATTTCCTATATCTTAGGCGAGAAAGTTGATAGCTTAGGGGTGCATTTACCATATTGTTAGAGTTCAAGATGTTCGAGTAGAGCCTCCGTCTCTCCAGTCTATTCCAGTGGTGAATGAATTGCCGTGATGTATTTCTAGATGAGTTACCCTAAGATCCCCCTCATGTATGGTAAATGATTTTGCAATTGATTTATTACCAGGAACTCAGCCCATATCAATTCCTCCATATCGTATGGCTCCTGCTGAACTCAGAGAATTAAAGGAGCAGCTGAAAGATCTATTAGATAAGGGATTTATTTGGTGAGTACTTCACCTTTGGGTGCGCCAAGCTTATTTGTGAGAAAGAAGGATGGCTCACTACGTATATGTATATACTACCGACAAGAATAAGGTTACAGTCAAGAATAAGTAACCGCTTCCCAGAATAGACGATTTGTTTGATTAGTTACATGGGGCCAGATATTTTCCAAGATTGACTATGGTCTGAATACCATCGTGTTCAGTTCGTGAAAGATACATTCCAAAGACTCGCCGTGGACCAGATACGCCCATTTTGAATTCCTAGTCGTCTCGGGCTGATGAATGCAACAATATTTATGGACCTAATTAACAACATTCATACTGGACCTAAGGTTCGTGATAGTATTTATTGACGATACTCCTGGTGTATTTCCTCGCCGAGGCAGACCACCATGCTCATTTACGGACAGTGCTCCAGATTCTCAGGACTGCCGCTGTATGCCGAGTTCTTCTAAATGTGAATTTTGGCTAAATTCAGTAGCTTTATTGGGACACATCGTGTCGGACGCTGTATACAGTAGACACAGAAAATAGAGCAGTAAAAACATGTCCCAGACCTACTACTCCGACCGAAGTCCACAGTTTTCTGGGATTAGTAGGGTACTACGTAAGATTTGTTGAAGGATTCTCCACCATAGCTGCACTCTGACTAAGCTGACGCAAAAGGTAAAGTTTTATGGACGGAGGCATGTGAGCAGAGTTTCAAGGAATTGAAAGACAGGTTGACCTCCGCCCCAGTGTTAGCATTTCCAGAAGGCAAGCTGCAGGGTTATGTAGTTTATTGTGACACTTTCGGGTATTGGGTTAGGATGTGTCTTGATGCAGCATGGTAAAGTGATTGCTTATGCTTCCAAACAGCTGAGGAAACACGAAAAGAATTATCCTACCCATGAATTGGAACTAGCCGCAGTGATCCACGCTCTAAAGATATGGAGACATTACTTGTATGGCATTCATGTGGATATTTTCATCGAACACAAGAGCTCGCAGTATATCTTCACCCAGAGAGAGTTGAACTTACGGCAGCGTCGCTTGTTGGAATTGTTGAAAGATTATGATGTGTCATTCTGTATCACCCAGGCAGAGCCAAATAGTAGCAGATGCCCTTAGCCGTAAGTCTATGGGGAGTTTGACGTACTTGTAGCCGAGCAACGGAAATTGGCCCGAGAAATGGCCACCCAAGCTAGCCTAACTGTTCGTGTAGTAGAAACAGAGGACAACAGAGCAGAATGAGAACACCGCAGTGTCATCATTAGTTGTAGAGGTAAAGGAACGACAGTATGAAGATTCTGACCTGGTTCAGCTTAAAGGCAGAGTTCAACAAGGAAAAGCGTCGTATTTTCAAGTAATCGAGGATGAAGTGTTGCATAAAGGCCGCCTTTATGTTCCAGATACTAGGGCTTCGCCAGTAGATTATGAGCGAGGCACATTTTGCCCGCTATTCTCTCCACCCAAGCGCGACGAAAATGTACCATGATATTAAAGAACCCAATGCGGCCGTGTATGAAGAGGAAATAGCATAATTGTAGCCTAGTGTCCTAATTGCCAAGAAGTAAAAGTGGAACACCAGAAACCGACGGATTGACTCAAGACA
Source organism: Datura stramonium (assembly GCA_018107945.1). Lineage (NCBI taxonomy): Eukaryota > Viridiplantae > Streptophyta > Magnoliopsida > Solanales > Solanaceae > Datura > Datura stramonium. Next base: position 418,839 of record JACEIK010000265.1, read on the forward strand.
TAGTTGTGCCTCTTGGATGTGGGAAGCAGTAAATATGGATTTTGTTGCAGGATTACCGTACCAGACATAGAAATGGTTCGATTTGGGTAATTGTTGATAGACTGGAAAACTCAGCCCACTTTCTGCCAAAGAAGGGCTACTTACCAAGATTATGCTGAGTTGTATATCAGGGAGAAATGGTCAACTGTACCAAGCCAAAAGATTCATCATCTCTCGACAGAGGGGCACAATTCATAGCTAAATTTTTGGGCAATCATTTCAGAGAGGCCTGGGAACATAAATTAATCTGAGCACAACATTCCACCCTTAGATAGATCAAGCGTGCAGAATGCACTATTAAGACGCTCAAGGATATGTTGCAAGCTTGTGTGTTGACTTTAAGGTAGATGTGATGAGAATTTACCACTTATTGAGTTTGCTTATAACAATAGTTACCACTATTTATCCAGAAGGCGCCCTATGAGGCTTTGTGTGGGTGAAAATGCAGATCACCGGCTGGCTGGTTTGAAGTAGGAGAGCGGCCGATTGGGCCATATATTATTTATCAATCGCAGGAAAAGGTAGAGCTTATCATAGAACGCCTACCGACTCGGCTCAAAGCCGCCAGAAAACATATGCTGATGTAAGTGGCGCAGAAATCTGGAATTCTAATGTGAATGGCTGAGTATTTTTGAATGTTTCTCCGATGAAAGGGGTGATGATATTCTGCAAGAAAGGCAAGCTTAGCCTGTGATTTGTTGGGCCTTATCGCATCCACCGAAGAATAGGCCAAGTGGCATATGAGTTGAACTTACCTCCAGAATGGGAAATTCGTTCACCCAGTTTTTCACGTGTCCATGCTGAGAAGTATATAGAGACCCTCCAGAGTTGTCCCAGTTCAAGATGTCCAGGTTATGGAGGAGCAAACTTATGAAGAGGTTCCAATAGCCATACTAGAGCGACAGATTCGCGGTGTTGAGAACTAAAGATATTGCTTCTGTCAAAAATATTATGGCGTAACAGGAACTGAGAGGAAATGACTTGTGAAGAAGAAGAAGATATGAAAGCCAGATACCTCAGTTATTTCAGACTTAGTCAGCCAGAGGTATGTTGTTATTACTGCTGCTTTATATTCACGCAAAAGTGAGATGTTGACTTCATTAATAAAATGAATGTTATAACATTATGTGAAGTACTGTATTGGAAATTTTTGAGTTTTAAGATTTTTTGATAGTCCATATTACAGGGGAAACTCTACGAAATCTTTTCTAGAATAAGTCGAGTAAGTTGGAAATTTTGCAAGTAGAAGTTTACATCCGAGGACGTAATGATCTTAAGGGGGGAGGATGTTACACCCAGTAAATTCTTGACATTTAGATGGCCTATTCGCATGTTGGTTAAGAGTTTTAGAATGTCATACATGCAAGAAAAAGGCTCGGGGAAAGACCAAACAAGCGCCACGTCGAACAATTGCAAGACGAGGTTAGCAGACCCTCCGCGATGGCCAACGTGTCATGGGAGGGATCACTTCCGCGATGGGCCAACGTAAGCACACGGAGGTGAGGTTCAGCCTCATATAAAAACCCCTCCACTTCGGTTTTACCTCATTTTAACTTAAAATTTCCCAAAAATAAACCAGGAAACAGAGGGCATGAGAGGGTTAGTGAAATTTCTCCATTTACGCTATTAAATGCGGTCCAAACTGAACAATCTTGGGTAGTGAAGTATTAAGCTATCGAGAGCATTCCTCCAGAATTAGTTTCGAGAAATTCAGTTGACGAATCATCTTCCTACCGAGCTAAGGCAAGTGGAATGGCTCCAATTAGTGTCAATATACTCCTAGCTCCTCAAGTGAGTATTTCTCCTCTAGACTTCTGAGAAATAGCAAGTTTTCGATTGTTTTTCGATAAGTCAAAGTTTGTGATATATATATATTCAAAGTGGTATTTTCTTCCAGAATATCGATGAATTTAGTTCTAATTGCTATGGATATAAATGCAGTTGGAAGAAATAGCTAAAAACTAGTCGAGTTACGCCAGATAATGTAAAGTTAACTGACAAGGTATGTAAAGCGCTTCGGGGCGGGCTAGTAGTTCCAGATAGTAAAATAGTATGAATTCCAGTAGAATGTTTCATAAGCCGCATATTATGTTTAGTATACATTTTAGAAAGATGTTAGAAACATCATTTCATGTGTAGCGTGAGACTTACTAGAAAATAAGAGAAATTCTTAGTAGAAAGCCGTAAAAGAGTACATCATGCCCAGTATGTAATCTAGTAAAGTACGTCAGGATATTCATGTTTAGCCAAACTTAGTAAAGCAATACAGTGCCCGTAAAGTATTCTAGAAATAGAATAGTAGCTTAATATGAATTTTAGAAAGCATGTTGGAAATAGTAAACCATTTTTACCATGACACTTAGTCATACAACATGATTCTCAAGATAAATACTATATCTTGTTTCAAAGACGATTCAGCAATAGACAGAAATTACATAAACCATTATCAGTTTCAGCATGTATTATGTATATACACATTACTATCATTAGTTTCAGCATGTATCGTATGCAGTTAGTATTATTAGTTGACACTTGATTGTATTGTTTTGGGTTGGATTACCTAGCATTCATGAACGCCCTAGGGTTAATAGCTATATCGACTCTTCCGCCAAACAGGGAGAGGATACGTCGCTCACAGAGTGGCATGTCGTCCCCTAGGGACAAAGATGGGATGCCAGTTTCCCCATATTTTGCCTTGATCGACTTTTATACACCCTCTGTCGAGCGAGTACGCCGGTGTTGATTCAAGAGTCCTCCCGACTTAGACACAGTTATAGTTAGCCTGGCCCATGTTCATACCCAGGGACCGGCAGGATGCTCATAGTTACTATGGAGATGGGATGACCAGGTGTAGGAGCAGATTGCGTGTGTTGGCTGTACCTTCCGGCTTGTGGTGGGCTGTGGTGGGCATTTATGTGTGCACTGTGTTATGAGCATGTGTTATTCTATGCATGTAAGTTACAAAGTAGGTTATGGCAGATAGACAGTAGAATGCCACGTTACTAGGTGCGACTCCTACTCCTTTCAGCATAAAGGAGGATAGTCTACTTCTTTCTATTTTAGTTCTATGAGTTATATTGCTTGTTTCAGTTATTTTCCAGTTGTTGCTTTGTATACTTAGTACCAAATAGCACTAACACCCGCTAGGGTGCCGTATTTTTTCAGGTGTACTCTATAGACGATGAGCCGATCCCTCGGGATTCCAGCCACCACACAAAGTCATCAGCTCCTGTCATCCGGAGCTAGACAGCTAGAGTTTTATTCCTTTCTTTGTTGTATAGTATGGGTAGGCCGGGGCCCTGTCCCAACCATCTTATCAGTATTCTTAGAGGCTTTCAGATTGTACATTCCCTGTGGTTAGCTGTACCGGTCGTGTGAGGCCGTGTGTATGTTTAGTTTGTTTATGATGGCCATGTGGGGCCTTATTCAGTTGGTAGTGGTGACCTTTTTGGACACGTAGCAGTTTAGCACTTGTTTTCTTGATTCAGAAATAACTAGACAGCATGGTGGCCTTGTCAGCACGCATAGGTTCCCTATTGATTCAGTTGTTCTGGGTAGCTATGTTTGCTTACAGGTGGCTATAGGCCTAGTCGGCCGGAGGCTGTATTTACAGCCGTTATATAGCCCGTCGTTTTATTGAATCCAGAGTTAGAGCCATCCTGGCACTAGAAGTTCTTAGGCTGAGTTAGCCCAGCTGTGCAGGTCCTAGTAGGGCACCAGGTGCCAGTCATGCCTCCCAAGGCGGGGCGTGACAGTGCAGTTCCTTGAACACATATTCCACTATATTTTGGGGCATAATTAGCTTTATCTTTTCAGTGTTCCAACCTCCTTGAATTATCAGTTGACTAACATCCTCAATTCTCCTTTTCTGGAGATCAGAAGGTGGTAGCATATAGTGTAATGCCCCTAGTTTTTTCCAGTTACCAAACCACACATTAGAGTGTCCACATTTTATTTTCCATCATGTTTCTTGATCCGCACAACATCTACTGTCTAACATATCTTTCCATAGTTGAGATCCTCCTTTCTCGTGTACTACTTGAGGAATTTGTATCTTGCAAAATTAATTCCACATATCATTTGTCCATATTGACTTATTAGTTATAAAATCCACCATAGTTTTGCAAATTGTTCCTTTGAAACATCGAATAAAGACCGAAAGCCCAATCCTCCTTCTTCTTTAAGCATACATTGTTCCAAACCACTTAATGTTTTCTTTTTTCCTTTTTGCTGTTCGATAGGAACTTTTGCAAAAATTGTATGGATATCAAGTATCACACACTTAGAATGGTTTACTGTGGAGAGTAAGTATATTGGCATACTTTGTAATACACTTGTTATCAACACAATTTTTCCCCCAAAAGATAGTAACTTACCCTTCCGTACTTGCAATCTATTCTTTATCTTCTTGATAATGTCATTGTAATAATATTTCTTTTTCCTAGAATAGGAAATAGGACATCCAAGGTACATCATGGGGAATTCTCCTCTGTTAAATCCAGTCACCTCTACCACCTGCTAAATTAATTTGTTCCCAATTTTGTTAAAAACAAAAAAGGAAATCTTATTTGCTAATACAAAAATTATCATATCATTAGCATAAGATAAATGATTCAGTAGGGAACTTCACTTAGGAATTCCATAGCTTTTGAACAACTTATTTTCAAACAATGAATTTAAAGATCTAGATAAAACCTCTATTGTAATTATAAAGAGAGCAGGGGATAATAGATCTCTTTATTTTACTCCTCTTGTAGAGTGAAAGAAACCAAAATGCCTATCCATTAACAAGTACAAAATACCAATTGTTAGCCACTAGTCTCCATACCATGTGCATGAAGGTATTACTGAACCCCATTTTTGGGGTACACTGATAAGAAATCTCTGGTCTACCCTATCATAAGCCTTTTCTATGTGCAGCTTAATAACCACATGGCGGGCTTTCCCCTCTTTCTAATATCAGCTATGATTTTTTGAGCAAGTAGTACATTGTCAATCATGTTCCTATCCTTTACAAATCTAGACTGATTCTATGATATCCGTGAAGGTAGGATACTCTTAAGTCTATCTTGGACAACCCTGGAAATCACTTTATTTAAGAAGTTACACAGTTAATTGGTCTAAAATCTGAAAAGGCTTGTGCCCTTTCTTTTTTAGGGATTAAGACTAGGTTAGTGTGGGTAATAGAATTAGATAGTGAATTTCCTTCGAAAAAATGCTTTGACTATATTCAGCAAATCCTCCCCAACTATATCCCTATTTGTCTAATAGAAGCATCCATTCAAACCATCTGGGCCACTGCTACTATCTCCTTTGAGTTTAAACACCATCCTTTTGACTTCATGTTCTATTGGTTGTCCTATCAATGCCTCATTCTCCTACGAGTCACTGTTTTTGAAATATGATTTAGTAGGAGTAGTTCTACATTACCTTTTTTCACTAGAAAATTTCTTTATATAGAAGGTTATAGCCTCCTCTGCCACTTTATCTCTTCCTTCTACCCATTCTCCAGTACCCTTTTGATCCTGTTGATGGTAAGTCTCTTTCTCCTTCCATTAAGTAGATCATGAAAGTATCTAGTACTCTTGTTTCCTTTTTAGAACTAGTTTACTACCTCTTGCTATCTCCAATGCTCTTCTTCATAATGTAAATATTGTTTCATTTCTGCTTGTGCCCTATGTAGAATAGTTTTATGCTCTACTGTTGGGTCTTCTTCAAATAACCTCTCGTTCACCCTTACTATTTCTTCCCTTATTTCTAACTATTTGAAAATATCACCAAAACATTCTCTGGTCCATTTAGTCATTGCAGCTTCCGTCATTTTCATCCTCTACTTCATTTTTATAAATATATTATGCTCTTTTCTTTCCACCCAATTCTCCTTCACTAATTCTAAAAATTGGAATGTTCTATCCAGAATTTGAGAAATTTGAGTAGTTTACTGTATTAGGTATCTTGTTCACCATAAGATAGCAATAGGGGAGCATGATCAGAGCCTATCTTGGATAAATGGTTTACTTCTACAAATTCAAACCAATTTGGAAATTTCTAACTAGTTACCATTCTATCTAATCTCTTGAAAATGTAAGGTTCATCAATCCTTAAATTCCACCAAGCGAATGGACTTCTTTTAAAATTCAACTCTTCCAACACACATGAGTTTAAGAAAGTGACAAAAGCTTCATATTCTCCTAGATATATTTGTAGCCCTCATAACGTTTCTTCTTCATTCAGTATGACATTAAAATCATCCCCTACCAGCTAGAGAAGATTTATACTATTATCCATATCACTCATATTTTAAGATAACCCAGTCCATTTGCAGCATTGCATTTTGCATATACCACTTCTATAATAATAGTTCTTCCAGTTTCTTGAAATATCAATTTACAAGTCAGTTGTTGATCAGTATCCATCATAACCTCCAATAATATTTCACTCTCCACAAATATCCATATCTTTCCACTTTGGTTATAATTTGAGTATTGCATTCCTAGCATCCATTTGTACTTCTGAATTTGGCTTGGCTCTTGAAAAGGCTCCACTAATGAAATTATGTAAAATTTGTGATGTCTATGTAGCATCTCAACTTTGTGAAATGCCTATTGTATGTTATATACCTAATATTCTAGAATAGTATTTTTAACATAATGATACTATGGATTTTTCTCCACTTTTTGGGATCACTCTTATGGATTGTGGTACCTCCCTATTCTTTTCTTTGTTTCTTTTTCCTTTAGTATTAAAGACCCCTGCATCTAATCCTCCTTCCCCATACTCCTTGTCCTCCTTTTCTTTTATTGAATGTTCTACTTCACCTTTTTGATGTGTTACTATGGCATAGAGGTTCTTTAGTGGTGAGTGTTGCTTATAGGCTACACTTGGCTGATTTTCTATTCTTTATACTTCCGTATGATCTCCTACTCTCTCTTGATCATCCTGGCATGTGTCTTCTCCACTCTCACTTATTCTCTCCTGGGTATCTTGACCCGTGTATTCCCTACTGCATTGTATATTTGTTGTTTTATTGCAAATTCTTCTTCTTCTACCCCACTATTTTGTTTGGCTTTTCTTGTTGTGTATTCACTTTACTTCCTAATTTTTGCTAACCTTCTAATATTTTTATCCTTGATTCTAATTCAAAAATTTATCTGTTGTATCTATCTCCTTTAATCTCTTTCTAGTATTTCCTCTTCCTCCTTGTCTTCTACATCTTTACTTCCCTTTTTCTTATTTCCTCTTCCTCCTTGTCTTCTACGTCTTCACTTCCCTTCTTCTTACTATTTATCTCCTTCTCTATTTTGTTTCCTTCTGATTTATCCCTAATGTCCCTCTCCTTTGTAGCCATCCTTTTTTCTTCTTCTTCCCTTTTATCCTCAACCCTTCTTTCTCCATTTCCCCCTTTTTTTAATTGATTTTCTGTTGACTATATTCTATGTTGTCTTGATCCCTATTGTCTTCTAATAGTTGATTTATTTCTCCTTCAAGTATTGCAAATTGATTGTAAGCTATGATGGTCTTGTTTGTATTATATCCTTACTGTTATTTGTAGTCCCTTTGCCTTTCCCAACAATATTTCATTGGTTTGGACTCCCTATTATTTTTCCACTTGCAAGCTTTCTTGGGAAAGTTCCTGATAACATGGTCCCTCTTTGCTCCAATTGATTTTCTTTTACTCTGTTGATGTTTTTTTCTCCTTCTCTTGTTCCATTTTTTCTTTGTCCACTTGTTTCCATTTAATCTTAGTCCTAGTGTTCCCTATCTTTTCCTCTTTCATTGTCGCTGTTTCTATTTATCTGTATATGTATTCCTCTATGTGATGCCCTTGAAGCTTGCACTGCCAGTAGTATTTACGCAGATAATCTGTCACACCCCGAGTTTACACCCTGGACAAAATATGGTACTTGAAAGCCACAAGTAACCCCAAGTCAACCCTTGGTCTATCATATACTAGCATTCTGAGTAACATGAAAATATGTACAGTGTAATTTAAAAGAAAATATATACATACTTGAAATAATTATAACAAGCTACATATTTAAATACAACCAATCTGAGTCTGAACAACAATCTACGTCTGAAAGACACTAGGTATGATGAGCTGCTAGGAAACCCCCCCAGCTAACTCAAAATCAAAATAACATAAATAAAGTCATAACTAAAGCAAATAATCTTCATCCTCGAAGGATGAGGACTCACCAACTGGATAACTGAATTCTTCAGTAAACGGTCGGCTAACGGGGCTGAGACTGTGATCCTACAGCTGTATCATAAAACGATACAACATAAAAAAATATGCATCAGTACTTTGAATGTACTAAGTAGGTGGGAGGAACATAATACAATAGAATAAAGAATAAAAGAAATGCTGAACTGAAAGACATGCAATGAAAAACTAAAGCTACTGAGTTGAAAGACTGAAGTACTGAGGTGGTCTAGAAGACCCTGCTTGATGGTCAAAGAATGTTCTAAGTTTGGAATACTGTTCTAAACTGAATTGGATTGAGACTATACTGAACTGACTGGTGGGAGAGTCTATAACTGACATGTAATCACATGAGCTAGATGTGGATTCTAATGTATACACTCTACTGGTAGGACCCAATATACCTTGCCAGGGTGTAAAGGCATAAACTAGGTGATCACAGAAGTCTGGGGCCAAGCAGGCTAATAAATACTGAAATCTTACGCTGGCAACGTTGTTTTGGGAACCTGGAAGCCTGGTCCACTTGGTGCTAAGTCCTACTCCCACTGGATAATCCTAAACTAAATACTAAGATGACAGTTCGAAACTAGGGCCCAAAATAGTCGGGGATATATAGTTGAAAGTGCCCTGAGAGTCTTATCAGGCCAGATTCTGAAATTAGGTCCTAGAATGGCCAAAGCTGCTTATCTAGAAGCGTTGTAACCGTCTAAGAACAAAATGAAATTTTAACTGGGGTCCTAAGGCTAGTCAGAGCTATATGTATTAAATGTCATGACCACCTAGTGGACTAATAAATTGTATTCTGAATCTGATTCTAATAATTGGGAGTTAATACTGACACCTCAGGAAATTCTTTAGTCAAGCTGATCAGCTGGCATTTATGACTGACACTGAGTATTTCACATTCTAGACAATTGTGTATCTGGCTGATAATTTAGCAGGTAAAATAATAAGGGAATTCACTGCACTTGTATAATTAAGAGAATTCCAAGGTTTATCATTTCAACATGAATTTCTAGTCTGTTCTATCCTCAAAAACTAGGGCTGAAGTCAATGCACAGGGATAAGCATCAATACTACCATTAGTTGGTGGGAAAATACCCATAATTAATATGCATGATGATTCCACATGGATTAAACAAGACATTATCAAGAATTTCTCAACATTCGAAAATCTGCAGGGCTAGAATTCACTTTCGTTGAAATAATATCAATTTACTTATTAACTGATGGAAATCATGTCTAAAATTAATCATGGATATCATTCTATGCGAATTCAAAGAAAGTTTACATATAATCTCTTTGCATTCGAAAGCTTAGGTCTAGGATTCATAAAGAAACTTGAGAAGGGTTTTGGGGGACACAAGGGAAGAACTATTCCCTTGTTGAATTCCTATATACCTGACTAAAATTCCTTAGAGAAGAAGTCTTGAATTGCTACAATAGATGAGGAACCCTAGACCTTTCTTGAGAGATCTTGAGTGAGAACTTGCGTAACTTTTTCTGAGAATCTGAGTGGGAATGAGGGGATAACCATGTAACCCCACTATTAAGTTTAAAATCATGACTAAAACGATGTAGTTTCAAGTTTAGAAGGGTATGAAATTGCTGAAACATCCTTCAAAATTCGTAAGGAAAAATAGATTGTCAGTCCTCATGGGTAACCTAAAGGCTCGTGGTCAAACTCGTGAGTTACACTTCCTGAATCCCACTGTTGTTCACCACGAGGGACTTAAGGAATTGTTACCCTGGGCCACGACTCATGGCATCATTCGTTAGTTTCACTGCTTAGCAGTCGCTAGGGGCTCGTAATGGGAGATTCAACGATTCATTACCTGGTGACTACGACCCGTGGTCACCACTCGTCAGGTACACTGCCTCAACTCCAAATAAATTTTTATTTAGCTGACCGCGATTCATCCCACGAATCGTGGTGACTGACCATGAATCGTGGGGTCTCCTTTCAAGTACACTGACTCCTTCCTTCCATTTCTCGATCACCCCCTTCCCACGACTGACCTAATGAGTCGTGGAGACTGACCACGACTCGTGTTCATATTCGTGGGGAATCAACTTCCTAAAGACCTTTCCACGCTCATCCAATGATCCGTTAGATCCTATAACGACTCATTAAATGAGTTGTTTTGAGGCATTTTTACAGGTTTTTCTGCTAAGCTCATTTCAAATTTTTAGTTTAAAGCTTGGAAACTTTTGGGGTATTACAATATCTCCCCCTTGGGAACATTTGTCCTTTAATATTGGGAAACACACAGAAAAGCATAGAGATGCAATTTCAATATTCAAATACTGATCATTAAACCAAAAATTGACGGAATGAAGTCTAGCATAGTCCTCAGCTGAGTCCGTTGTTTTTACTGGGAGGAAATGTGCTGACTTAGTCATCCGGTCTACTACTACCTATATTGAATCATGTTGCCGGCGAGTTCGAGGTACACCCATAATAAAGTCCATATTTATTTCTTCCCACTTCCACTTGGGTATGCTAATATCTTGGGTCAGACCTCCCATTCTTTGATGTTCTACCTTGTATTGCTGGCAGTTCGGGCACTTGGATACGAATTCGGCGATGTCTCTCTTCATGCTTCTCCACTAGTAAATATCCTGCAAATCGCAGTATATTTTAGTAGCAACAGGGTGGATGGAGTATCTCGAGCTTTGTGCTTCAGCCAATACCTGCTGTCTCAAGTCACCGGCGTCTGGTACGCACAATCTGCTCTGTTAATGGAGCATCACCATCTCCACCTCCTTTCTAAAAATCGCTTCCTTGAGTTTAAGAAGTATGGGATCTTCATGCTATTTGGACTTAGCTTCCACAACCAAAGAGGATTTTGACCCGTTTTGCATCACCACTCCACCTCAGCTGAGTCAACAAATTGCACCCCTAACCGAGCTAGTTTGTGAATATCCTTTGCCAACTCTTTCTTGCCTTCCTCAATATGAGCCACGCTACCCATAAACATTCTGCTTAGAGCATCAGCCACCACATTATCTTTACTCGGGTGATATAGCACACTCATGTCATAATCCTTCAGGAGTTCCAACCACCTTCTCTGGTGAAGATTTAAGTCCTTCTGACTAAATACATATTGAAGGCTCTTGTGATCGGTGAAAACATCAACGTGAGCCCCGTATAGATAATGCCTCCATATTTCCAATGCAAACACTACCGCTGCCAACTCCAATTCATGAGTTGGATAATTCTTCTCATGAACCTTGAGTTGCCTGGAGGCGTAGGCTATCACTCTACCCCGCTGCATAAGAACGCAACCGAGTCCAACTCTGGAAGCGTCGAAATAAACTACAAATCCATCCAATCCTTCTGGTAGAGTCAATACTGGAGCAGTAGTGAGTCGAGTTTTTAATTCCTAGAAACTCTTCTCACACGCATCTGACCACTGGAATTTCACCTTTTTCTAAGTCAGCTAGTCAATGGAGATGCTATAGAAGAAAAGCCTTCTAGAAAGCGTCGGTAATAACCGGCCAAACCCAAGAAACTTCTAATTTCGGTTGGAGAGGTAAGTCCGGTCCAATCTTTCACTGTTGCTATCTTTTGAGGATCAACCTGAATACCCTCACCCGAGACCACATGACCTAGTAAGGTCATGGACTTCAACCAGAATTCACACTTGCTGAACTTGGCGAATAGATGGCGGTCTCTGAGTGTCTAAAGCACTATCCTCAGGTGATTAGCATGCTCTTCCTCATTTTTGGAGTATATTAGAATGTCGTCAATGAATACAATGACGAACATATCCAGATACTTCTTGAAGACTCTATTCATCAGGTCCACAAAGGCTGCAGGGGCATTTGTTAGTCTAAAGGACATAACCACGAACTCGAAGTGACCATATTGAGTCTTGAAAGTTATTTTCGATATGTCACACTCTCTAAATCTTAGCAGATGATACCCCGACCTGAGATCTATTTTGGAGAAATAGCTGGCTTCCTGAAGTTGGTCGAACAGGTCATCAATCCTAGGTAAGGGATATCTACTCTTGATTGTGACCTTGTTCAACTGACGTTAGTCGATGCACATTCTGAGGGTGTCATCTTTCTTTCACATAAATAGAACTAGAGCACCCCAGGAAGAGATGTTGGGTCTAATAAAACCCTTATCAAGAAAGTCTTTTAGCTACTCCTTTAACTCCTTAAGTTCAGCTCGGAGCCATTCTATAAGGAGGGATGGAGATGGGCTAAGTATTTGGAATAAGGTCTATGCCAAAGTCAATTTCCTGTTCAAGAGGGACTCCGGGAAGACCTTCGGGGAACACATCTGGAAACTCTCTGACAACAAGGACTGACTAGATAGTTGGGGTCTCAGAATCAGAATCCTTGACTCGAACTAGATGATAAACACATTCCTTAGAAATAATCTTCTTGACCTTAAGGTAGGAAATAAACCTACCCTTTGGTGCTGAACTACTACCCGACAATTCTAGAGATGGTTCATTAGGGAATTGAAACCCGACGACCCTTGTTCTGCATTCGACTGAGGCATAACAAGAGTGTAGCCAATCCATTCTAAGAATGAGGTCGAAGTTGACCATGTATAACTCTACAAGGTCAGCTGGAATAACTTTATTGTAGACTGAGATTGGACAGTTTCTATACGCCCGACTGACTCTAACTGACTCGTCAACTGGGGTGGAAACTGAGAAAGCTTCTGATAGTATTTCTGCACTGATATCAAACTGAACTACTACGTAGGGAGTCACGAATGATAGTGTGGCCCCTGGATCAAGAAGGCATATACATCTAGGTGGAAAATACATAACATACCCGTAACTACATCTGGTGAGTTCTCCTGATCCTGACGAGATAATAATGCATAAAAATGATTTTTGCATTGACCGCCCTCCGTACATGATGTGTTAGCCTGTTGAGCTGGTCGGGTTGCTGGAGCTGCTGAGGTGGTGGATTGTGATCTCCCCCGTCCTGCTGACGGGCATTCCTTAAGTTGATGCCTAAGCTGTCCACAACCAAAACAACCCTCTTGACCCTGAAGACACTCTCCTGGGTGGTTCTTGCTGCACTTGGGGCAAGCCGGATATCTGTTCCTAGCACTATAGCTCTGAGACTGAGAACCAGATGCTCCACCCCTCCGGTCTTGGTGAGATCGAAAGGTAGGGGTGCTGGCTGAGCTAGGCATTGGAGCCCTCTGCTGCTGTGGGCGAGTTGCTGCCGCCTGACCTCTGGTGGCCATTATCTGACTGGCCGTCCTTTACTGCTTATTCTTTCTTTCCATGTCCCTCAGTTTTTCAGTCTCGATCTGCTGGGCATAGACAATCAGACTGGAGAGGTTGATATCTTTGATCAGCATCGCGGTCCTGCACTCTTTGAGGACTAGGTTTGACACCCCATTCACGAATTTCAGCATGCGAGCCCTTGGCTCGACCACCATATCTGGAGTGTATTTGGACAACATGGTGAATTCTAGAGCATACACTTCTATGGTGCTATTTCCCTGTCTTAGGTTTATGAACTCCGCTACCTTGGCCTCCTTGAGCTCTCTCGGGAAGAATCTGTTTAGAAAGGCGGTGTTGAACTCCTCCCACTCCACCGGTCCTGCTCCCGCTGGTCACCCCTCCTTCCACTGTTCATACCAGACCTGGGATACCCCTTTTAACTGGTAGACAGCTAGGTTAGTACTCTGGAGGAGATGACACCCATTATACGGGTAATCTTTCTTATATCATCCACGAACTCTTGGGGGTCCTCCCCCACCTTTGATCCCTAAAATGATGGGGGGTTCATTCAAGTGAAATCCCGCACCCTAGAAGCTGCTGGGGACTCATTTGTGTTCATCAGCACCACCTGCTGGTTCACCTAGTTGGTTACCGTTTGGGCGATCAGATGAATGGCCGCCCTAAATTCTGCGATAGATACCGAGTCATCTTGAGGGGCTGTCGGGGCTGGTGGGGTAGTCCGCTGGGCATTTCCGGCCCTCCTTCCATTCCCGCATCGTGGAGGCATAGTTCACTGAAATAAAGTAGAGAACGAATTAGGAGAATGATTTTGGAACTGAATTTCAATGCATGATAAGGAGTATGAAATAAAGGGAAATTTCCTAATGACATCTCATAGCCTCCCCATCATAAGTGTGGCGCGCTTTACACCCATGAAGAGCACTCTACTCGATGCGGTTTTCAGACATCCGAGGATACTCCGAACCTAGTGCTCTGATACCAAGTTTGTCACACCCCATGTTTACACCCTGGACGGGACACAGTACTTGAAGCCACAAGTGACCCCAAGTCAACCCTTGGTCTATCGTACACTATCATTCTAAGTAACATGAAAATACGTACAACGGAATTTAAAAGCAAAAATATACCTACTTGAAATAATTAGAACAAGCTACATATTTAAATAAAACCAATCTGAGTCTTAACAACAATCTACATCTGAAAGACACTAGGTCTGATTAGCTGCTGGGACAGACCCCAGCTAACTCAAAATAAAAATAACAGAATTGAAGTCATAACTAAAGAAAATAATCTTCATCCTCGAAGGATGAGGACTCACCAACTGCATAACTTAATTCTTTGGTAAACGGTCGGCTAACGGGGCTGAGACTGTGATCCTACAGTTGTATCATAAAATGATACATCATAAAATAAATATGCATCAGTACTTTGAATGTACTAAGTAAGTGGGAGGAACATAATACAATAGAATAAATAATAAAAGAAATATTGAACTGAAAGCCATGCAATGACCAACTAAAGCTACTGAGCTTAAAGACTGAAGTACTGAGGTGATCTAGAAGACCCTGCCTGATGGTCAAAGCATGTTCTAAGTCTAAAATACTGCTCTGAACTGAACGGGATTGAGAGTAGACTGAATTGACTAGTGGGAGAGTTTATAACCAACATGTAACCACGTGAGATAGACGTGGAGTCCGATGTATACACCTCATCGGTAGGACCCAATATACCTTGCCAGGGTATAAAGGCATGAACTGGTTGATAAAAAATGTTTGAGGCCAAGAGGCCAATAAATACTGAAATCCTATGCTAGCAACGTAGTTTTGGGAACCTGGGTGCACTGGAACCCCGATCCGCTCGGTGCTAAGTCCTACTCCCACTGGATAATCCTAAACTGATTACTAAGCTTATAGCTTGAAACTAAGGCCCAGACTAGTCAGGGATATATAACTGAAAGTGCCCTAAGAGTCTTACCGGACTTGATTTTTAAAGTGGGTCCTAGACTGGTCAAAGATGCTTATCTAGAAGCGTCGTAGAACAAATTGAAATCTGAATTGGGTCCTAAGGCTAGTTAGAGCTATATGTATGAAATGTCATGACCGCCTAGTGGACTAATAAACTGAGTTTTGAATCTAATTCTGATAATTGGGAGGTAGTACTGATACCTCAGGAAATTCTGTAGTCAAACTGATTAGCTGACATTTTTGATTGATACTAAGTATTTCACATTCTAGACAACTGTGTATCTGACTGAGAATTTAGCATGTAAAATAATAAGGGAATTCACTACACTTGTATAAGTAAGAGAATTCCAAGGTTTATCATTTCAACATGAATTTCTAGTCTGTTTTACCCTCAAGAACTAGGGTTGAAGTCAATGCATAGGGATAAGCATCAATACTACCATTAGTTGGTGGGAAAATACCCATAATTAATATACATGATGATTCCACATGGATTAAACAAGACATTATCAAGAATTTCTCAACATTCAAAAATCTGCGGGGCTAGAATTCACTTTTGTTGAAATAATATCAATTTACTCATGAACTGATGGAAATCATGTCTAAAATTAATCATGGATATCAGTCTATGCGAATTCAAAGAAAATTTACATATAATCTCTTTGCATTCGAAATCTTAGGGCTAGGATTCATAAAGAAACTTGAGAAGCATTTTGGGGGATACAAAGGAAGAACTATCCCCTTATTGAATTCCAATATACCTGACTAAAATTCCCTAGAGAAAAAATCTTGAATTTCTTCAATGGATGAGGAACCGAGACCTTGCTTTAGAGCTCTTGAGTGAGAACTTGCGTAACTTTTTCTGAGAATATGAGTGGGAATGAGGGGAAAACTGTTTAACCCCACTATTAAGTCTGAAATCATGACTAAAATGACGTAGTTTCAAGTTTAGGAGGGTAGGAAATTACTGAAAGTCCCTTGAAAATTCGTAAGGAAAAATTGATTGTCAGTCCTCACGGGTGACCTAATAGGTCGTGGTCAGTGACCATGACTCCTGGTCACACTTGTGAGGTACGCTGCCTAAATCCCACTATTGGTCACCACGAGGGACTTAACCACTCGTTACCCTGGGCCAATGACTTGTGGCATCATCTATTAGGTTCACTACTTAGCAGTCATTTGGGGCTCATAACGGAAGACTCAATGATTTCTTACCTGGTGACCACGACTCGTGGTTACCACTCATCAGGTACACTGCCTCAACTCTAAATAAATTTTTAGTTAGCTAAACATGATTCATCCCATGAATCTTGGTGACTGATCACGACTCGTGAGGTCTCCCGTCAAGTTCACAGACTCCTTCCTTCCATTTCTTGATCACCCCCTTCCGACGACTGACCTAACAAGTCGTGGGGCCTAACCATGACTCGTGGTCATATCCGTGGGGAGTAAACTTCCCAAATCCCTTTCCACAACTCATCCAATGATTCTTTAGATCCTATAACACTCATTAGATGAGTCATTCTGAGGCATTTTTATAGGTTTTTCTGCTGAGCTCATATCAAATTCTTGGTTTAAAACTTGGGAACTTTTGGGGTGTTATATAATCATATTGTATGTTTACCTTCACAGTAATTATTTCTCCTGTACCATCATGTTCTATATCCATTCTCACATGATCTGTTAAGTTAGACATTAAATCCACTAACATTTTCACCTTTGCACAACTTGGTCTTGTCTTGTTGATAGTTTCAATGTCTAGGTGTAGTGAGGTACCCACTACCGAGGCTAGTGAGAAAAGTACTTCCCTTACATAGTATGTTGGCAATATGTCTTTTCTTCACCACTGCGAGAGTTGTTTTAGGTGAAACCTTCCTACTAATTAGGGTGTAATTCAAAAAACCATGGTTTGTTTCTGCTACTAGCTAATATTTCTTCTGTCTGTATTTGATGCCTCATTTTGATTTTCTTTATTTTCAGGTCTATTGGCAGGTCCGGTGCTCCTGGCAATTTCTCCCACTATGAACAATTTAACTGGCCTCAACTCACCTATTTCTTCTCTCTCTCCTCCTAT
The DNA here is from genome assembly GCA_018107945.1 of Datura stramonium. Taxonomy (NCBI): domain Eukaryota; kingdom Viridiplantae; phylum Streptophyta; class Magnoliopsida; order Solanales; family Solanaceae; genus Datura; species Datura stramonium. Next base: position 436,350 of record JACEIK010000265.1, read on the forward strand.
CTCCGGGGCAGCGTGTGTTGCTAGGTGAGAGTCTCCACCCTGTAGGGTAAAAAGGAAAAGTACCAAAGTCTCAAACCTCTCCTTAGAGAGAGTTGAAAGTTTTTTTTTAAGCCGGACTCTTCAAAAGAGAATCCAAGTAGGACAAACTGCGAGCCCTTAAAGAGAGAATAAAAAATGTTTGGCGTTCCTGGCCATGGGGCCACTCAGGATTCCTTTGTAATGGAAGAAGCCGATCCATCCACCACACAGGGTAGGTTTGCCAACTCTTTCCTGAAACTGGTATGTGGTACCGCCAAGGATGAGGATCCTCGACTCCTCCACGAGATTTCTACCATAGGATGGTCCTTGAGTTTTGACAGCCTTATCGCGTATAGATCGAGATTTCTTGTGGAGCACACTGACCTTTATGCCTTGACTGATACCTTTCCAATTCCATTTTGAGATCCAATGCAATGTAGGGAGGTGACTTTGTTAGTTTTTGAGGAGGCAAACTTCACGTCTCGACCAATGATATTAGTTAATTATCTAAAGCCTTTGATCTTAGTGGAGGATCATAAGAGGATGACTGAGGTTCCCTCTAAATGCCCTGCCAATAATAGTATGTATGCCTCCATGCGAGTCAGTGATTCTCCTTACATTTATGATAAGTTGGTAATTTACCAACTCATTAGGCTTTTAAGCATGAGATTTTGCTTTGTTTTCAACTCATTTAGGAAGTTTTTATGCCCTTTCTCTTTGATCTTGTAGGTATTGAACTTAAACAGGGAAAGTAGAGGAATTAAACAAAAAAACAAAGTGCTGGAAGAACAAGACCTGCAGTTCGTAGGTTGACACCTGCGAAATTGAGGCTCCATGCAGGGTCACATTGGTGGGGGGATGAAGAGCACCTACGAAACATAGGTGCATCCGTAGGACACGCCCAGTCTTCTCTGATCTAGAGTTGCGAGATACTTGCATCTCGTGGATGGGCACCTGCAAAATGCAGGATTCGTGCAAGTGAGCTCCATGCTGAAAAGGGTAACACTGTCCAGCTCTAGCACAAGGATATTTTGGATGCTTCTCAGGGAAAAAATTGGATTCCACACACAAGAAAAAGGAGCAGACTTTCTCTAATTTGTACACACCGTTGATACTAAGAGAACTTTTTTAATATCAATTTTTTGTAAAGAGAGAAGCACGGAGAGAAGTGAGAGCTTTTCTTCTTCTTCTTCAAGTTGTTAGGGTAAGAACCCACCATTAACACATACTTTTAAATATATTCAATGATGAATGTTAATGAAGCTTTTGTTGGTATAATCTTCTTATCCCCATTCATAGGTAGCTAATTTTATTGCTATGGGTGTGTGCTTGATAGAGGTTTAGAATGGATTGGGTGTTATTGTTTTAGCCTTAGAATCACTTATTTGCATGAATCTAATTCTTTCTCTAAGTTTTAATTGAATTTATAGTTGAAAACATATATTGAGTTTACTTATCTTGCTTTTGCTTGAGAAAATGAAGTAGGATATGGGTGAGAAATTATTACTGGGGAATGGAATTTTGAAGGTGTGCGGTTGGGCTAGAGATAGCCAAGACCCATTTTCATAACTTATTCAAGAGTTAAGGATAGAAATAGCTTAACTCTTCTCCAAGTCAATATGGGTAATTTGTTATGTGACCTTCCAGTTCAATAAAACCCAAGTAAAATTTGCCCAAATGGTTGAAAAACATCGAGTACGACTTTGTTCATGGCTACTCATGCTTGTAGTTGGTTCTTTAGACTTATCAATCAACCCCAATCCTATCGATGCCCTTTCTATAGCACATCCCTAATACTTGCCCTCATTGTTGCTTCAATTCACATTGACCTATTTTCTTATTGCTATTAGAATCTTCTAGTAATCTTATAATCCCCCAAAAATTACTTTATAAATTGTTATGCAATGATGCTTGTTCATTCCGATTGATATACAACATTACTAGCAATCACTCCCCATTCCATGTGGATTCGACCCCCACTCATAGTTTGATAAATTATATTGCATAAGACCATGTACACTCTCTTACTTTGAGGAGTGGATTTGGACATTATCAATTTTGGCGCCATTGTGGGGAATTGAGTTGTGATAGCCAATAGTTGTTTATTGATTCAAACTTATTTTGCATCTTGTTTTGTTTTTATTTTATTATGGCATCATGGAATGAATGTAGGTTGGTTGGTTTCAATCCCTATCTTGATGACGACGACCCCACCTTTGGCAAGATTATAAACACGCCCCTAGAAGAGAGATGTGTGCACCTTCTTTCTCCTATATTGGGTATAGCTGCACTTTATGTGGTGGTCATGGTAGACATTGGGGTGGTTGTTCCAATGAGTTCACTTCTCAATATATTTGCTATGATAGAAATGATAGTTGTGATCTTGATCTTGATAGGAATGATGTCATGGCATGTGAGAAAAGAAGCACTACATGTGACCACATGGAATCCATGCTCCAAGCTCTTTTGGAGAAGGAGTCTAATTCGGAGATAGAAGCGAACTCCTCAATGCCCATGGAATTATCAACTCCTAAAGATGAAAACTTATAGTTCTCTAAAAGAAAAAATCAAGGAGATATTGAGAAGCATAATAAGAAGGAGCGAACAATATACCTAGTACAACTTGACTCGTGGGAGGAAACTCAACATGATGATGAAGACGGGGTCAAGGTGCACTTTGAATAGGTCAAGGCGAATTGCTAACCAACCAACATAACTATAATGCAAGATTCCATAAGTAAAGAAGTGACACTAGAGCTCCAAAAAGAAGTCCAACAAATTATTCTTGAGGACTCTAGTGCACTTGAGAAGAAAGATGTCAAGCAAGAAGCATGCTTGAGAATGGAGCGACTTAAACTGGCCTCCAATCATTTTTCAATATTGAACTTGGTTAATGATATAGAAATGCAGGAAACCAAGTCTATAGAGGAAGTTGAAGAGGAAGATAAAAGTAGCTTCATCTTAGAGTTTGTCATACCAACAAGACCAAAGCACATTCCTCCTTTAAAGCCCAAGAAATGCAAGATACAACATCTATTGCTCGGTGCCTTTACTTTTACACCACCACCCCGCAAGTAGAGTAGAAGAATGAATAAGAAATTAGGGGTGCAATTCACAAGCTCAAAGTGGAGAGAAAAGTGGTAAAGATTGAAGTCGTCAAGTCGCGACGTTATCTATGGCGCTTCTTGGGAGGCAACTCAAGTATTTTTAAATTTCTTTTTATTTTATATTTTTGTTGTCTTTGATTGTGTAGGGGTAAAATAGGTGTGAAATATAAAAAAAAGTGGAAGGAGAAAATTTGAGAAACATGTGTTAGACCTATGAAATACAGGTCCTAATGCGCAAAACAAAGGTCCAGTGCAAGTGCTCAGTATTGACACATCTATGTCAGACCTGCGAAACGCAGGTACGAAGGCATGAAAAGTAGGTCTAGTGCAGGTTATATCCAGAATTCCTAGCAGTTCCAACACAGATTCCTTTATCAGACTGGGGAGTTCTTTCACCCATTTCTCCCTTATTTTGTTCAACTTTGTGTATCGAAGACAATGCTTTAGTTTTGTTTGGGGGGGGAGGGATGTCAAGTCTGAGTAACCCCTTGTTAGTTATGCACGATATGGCCCTATGGTTGATTAGGTGACGTCATTCTTAAGGAAAAATCGTCATTACTTGCTATTTAGCATTGCCTTTGTAAATAGTAGCCAATGAATAAATTCCGAGGGTTTTTCTTTATATTACGGTTCTTTCCCAAGGAGCATCTTTTTCTTATTTTATTTTTTTGTGTTGAGCCGAGTGACATTTCCTTATAATGGATTGAAACGGGACTTGATTAAGGGGAAATACCATGTATTTGAGTCCTTAATTCACTCATTTTGAGAGGAACCGCCAAAATTTTAACTTGGCACAACAATGTGATTTTTGAGAAAAAGGGGCAAATGGATTTAAAGAAAAATGTAATCTTGTCATGATTTCTACTTTCCTTATTTGACTTTTTTGATTCATAAAACGAGTCTACAAAACATGAAATAGCTTGTCAAAAGTGCTTTTAAATTGACCTTGAGAATAGCTAGACTCCTTGGAGTGTGATACCTAGTGTGGCAAGGTTTTGTTTGATTCTTGTGTATGATTATCGTCTAGAACTTGCCCTGAATATGAATCAAGGAGACATCCTAGAGGTAGCCGAACATGAGAGATGACCTTAGGCCCTTCTTGGATAGTCACTTCACCACAAAATTACCTTTCTTTAACAATCGAACCTAGTGAACCAAATTTTAAGCCTTAACTCGTTTCTTTGGAAACCTCATTCCAAGCCTTAAACCCTTTGTGAATTCTCTCCTTTGGTACCCATTCCTCCCTAATTGCTAGTGATAAAAGAAAATGGGGGATTGAAACCCAAGATTTGGGGGTGGAAAGATGAAATATGATGTAGGAAAAAGCCTAAGTTTGGGGGTATGCACAAAAGGGAAAAAGAGATGGGAGATTCAATGTGAGGTAGCACCAATTGTTTAATGAAAAGAACAATATGGCTGGTTGAAAAAAATTGAATCAAAATAAGAAAGAAATCAAAAGGTTAAAAAGGTGGTTTAATGGAAAATTTGGATTATGAATGAAGGAGAGATAAGGTGGAGTTGACTCACTATGTGTGAGTGGGAGGTTATATGTGTATCATAAAAGCATAAGGGAGGTTCTAGTCACTAGAACAAAGAGTTGTCTTACCCTTACCCCTAGCCTTCATTATAACCTGCAAGTCCTTAGTGATTCCATGTTGGACACTTCTATATTAGTGGAGAGTTACATAAACGCCAAGCCTATGGTTCGATAGGTGTATACTTTAATATTTTTGAGAGAGCGAGAATATTTGCATCATCTTATAATCCCTATTTTTCTGTGAGGGTGAATGGGATTCTCTCTTATGGTGAGTGCCATTACATCTGCGGAGTAAGAATGTGAAAGTCTTGATTTCAATTGAGAGGTATGAATGATACAAGTTGTGTGATGAACTTCTAGAAAAATCTTGAATGTTGAATATTAATGACTTGAGATATTTTTTGATTTTGATTTGAATGAAAATGCCCCGTACTTTGAATTGAAAGAATGATAAGGATATTTTTCAAGTCTTTGTGGTGATGCAAATTGAGTTTGTGCAACATGTCTATGTCTTTTTGTTTTTCATGAGTCGGTGTATGATTTGAGGGTTGTCTTGGGTCTTAAGGTCTTGCAACTCCCATGATGCTCTAAGATTAAGTTAATTTTTCTTGTGAGGGAATTCCTTGCTTGAGGACAAGCAATGGTTCAAGTTTGGGGGTTTGATGAGTTGGTAATTTATCAACTCATTAGGCTTTCAAGCATGAGTTATTGCTTTTTCACATAATTTAGAAAGGTTTTACACATTTTTTCTTCTCAATGCAGCCATTTGAAGGAGACAAAGATAATAGAGGATTTGAACTTGAAGTGAGCTGCTAAAGACATGCCTTTCGCGGATCTAAACATGCGAAACATAGGTGTAACGCAGGAGAGACTACCTTGCACCTGCGTTTGACCTGCTAACCATAGATCCCCACCTGGTAAATGTAAGTCTGGTGCAGGTGGGGCTGTTTGCACTTGCTTTTGCACATTGCAGATGAGTTTTGAAAAAAAAAGGCACTTAAAAATACAAATGAGCATTCTCTTTTCATGGGTTGTACACTCTATGATTGGCCTTTTGACTCACATGCTAGCTTGTCTAAAGTCATACTCTTGATGGGATTTTGAAAGTATGTGAACTCCTTGGATGTGATGCCTTATGTGGTGAGGTCTTTGGCTAAATTCTCCTATGTGCATAGTTGTCTAGAACTTTCCCTAAGTGTGACTCAAGGCGAAATTCTAGATGTGGCTGCACTTAGAACATGACCTTAGGCTCTTTTGGATAGTCACTTCACCCAATATGACCTCCTTCGACATATATTTGCTAACCAATGTTTGAGCCTTTGAGCCTTTTCTTTGAAACCACATTACAAGCCTATTTTTCATGACCCGAGAGTACACTCGGATCGTAGATACGGGATAAGGAGTCCCGAGAGACCCCAAGTCAACCCATGGCGTGAGTATAACACTAATTCATTCATATACAGCGAAAAACTTAACTCATAAATCATAAACTAACTGAAAATCATATCATAAGAGATAAAGGAAACAACAATACAAGATCCAATCATAAACGGCTGAATACTACACATAAGTTTGAAAGCCTCTATTCATAAAAGACGGGTTGAAGGGACAAGAACCCAACAAACCCAAAAAGTCTGAAAAAATAGAATAAACAAGGTCTGAACATGAAGCCCTCGAATCATGAGGACTCACCACAAAAGACTGAGCGGAACTGGGGGCAAGCTAGGGACGATGCTGAACTTGCAAATCGGATCCTAAAAATACGTGGGTCAGTACTCAGAAAGTACTGAGTATGTAAGGTATTCAAAAAAATGCTTAAAACATGAAAGTTATAGGAGTGGGACATCATGATCATAAAACTGAAATCGTAAGTATATCGTAAGACTCAATATTTCTAGAAATACTCATCAAAGTCATAACATGTGGGGAAAACATTTCATAAATCATAAGTTGAGCCAAAATATCATAATCATACATATTTCAAAACCATGAGGAACAAAGGGAGATTTCTATAACCGACATACTTCATATGAGCACACATGAAGTCCGACTTGTACCCCTAGTCGGGAGGCTGTTCATACCTTTCCAAGGGTATGAACCATGAAAGATGTGATATCACTCATGAAGGCCCTGTAGGTCATAGGGGATAGTCACTGAGGAGGTCCCAAGCATAATTCTATGGTTGCACGTAGTTTTGAGAGTCGGGGCGTAACCTAGGCCCCGAACCTACTTAGTGTTAAGTACTACTCCCAAAACATGCAACATGCTCATAACATTCATAACATGACATGCATGGCTAGTGAAAACATGAAAATCATAACATACATGAGAGTTTGTGTTTCTAGCCATGGAATTGGGCCCGTGAGTCGGCCAAAATCATATTATAATTCATAAGCGACATGTGGCCATTGCCCATAATTCCAAACATACTTGACATGCTTAAATTCATAAGAAAATGATCATGATAGCATGAGAAAGCAAAACTTGAAGTCTTGCTTAAAAATTTAAGAGAAATTCGTTCATACTTTCGGAATCATCTTGACCATAAAATTCACTAAAAATTTCCCCATAATTGGGCATCCATACTTTTAGAGATTTAAATCATGAAGTCATGAAGTATAATATATATATATATATATATATATATATATATAAGGCAAAATCAGTCCAAAACACTTCAAACCCGTAAATTTAACATAATATCACAAGTTCATGTGCTTTTGAGGAATCATGCAAATGGGGTTAAGACCCATAATAATTTAGCAAATTAAACATAGAAATAGGGATAAATGGGCATGGTAGATAAATTACCCATTCAAACCCCACATACCTGGAAATTCTGTGATTCCCTACTCCCTTGAAGAACCCTAAGTGAAAGCTTGAAGAACTTGAAGAAATGGCTTCTGAAACCTTTCCCACTCCTCTTCTAACACTTATAATTGTTTTCAACCTCAAAACAACGGTTTAGGGCTTAAAAGGTAGAATGTCGAAATTGCCCTTACCAAATTTCTCAAAGCGCTTGCTCTAACACGCAGTCGTACTACCCTTTTATGACTCGTGGTTACCTCTCATGGTCACCAAGTTATGACTCGCGGGTTACCTCTTCTCATGGTCACTTCACCCATTTTTCCCAACTTTATGAATTCGGCCACGACTAGTATACCATGACTCGTACCACCATCTTACGGGTCGCATCGTCAACCGTGGCACTATCCACCCAAACCACTATGACTTAACCACAACCCTCATCACGACTCATTGCTAAATCATAATGAGTTGTTCCATGACCCATGACTTACTCACTGTGGCACCATTGAGATATTCATCACAACTCCTAACCATGAGTACCTTCACCACGGTTCGTAAGACCACCGCGTGACAAAACCTCGTGCTCATGATTTCATCACGACTGAGTCACATGTCGTAGGTCCACACTATGACTCGTACCGAGTCGTACCGGTGAAAGTTCTAGTTTTTTCTACAATTTTCAACTTTAACTCCCGGTCTATTCGTAGGCCCTTCCGGGTGTTACAATATCTACTCCCTTGGGAACATTCATCCTCGAATGTAGGGTAACAAGGAAGAAAAAGAAACATACAATCACTATATATAGATGCTAACTATTGACATTTAAGCCGAAATCGATGTAACGACTACCCCGAAAAGAACCACATAGCTTGTCTCGGCCGTACACTACATACATTCATCTATCATAAAACAAACTTATACGCATGAATAGAACATGAAAAACTAATAGAGGTTTAAGGGAAAAATTGATACTTTCAAACCGAAGTTGGGATGCAGAGGGGAACAAATGCGGATATTTAGCCATCATACTCTTTCGCCTCCCACGTGGCCTCGACGTGTTGATTCTTCCATAACACCTTTACTAAGGCTACTTCCTTAATTCTCAACTTAAACCCGACGATTCAAGATTTCAACTGGAATTTCCTCATACTGAGGCTATCCTTCACAACTAGACTTTCCACCGAAACCACTATGTTTGGGTCTCCCATACTTTTTCAAAAGTGATACATGAAATACTTGGTGAACCAAGCTAACTCAAGGTGTAACTCTAACTAATAGGCTACTTACCCACTCGCCTTCACTATCCGATATGGGCCAACATAGCAGGTTGAGTTTTTCTTCTTTCCAAATCTCACTCCTTCATGGGAGATACCAGAAACACCCACTATCGACTCAAACTCACCCTCCTCTTCACATCCGCGTAGGAATTTTGGCGACTTTGAGATGTTCTCGCATTTCCTTTATCAACTAACTTTTCCATACTTCATGATCGTGGACCGGTCCCACTAACGTATTTCCCGATTTCAAAACCACCCAATGGGCGACCTACACCGTCGCCTCGAGAAAGAGCCTCGAATGGTGCCATTTGTATGATGGAGTGATAGCTATTGTTGTAAGCAAACTCAACAAGAGGCAAATGATCGCCCCAACTACCCTTGAAGTCGATAGTACAAGTTTTCAAAATCTCGAGAGTTCTGGATAGTCTGCCCGCCGACCACTGCTTATGGATGGGAATGTCACGCTAAGCTTCGACCTCTGCCAAGTCCCTTTTGAAAGATCTCCGTATCCCGAGAGGTGAACTAGGTACCTCTATTCGATATAATGGACAAGGGCACTCCACGTAGACTGACCAACTCTGATGTATAACTTGCATAATCTTCTATTGAATTCCATGGTTTTGACCTACTGGAAATGAGCAACCTTATCAACCCGTCCACCACTACCCAAATTGAGTCATACTGCCTACGAGTGCTGTGGAAAACCCGTTATAAAGTCCACATTGATTTATTCCCACTCCCAAGTAGGAATGTTGATTTCTTGAAGTACATCCCTAGCCTCTCATGCTCAACTTTTACATGTTGGCAATCTCTAGCACTTGGCTATAAATTCTACAATATCCTCTTCTCTTCTATGCCATTCCACCAAAAGAGATTTCCAGCAAGGCATGATACATTTTGGTGGAACTGATGGATAGAATATCTCGACCCGTGAGCCTCATGCAACATCCTACTCCTCAAATCCCCACGCCGGGAACACATAAGCGACCCCGTACCCAAGAATGCACCTCCCTTTGGAGAATCCTTCTACTGGATTTTGAACAAACTTTCTTTCAACTTTACCAATATTAGGTATTCATCTTTCTTAGCCTTTTATCTCTCAAGTACCAAGGATGACTTCGACTCCATTCTAAACTACTACCCCACCACGGCCGAGCCGACTAGTCTAACTTCCAACCATGCAAGTCGATGTACTCATTTACCAAATTCTTCCTATCTTCACTACATGTGACACACTTCCCATAGAAAGCTCCACGAGGCAACTGCTACCCACGTTGGAATTACCTGTGGTAAAGGACACTATGTCGTAGTCCTTAGTAGCTCCAACCACTTTCGCGTCGAAGATTTAGCTCCTTCCGTGTGAACACATATTGTAAACTCTGCGCCTCGTGAATACACTACAAGAACCCCATACAAGTAGTTTTTGCCATCTTCAAAGCAAATACCCCGCCAACTCAAGATCACATGGGTCTGGGTAATTCTTCTCGTGAGCTTTCAACTGCTCATGCATATACAACTTTCCCGTGATGCATCAATACACATCCCATTCCAACCCTCAAAGAATCACAATATAAAACAAGCCATTAGTACCTTCCAATAAAGTCAACACCTGGTACGAAGTGAGTCTACCCTTCACCCCCGGAAGCTCTTCTCACAAGTCTCTCACCATTGAAACTTCACTTTTTTCGAGTCAAATATAGCCTGGGCCGCAATGGATGAGAAACCTTCCACGGAACCTCCGATAGTAACCTTTCAATCCCAAAATCTCGATCTTTGATGGATTTACTGCCCGCGCTCTAACTACTTCTATTTTCTCGTGAGTCCACCCTTATACTCGCGACACTACATGTCCAAAGAATGCAACCGATTTCATCCGTAATTCACATTTTCGAACTGGGTGTATACTAGTTGTCCTTGAGGGTTTGGAGTGCTAACTCGAGTGTGGTATGTCTCGCTCCCGGAGTATATTAGTATGTCGTCGATGAACACGATCAAGAATATATCTAAATATGCCTTGAATATCCTCGCTCATCAAATCCATAAAAGTTGTAGGGGAATTGGTTAGTCGAAAATACATAACAACAAATTCATAGTGGCCCTACTGGGTTCTAAAAGCGGTCTTTGAGATGTCATTCTCCCGAACCCCGAACCGGTGATACCCAGACTGAGATCTACCTAAAAGAAGTATTTGGCACCCCGGGCTGGTTGAATAAGTCATCAATCCGGGGTAAAGGGTATCTATTCTGATGGTGACCTTGTTCAACTCAAGCCTATAGTCAATACACATCCGTAGGGAAACCATCTTTCTTCCCACGAAAAACACTGGGCACCCCATGGGACTTACTCCGTCTAATGAAACCCTTATCTAGAAAAACTTCAACCGCTTCCTTTAACTTTAATTTTAGCTAGGCCATACGGTAAGGAGGAATTGATAAAGGTTGCGTGTTCTAGTAAAAGGTCAATCTCAAATCAATTCCCTCTCGAGGAACACTCGGTAGATCATCTAGAAATATCTTGGGATATTCACCCACCACACAAATGGAACTGACCGAATGGTTGGGGTCTCGCACGTGACATCCTTAACCCTAACACGGCAGGGGCCACAACCCTTTGGAAATCATGTCCCTAGCCTTGGATGTAGGAGATAAACATGTACCGCCGAACCAATTTCTCCATTCTAAAATCGGTTCACCAGAAACCAAAACTCCACGCCCGAGTTCTACAAGCAATGTAAGCATAACATGCAAATAACCAATCCATGCCTAAGATGATGTAAAAATCAGCCATAGCTACTCCTACTAAGTTCATGAGGTAATTATGCAACACCGTAATAGGAAACCTCTATATACTCCGCCTTGCTATGACCGAATCACCACAACTAGTGGTAGAGAGTTTAAAATGGTTCTGGACAAGATTTCGTGACTCGACTCCAAAGTAACTAGCAATGTAAGGTGTAGCAAAAATATAAAGCAGGCTCTTATCTAATAAAGAATAAGCATCAATGTGAAAACTCGCAACATACCCGTAACTACTCAGGAGAAGCTCCCCGTTCCGCCGAGAGCCGGCAGATAAAACCGGCCTGGGCGTTGGCCGCCGCATGAGCTAGTCGGAGCACCATACCGAGTCCGACGTGTCATCAAAACTGCTGAACTGCCGGTCAAGTGCGGCCCACTACCTCGAACCTAGGCCGGGCAGGGCAATCCCTAAGTCTCGTGTCCACTCATGACACCCGAAACAAGCATCCGAGCCCACTAAACATTTCCTCGGGTGGTTCTTGCCACAAGAGCACAAGATGGGAATGTGTGCTCAGGTGCATGGTGTTCTCGACCCGCAAACTCCGAGGCCCCCGCTTCTTCTAATAGTCCGTGGCCTCGATGGAGTACTCGTCGAAGATGGTGCTGGGGGCGGGAGGAATTCGTGCCGGACCGGCTGTGAGGGCCCGGGCCCATTAGGGCCGGGTGAACCTCGTGGCCACGGGCTCAGCCCTCTTGGCCTCTCTCTACCTCATATGAGCCGCTTCCATCTCAAGGAGCATGAGGACACCGTGGGTAGTCCATATCCCGATGAAAGCATGAGTTCTGGAGTCTCATCCGATACTCGCCTACTCGCATGAACTTTCTCGCCCGCACTTTGATCCATCACTAACCTCGAGGCATATTTTTTTGACAGCGAGTGAACTCAAGTGAATATTCCAACACCGCCATCATTCCTTGCTTAAGGTTGAAAAACTCGCTTTCTTTCGCCCCCTCATTCCCCGAGGGAAGAACCCGCTGGCAGGGGCACGTGAACCTATCATCCCAACTTTTAGGCCTACCCTACGCCCCCGCTATCCCTCCATTGCTTGAACCAAATGTAAACGACCTCCTTCACCGATAAGAGGCCAATCAACACATTCCTCACTTGTCACTCCCATGACACCGAAAATCTTCAAAATCATGAACTCGCGGTCTCGTCCACCTTTACCCTCGCGTGGAATGAGGGTTCATCCTCAAAAGGTTCGATCCGGCCGCCGCCACATTGTCGTTTCCGAGGAATGTGTGCAAATGTACCACTGGGTTACTTGAGCAAATAAGGCATGCACTAAGATTTGGATAGCTCTCCCCGAAACCCCGCATGGGCTGGGCTCAGGTGCCCGGGGGCTCCCCCGGCTACCAACAAAGGGGCTTGCCACGCCCATCATCATTTCCACCCCATGGATTTCATCATTTATGTTCCTCCTCCCGATTATCCATCCGGGAGCCATAAATTTTCTGCAATCGCGAAATGCACGAATTAGAAGGACGGAGAGATTTTGACCGCACGACATAGACTGCGAAAGAAGTGGAACATTTCCTAAAAACATTTCTTAGCCTCTTAAAGGTGTGGGTGCGCTTCACACCCATGAAAAGACTCTACCTAACGCGCTTAGACTCCCTAGGACACATCTAAACCTATTTCTAATACCAAGTTTGTCACAACTCCGGTGAGTACACCGAATCGTAGACACGGAAAAGCGAGTCACGAGACCCCAAGTCAACCCATGGCATGAGCATAACACTAATTCATTAATATACAACATAAAAACTTAACTCATAAATCATAAACTAACTACAAATCATATCATAAGAGATAAAGGAAACAACAATACAAGATACAATAATAAATGACTCGAATACTACGCATAAGTCTGGGAAGCTTCATTCATAAAAGACGGCCGCGACAAGACCCAACTAACTCAAAGCCTAAAAACATAAGATAACAAGGTCTCGAACATGAAGCCAAGCCGAATCATGAGGACTACCATCAAGACCGAGTGGGAACCAGCGCAAGCTGGGACGAGGCCGAACCCGCAAACCGGATTCGAATTATGGCCGCATCAAAGTACTAAGTATGTAAGGTATGCAAAACAATGATTAAAACATGAAAAAGCTATAGGAGGGGACATCATGATCATAAACCGAAATCATAAGTATATCGTAAGGCTCAATATTTACGTAAATACTATCAAAGTCATAACATGCGGGGACAACATTTCATAAATCATAACTTGAGACAAAAGATCATAATCATACATATTTCAAAACCATGAGGAACAATGGGAGATTTCTATAACCGACATACTACACATGAGCACATGAAGTCCGACTTGTACTCCTAGTCGGGAGGCCGCTCATACCTTTCCAAGGGTATGAACCATGAAATATGTGATATCACTTCATGAAGGCCCTATAGGTCATGTGGGATAGTCAATGAGGAGGTCGCAAGCATAATTCTATGGTGGCACGTAGTTTTGAGATTCAGTATAACCTAGCTCCAACCTACTCGGTGTTAAGTACTACTCCAAAACATGCAAATATGCTCATAACATTTATAACATGACATGCATGGCTAGTGAAACATGGAAATCATAACATACATGAGAGTTTGTGTTTCTAGCCATGGAATTAGGCCCGTGAGTCGGCCAAAATCGTAGTTATAATTCATAAGTGACATGTGGCCATTGCCCATAATCTCAAAAATACTTGACATGCTTAAATTAAAAAAAGAAAAATGATCATGATAGCATGATAAATTCTAAACTTGAAGTCTTGCTTTAAAAATTTAAGAGAAATTGCTCATGCTTTAATCATCTTTGACCATAAAATTCACTAAAATTTACCCCTTCATAATTGGGCATCCATACTTTAGAGTCTTAAATGATGAAATATAATATATATATATATATATATATATATATATATATATATATATATAAATAAAAGTAAAATCAGTCCAAACATTTCAAACCCGCAAATGTAACAAAATATTGCAAGTTCATGTAAGCTTTTGAGGAATCATGCAAATGGGGTTACGACCCGTAAGAATTTAGCAAATTAAACATAGGAAATGGGATGAAATGGGAATGTATAGGGACTAAACTACCCATTCAAACCCCACATACCGGAAATTTTGTGATTCCCTACGCCCTTGAAGAACCCTAAGTGAAAGCTTGACGAACTTGAAGAAAATGGCTTGAAACCCTTCCCACTCCTCTTCTATAACACTTATAATTTCTAAAATGTACTTAACAAGAGTTTTAATCACTTAAAGACCCTATTTCGACCTCAAAACGACGTGGTTTAGGGCTCAAAAGCGTAGAAAAGTTTAAATTGCCCTTACTTAAATTTCCCTAAAAAGCAGTTCTGGCCCTGACCACAAGTCGTACCACCAAGTTACGACTCGTGGTTACCTCTCGTGGTCACTTCACCCTTTTTCCAAACTTTATGAATTTGGCCACGACTGGTATACCACGACTCGTACCACCACCCTACGGGTCGTACTGTCAACTGTGGCACCATCCACCAAAATTACTACGAATTAACCACAACCCCTTACCATGACTCGTTGCTAAATCCTACGAGTCATACCATGACCTGTGATGACACACTCTTGGCACCACTGAGATATTCATCATGACCCCTAACCACGAGTTGTACCTTCTCACCACGGTTCGTAGGACTACCCGTTACAAAACCTCAGGCTCCTGATTTCATCATGACTCGAGTCACGAGTCATAGGTCCACACCATGACTCATACCTCGAGTCGTATTGGTGCAAGTTCTAGGTTTTCCTGTAGTTTTCAACTTCAACTCCCGGGTCTATTCGTAGGCCCTTCTGGGGTATTACACTATTACCCTTTTTTTGTCCCTCTTGGCACCCATCCTCTCTAGTTTCTAATATTGAAAGAATAAAAATGGGGATTGAGGCCCAAAATTTGAGGAAAGATAAGGAAGAAAGGAGGCAAAAGCCTATGTTTGGGGGTTCGCAAAAAGAGAAATATTAGGTGAGTTCAATGAGGGGTAATACCAATTTTTTATGAAACAAATGAAATGGTTGATTGAAAAACCTCTATCATTAGAAGAAAAAGAATCCTTGAAAGGTGGTACCTCTTGCTTAAATAAGGCTAATTGTGGAACAAAAGGGGTTACAAGGATGGTTCTTGATGAAAAATAATAATGATGAATAAGGAGAGATAAGATGAGATGACCTCATTAATGTAGTGGGATGGTTAAAAGTGTTCACAAAAGGCATTAGGGAGGTTCTAGTCACTATAACTAAATATTTGTTCTACCCTTACCCCTAGCCTTCATGATAACCTGCAAGTCCTTAATGATTTTCAGTGTAGCGCCTCTACATTAGAAGTAAGATATACGAAGGGCAAGCATATGGGTCAATTTCTATGCACTTGAATTTCATTGTGAGAGTTAATTTATTTGCTTTATTTTATAAACCCTATGTGTGAAATGCGTGAAAAATGAATGGGATACTGTCTTTGTGTGAGTAGCATCGCTTCTTTGTGGAACATACTTAAATATGTTTTAAATTGAAAGGTGTTATTGGGACAAGTACACAACGAACTTTAAGGAAAACTTTGAATATGAATTGTCAATAACTTGATATTCTACTTGTGCTTGTTTTGATGAACTATGCCCTTATTTTGCATGAAAGAAAATATTTGTGAAATGTGCCAATTATTTGTGGTCATCTCTTGAAATGTGTGCAACATGATTGAGCCTCTTCTTTGTATTAACTCGGTGTGTGATTTTGGGGTTGTCATAAGTTTTAAGGGTCCTCTATGCGGAACTCTTGTGATATGACATGCTTAAGTCAATTTCTTAGTTGTGAGGAAATGTCTTACTTAAGAACAAACAATGGTTCAAGTTTGGGGCTTGATGAGTTGGTAACTTACCAACTCATTAAGCTTTTAAGCATGAGCTTTTGCTTTGTTTTCAACTCATTTAGGAAGGTTTTATGTCCTTTCGCTTTGATTTTTTAGGTATTGAACTTAAATAGGGAAAGCAAAGGAATAGAACTAAAAATCAAAGTGCCAAAAGAAAAAGACCTATGGTTTGCAGGTTACACCTGTGAAATGCAGGCTCCACGCAGGCTCACACTAGTCGGGAGATAAAGAGAACCTAGGAAATGTAGGTGCATCCGTAAGACATACCCAGTCTTCTTTGACCTAGAGCTGCGAGAGACTTGCATCTACAAGTGAGCTTTGTGCTGAAAAAGGTAAAATTGTCCAGCTCTGGCACAAGGATATTTTGGATGCTTCTCAAGGAAAAAATGGGATTCCGTGCACAAGAAAAAGGAGCATCTTTCCCTAATTTGTACACACCATTGATATTAGGAAAGGAGAACTTTTCAAATATCAATTTTTGTAGAGAGAGAAAATAGGGAGAATGAGAACTTTTCTTCTTCTTCTTCTACTTCTTCTTCTTCTTCTTCTTCTTCTTCTTCTTCTTCAGGTTGTTAGGGTAAGAACCCACAATTGAAGCATACTTTGAAGTTTAAATTTTTTACTCAATGATGAATGTTAATAAATATTTTATTGGTATAATATTTTTATCCCCGTTCATGAGTAGCAAGCTTTATTGCTAGGAGTGTGTTCTTGATAGGGGTTTAGAATGGATTGGGTGTTATTGTTGTAGTCTCAAAATCACCTACTTTGCATGAATCTAATGCTTTATCTAAGTTTTAATTGAAATATTTATGATTGCAAACATAAATTATGTTTACTTATCTTTGTTTTGCTTGAGTAAGAGAAGTAGAATATGGGTGAGAAAATATTAGTGGGGAATTGAGTTTTGAAGGTGTGGGGTTGGGCTAGAGATATCCAAGACTCATTTTCATAACTCATTCAAGATTTAAGGCTAGAAATAGCTTAACTCTTCTCCAAGACATATGGCTAATTTGTTATGTGACCTTGGATTTTGAGAGAACCCAAGTAAAATTTACCCAAGTGGTTGAAAAACATCAGGTACAACCTGGTACATGGCTACTCATGCTTGTAGTTGGTTCTTTAGACTTATCAATGAACTCCAATCCTATCGACACTCTGTCAATATCAATCCCTAGTACTTGCTCTCATTGTTACTTCAATTCACATTGCCTTGTTTTGTTATTGCTTTTAGAATCTTCTAGTGATCTTATTTTCCCACAAAAATATACTTTATAAATTGTTATCAATGATGCTAATTAGTTCCAATTGTATACAACTTTAGTAACAATCACTCTCCATTCCCTATGGATTCGACCCCGACTTATAGTTGGGTAAATTATATTGCATACAACTGTGTACATTCTCTTACTTTGAGGAGTGGATTTGGATGTTATCAGTTTGCACATTTGTTTTCCTTTAACGATCTTGATATATACATAAACTATCTCATCTCTGACCTCCCTCTTCTTCCTCTTCAGTCTAGTGTGTTAGTTGTTGAAAATCTTCAAATATGGTTGAAGGGGAAAAAGGATTTGAAGTTGAGGTACGAGAAGCTCGAGAGCAGTTTTGCCTCTTCCTGAGAGCAGTCTATTCTGTCGAGATGTTGGCCTATCGCGATTCTAAAATTGAAGCATTGAGAACCAATATGGGTGAAGTCTCACTCGAGAGGAATGCATATTTTGAGGCCGCCCTTCACCACTACATTGAGATGAAAGCCCTCCTATGAGAGAACATTGTGTAGGTCGAGCTTCTTGAGGGTATTTTATCTAGACAAGTCAAACTCGACAAAGAGTTGCGCTTGTTGAATTCTAGGGCGTCTTGTGATTCCAGATCTTTGTTCCCTCGGCTTTTGTCGGCGTATCCCTGGGTCAAATATGCCATTTAGAGAAGAAAGTGAACTCCCTGATCAGGAAGTAACATTTTCAGAAAAACAAACATTCTTGGGAAAAAGCTCAGGACACTCAAGTCATGCGGATCTAAATTCTAAAAAAAAAGTGAAGTTAAGCTCACTAGATTTTGATGCAGAAATTGTAATGTCCCAAGCCTTGATGGACCTATCAGGGTCCTTTTATCATGTGTCTGAGGAGTGCTTCTCTAGGAGAAGAATCTTTCCAGTGATAGTTTCAATGGCATCGATGGCGATTAAGCTTCCTTCAAGAGCCTTTGTTAATTTATCCATCACTCTATCCCCATGTAAGTGCGTTTTGCACTACTAGTTTCGTTGTTTAGTATTTTTGTGAACAAATCATAATGAAAATGATTGTACTTTTGGGAGAGAAAGTAATTGGAGAAGTTTCCCGCCTAATCTATAAGTAGATGAACCATCACATTCTTCGTCTTCCGGGTTGCATTATGTTATACCAACTATTTCAATAAATGCCCAGGCCACGTGTCGCGTTACCATTTCCTAGTCAGGAGTGTGCTGCTCCATGCATTAAAGGAAATTTGACCTATAAGAAGAGGCTCTTTCCCATTAACATTCCTCACCATGTAATATTTCCAACATATTCTAGTTTTTAAAGTAAGGAAAAATGTTTGTTTGCTTCCGAAGCCCTTTACTTTCATGGCTCTTTCTTAAACTCATGCTTTGCCTCTTCTCTGGTTCCTACCCTTCCCTTGTTTTCCAGCACAAGATACGTCAATTATTTGAACTTCTAAATAAGGGTGAAGTAGGAACTAAAAGTGATGTTGTGGAGGAGGAGCACACTGAATCATACTTGAGAAAAAGTCTCCTCCTCAGCTACCTTGAGGCCCGGATTCCCTACCTCAGCACATCCTATTTTACAACAGTGAGCACAGGCGCGTGACGGATCTTTGAAATCTCTAGTTCTCAGGGTCCTAGATACCTCTGCCTCCTCACACTTTGAAAAGTTTTCTGTTTCATGGAGAAACATATCTTGCTCCTCTTTGCTCCTTCCTCCTATAGTGAAATAGGAAAAGATGGGGAGCAATTTTTTGAGTAAGGTGCCTATCATGGGTGACTCCAGTCATAAGTTTCCCGTGGAATATCATGATTAACCATGGTTTCTTCATCCCGTCACTTTACTGTGAGGCATAACAAAGCAGAGGTAAAGCAAAGCGCGATCATTGTGTGACCCCTTTTCCTGTATACTACAATCTCTTTTTGGCCTGCAAACAAGAAAACCTAGTAGGCCATTTTGGGCTTTGTAATATGTAGTCCATGTTGAATTTTATAACATTTATGCCTTAATTTTGGGTCTTGTAATGTGTAACCCTCTTCAGGCTTGTCATTTATAACCCATTTTGGGTTTGTAATTTGCAACCCACTTCAAGTTTGTAATGAAAGATAATATTTGATATTTTATGGCTCTATCATGTTATTCTATATTTTGTTTTGCATTTTGTTAGCACATGGTTCACCATTGCAAATTTCAATTTTTACAACTTCACTCAGTGTTTTCTTTATAGATCGAGAGGCCAAACTTGATTAATTTTCTCAGCTCCACCAGGCATGCCTTTCTGAGAGAGGACGACAGTAACCTCTTGAAAGCTTTCTTCGTGGTGCCCTACTCTCTTCGAAAGTTACATCTTGTGGCCTTTAGCTGGACATAGTGAGTGTTGGGTATTAACTAAATGACTGTAGATAGTCACCAATCGGTTTTACATTATAGTGCTCTTGATTAGTTCATCATACACGTATCAATTCTTGATTAGTTCATCATACAAAGTAAAATGTGTTATTATTATTTTTATTTCATTTTCAATGTTAATAACAAAATTCATTGTATAAATAATTTTTAACTAATAAGAGTTCAGTTACTCCTTTACCACTAAAATATAATCTCACATCATTATTATATATGAAAAATAACTTAAGAAACTCCCAAAAAGGCAAAAACAACATACGTAACTTGCAATGATTTACTTAATTTAGTTATTACTGTTTTTCTGGTAAACCTCTTTCTAAGTATTTTACTACACTTGCACTATTCTTATTCCTAAGATTGATTCTCCTCAAGGGTTCTCTGACTTTAGACCTATTAGCTTAAGTAATGTGACCCAAAAAACTGTGTTTAAATTTATGAATAATAGACTTTTCAAAATGATTCCTTCTATTACTTCTCCAAATCAAAGTGGTTTTATAAAAGGCAGGGTCATAGGAGAAAATATTTTTATCGCGTAAGAGATTATTCATGATATTAAAAAGAATAATAAATGTGGGGATGTAGTTTTTAAAATTGATATGAACAAGTCTTATGACAGGATCTCTTGAAAGTTTATTTGTGCTATTATGAGGAAGATGGATTTTAGTGAAAGCTGGATTCATAACATTTGAAACCTCCTCTCTAACATGTGGTATTCTGTGGTGATCAATTGTAAGAGATATGATTTCTTCAACTCTCAAAGAGGTGTTAAATAGGGGGAACCTATTTCCCCTTCTTTGTTCATTATTGCTACTAAAGCTTTGTCTGAAATGCTTAACAGTCTTTAAGATGACCCTAGATTCATAGGCTTTAGCATACAACCTAATGGTCCAAAAATTAACTACATCTCATATGTTGATGATCTTATTATCTTCTGTGCAGGAAAATCTCAAACTTTGAAGCTGCTTATGGAGTACCTGAAGAATTATGAATATAGTTTTGGCCAGCTTATCAATAAGAACAAAAGGTGTTTCATTATGGACACTAATATATCAGAGAGAAGAACTAATATTGTTTCTAAATATATGCAGGTACAAAGAAGTGAGTCCCCCAATAAAATATTTGGGTTGCCCACTATTTCAAGGAAGGAAGAAGGTTTGGTACTTTACTCAAACGACTACCAATATCCTCAAGAAGGTGGAAGCATGGCACTGCAAACTACTCTCCTCAGGTGGAAAGGTAACTCTTATTAAACATGTCCTAGCAGTGATGTCAGTGCATCTATTGAATATATGCCAACCTCCCAAAACTAACTTTCATCATATGAAAAAAATCTTTGCAAATTTTTTGCGGGTTAGTAATGAAGGGAAAAATAAAATCCATTGAGTGGCATGGAAAAAACTATGTCAGCCTAAGGAAGAGGGAGGTATTGGTATAAGATCTCTACATGATATCTCCGAAAGCTTTGGAGCAAAGCTATGGTGGAAATTCAGGACTAAAGACACCCTTTGGTTAGAATTTCTAAAAGCCAAATATGCTTCTAAGAATTCATCGTAGCAAGAAAGTGGAGTTACACACAATCCCACTGCTGGATGAGGCTTATGAAAACCATAGACAAGGTAGACCACCTGATTCAATGGAAACTCAATGGAGGTAATTCTATCTTTTGGTAGGATAACTGGTCAGGAAAAGGTAAGCTTTCTCAGTATGGTACTCCTTCAACCTCTATCAAATGTAAAGTATCTAATTATTTCCATGATCATATTTGGAATACTGATAAACTAAAACAGGTGCTCCCCACTGACATTGTTTTCCACATACAAGGAATTCCTATTAATTATCCTAACTTGCTAGACCAGCCTATTTGGACTGACAATACTGATGGGAATTTCTCTTACAAATCTGCCTGGAATTGTATTAGATAGCACCATAATATCTCTTTTGTTTATAAAATGATTTGGCATAAAAATAACCCTTTCAAAAAAAAATTTAGTGGAGACTTTAAATCATAAAGTAGTTGTGGATATTAATCCTAGGAAGTTTGGTATTAATTTGCCCTCTGAAATGTTGTTGTTGCACATCTCATCATCAAGAGGATGAGGAACATCTTTTCATTAATAGTATAGTTAGCCAAAAGGTTTGGACTCATTTCTCTAAACTATATGGAATTAGGCATGAGAACTTTAGACTTAGACAATTTATAGTTAAATGGTGGATGACAAAAAGCACTAATTGTGTTCAAAAATGACTTATCAAATCTTTCCAGGTATCATTATTTGGAAGAATGGAAAGCCAGTTGCAAGAGTAGATTTGACAATATTCACATGCAACATAACAAGATTATCCCCCAAATCTATCAAAAAATTACCATGATCATTCACAAACAATTCCCCAAGATCCCCCCTTAAACGAAATTATAGGATTTTGGAGGATGCATAGGACCAGGTGACTATTATGGCTATGAAATGGAAGTCTCCAAGAGATGGGTACATGAAGCTTAATACGGATAGATGGTCTAAAGGAAACCCATGACTTAACAGATGTGGTGGAATCATTAGAGACAACGGAGGAAATTTGGTAAATGCATATGCAGTACCTCTGGGAGTGATGACCAACAACAATGCTGAAGCAATGGCATTAAAATGTGGTCTAGAATGCTATACTGATCTTTGTATTCAAAAATTAGAGATAGAATGTGACTCGAAACTTTTGGTAGAATGAATTCTGCACACAACAGAACCCCCATGGATTAATGTCTTGTATATATAGGTTTTACTCCAATGGCTAGATAATAGCTAGTTTGACTCTATTAAATATAAGACCATCAAAGAATAAAAATAAAAAAGGGAGAGGAAGCGATACCCTGCTATTTATTTTTAAAACCAAAATGCTCTTCAGATATTATTCAAACAATCCAAAACTATTCTTAATATTTTCAACAGCTAGCAAGATTCATCCTTCTGTTATTCATAGTTGCAACACTAATGACCACATCACTTGTAAGATAAGATTTGCAAAACTAAAAAATTACGTGACTTGCATGATAAAATTCATCTTTTTGAGAGAACATTTAATTTATATGAGTTGTGTGATCCCTTTACCACCAAAATATAATCTCACATCATTATTATATATAAAAAAAGTCGAATAAACTCCAGAAAAGGCAAAAACAAAACATGTAACTTGTATGATGAAATTCATCTTCATAAATCATTACTGTTCTGGTGTGTACTCACTTTTTTCACCTTGTGATTTAATGATCTTTGATTTTTCTTAATGTTTTCTTAAAAGAATTAATTTTTTGGGGGGATTTCTCTTTTCATTTCAGCGATATTGATAAATTATTTGTCCTTTTGATTTCATAATCATGTATTCTTTTTTACTTTTCTAAAACTTTCTAGTGTGATCAATTAGTTTCATTTGGCCCTAGCTATTGTAGAAACACTATTGGAATGGATTATTTTTATGTCTTATTTTTGGATTTTATTTTTGGTAGCTATCAATGGATAATTTTTTGTTTGATAATTTTGGAAGGTATAACTAGAAAGATATCAGAAGAGAAATTGAATGATTGTCT
Source organism: Datura stramonium (assembly GCA_018107945.1). Classification (NCBI taxonomy): domain Eukaryota; kingdom Viridiplantae; phylum Streptophyta; class Magnoliopsida; order Solanales; family Solanaceae; genus Datura; species Datura stramonium. Next base: position 460,020 of record JACEIK010000265.1, read on the forward strand.
AGAATCTAATCTGGATCTAGATATTGCCCCCTCACAGAAAATTAGATATCTAAATCTTAAATTGATAGATTTTTTTTCAATACAATTTAAATATTTTGAATTATAATATTTTTTCCTAATTAGAGAAATTTTTTGAAATTTCATGTGCAAGTCTCGTGATTTTTAAAAATAATATGATGTGAGTTTTGTTAATGCACAGTTAAATGAAGTATGAGAGTAGTATATATACTTCTAGAAATAGTAGGATGATTATTGTTTATAGAGATATCTCACCAAGTTCATCGAGTTATAAACTGGGAACAAAAATAACAAAAACTCAAGAAAGAAAACAAAAAATATAAAAAGAAACAGGGGAAAGAAAAATAACTTCTAAGAGTTCTATATTCAAGTCTCCAAAATAGTGTATTGTATATATAGGTGTTACCCCAACGGCTAGTTAACAACTAGTTAATAGCTAGCTAACTACTAGTTCGACAGTGTTAAATGTATGATAAAATAATTTATTAAATTATAAGAATAAAAAATAATATTTTAATAGTGAAAGTTTTAG